>JBAIZZ010000156.1:2107867-2247198 GCA_037355905.1 Heliconius aoede
ACATTTGGAGCAGCGACATCGTTTAATCCACGTCCATTCCGCTGCTCTGATTGCAATATTGCTTTCAGAATACACGGGCATTTGGCAAAGCACCTACGGAGCAAAATGCATGTTATGAGGCTCGAGTGTTTATTTAAACTGCCTTTTGGTACTTTTACGGAGATTGAGCGAGCTGGCCTAAGTCTAACAGATATCGATACAACAGATTGCGCTAGCTCGTTGGCAAGTTTACAGTCTCTAGCAAGAAAACTCCATGAAAAAGATCCTACGAAGTTAGAATACCGGGAGCCCAGCGCAGTTCTGGCATTACCCCCGGCGGGCAGGGACTCATCCGAGGATGAAGATGCTGTGATCTCGGAGAAAACCTGTGACAGTGTTAAAGATACTGAGATAAAAACTATTGAAAATTGTGAGAATCAAGAAACAAACAGACAAGTTAACTATAGTGCCACAGATAATTAGTGCCAAAATTAAACTAAGTAGAATATTTTTATGTGCAATTTTGTTTTTATTATTAATTTAAGATGTAATTATTCATACTGGGGTTTAACTCAGATGTGTGTGAAAACAAAATGATGCGCTTTAATTATATACATATTTGTATTTTATGTTATATATTGTGGTTCTGGAGACTATCATGTAAATATCTCAAATTGAATTAATTTTAATATTGTTATATTGCTTCCAGTATAAGGCTTACATATTATTACTTATAGCTCTAAATAGAATCTATGAGGATATTGTTAAGTGTTCTTGGATTTGAGGCAAGAGATGGGGTTAGGACTTTTCATTCAAACATTAGAAATATGTGGTCCACAATTAAGGTAAAGCTTGATATATCAATGAAACATATTACATTTTAAAAGTGTACTACTATACTTATTACTCTTTTGTATATATTTTTATAAAATATATACTACATTTTATTTACACTGAACAACTACTACTTCCAAAAATCCTTTAAAGTATCTTTTAATGTAATTGGCATATCAACTTCCATAAACGAAATTAAGATATTTTGAAGAGTCTTCCATATCGAAAAAAAAAAATAGTACTTGTGCTAGATATTTGTTTTATACTAGTTACTCTTCATTTGGGTAAATATTTGACTAATGTAATTGCATCTTAAGCTGACTTATGACTTGCATAGTTTTCTCTCTAAAGAAATATTATGTACATAATGTTAGGCCTAATAAGTTTTATATAACTTTACATACTTATTACATTGTAAGAATGACATATTTTTGTAGTCACATATTCTTGTTTTACATTCATAATCGTATTTATTCAAAATTTTATAATAGATATAAAATAGAATATATTGTAAAAAAATCTCATAGTTTATTCCTGGTTAATTGTATTTTCTGTTATTTACATTCTACGAGTATTCACAAATATTTATATTCCAAATTACTAATCTACAAAAGAAAATGTGTTTGTTATTTGAGTGTGTTATAATCTATAAATGGAAACACATATCATTCCTTTATCTATCTGTAATTACTGTTTTACAGGCGTTGTACCATATTTTCTAACAATACTTTTATTAGCAAAGCTAATGAATGTTTTTTTTATATTACGAATTTCAAATGTTCTTATATAATACATGTATGATGTAAGCATGTTGAAATTAATCAACATAAAATATATCTGCAGTATAGTTTGTACATATAAAAAGGAAAAAGGATGAAAATAATTACAAGTCAAATATTTGCCCATTTATTGTTTTTACTTTACATTATATGGATGAATATTTTATATAGATAAGATTAAAGTAATTGTAAAATTATAAATTTTATTTTTATTTTCTTCATATCACCGAGCATCGAAGACAACCACTGAATATTTGAGTTAAAGAAATTTTTAAATATATAAAGGCATGCATAAGCATATTCAGTTGAAATGTTAATATTATAACAAGTAAATAATAAAATATATTTTTATAATAAATAAAGAATCCGCGGTGTGGCGACACGGCATCTAATTGTAAAACCGACGGTCCTTTGTTCGATTCCCACTCTTAAACAATGAGTTATTGTCATTTTCTCGCTCCGGTGAGAAGACAGCGCAACGATCAGTCCTGCCACTAGATGCAATGTTCAGAATGTGTGGAATAGAGTATCTTAATACAAAGTGCCCGTCTGTCTAAAATACATGTAGTATTTATTTCATTAAAATTTATTTGCATCAAAGAAAATTATAGAATATAATATTCATAACAGATATTCAAAAGTAAAGGATAAATTGAAATAATTTTATATTAGATTTCAAATTTTACATCAGTAAAAACGCTAATAAATATGAAGGATGATGATACAGTTTTTAACAAAAAAACTGACTTCCACTGGATCCCGTAATCAGAACCTAGCCAAACTTTTATCCAACTACCCTTGAAGTTTACTCACTTCACTTCATGTATGTAGTACAACATGCATGTATGTGATAAAAGTTGATTATGATGGCAATTGCTGATAATCAACATAAGACTTAAAGTGCAGACATTACATGGATTTTTTAAGGGAACTTCAAGAAATATTATTGCTCTCTATTTATTTTTAGGGGAATAAGAGTTATACCACACTATTATATAGTTCATAAACAATTGAATTGCGACCCAACGTCACATTGTGTAAGAGACTTAAAACTGAAATAATAGTATTTCAGTTAGTCAGTTGGACATAATTTAAATATTTGCTTTAACCATATAGACTAATTTGCTAAAATCATAATTTTTATGTTAATTGTTTAATTATTTTAAGCAGCATGGTCTTTTTTTAAGATCAAGCTTATGTAAGTTCAAGGTACATAATAATATATTTTTAAAAGGATACATCTTTTTGTTCGTTTCTTGTACATAATCCGGTAACCACATTCTCTACATCTTATTGGGTCTCTTGGTTTTATTTCATTTTCTCTATGGCATTCTGAAAATAAACATAAAGTGAGTGACATTCTTGCATGTAATAGATTATCGACATTCAACATACTCGTGTATAGTTAATTTTATAGTTATACTAACTCCAAAAACTTATGAACTATTTCATTTAATGAATTGTAATAATTATAAATATTACATACCGCCACAAACGTAAATCATAGGTACTTTAGCGACTGAAGAACCTTCTTTGTTAATAGTGTCGGCCATATTATAATCAGTATTTATTATATTCAAATATTTTATCCAAGAAATAAACAACACGTGCGTGAAAATAAACAATAAGCACACTGCAGTTTGAAGTGCAGCAGTAGCTACGTTCCTTGCTTTGAAGTCGCTTGACGTCTCAATTTTAAGCATATGTCGTCATAAATGACAATTTATCGGTCTTGCCAGATATGAACTACGTTATCGTTTTTAAAATAAATATAGACGAAATTTTTTCTAAAAAAAATGTACGAATAGTATAAATGTCTTATGTTACAAGTTACCTACATGTAACCAGTTATGTATAGGTATGCCGTTCTGGCAATCAAGGGTCGGGATTATCATAAAACAATATAGAAAACGATGCTCCACAACGACGCGCAAAAATCACACAGCTAGCCAACAAATGTAACTTGCGGATGAAACATTCGAATTTAAGACAATGCTTATAGATAAGTGTAGAAAAAATCAGAAAATTACTAAAAACGTGTAAATCGCACTCCCGTATTCTAATAACTGAGTCGAAAGTTTTAAGAATTATTAAATGAGTTTTATAAATTACAAACGACCTCTATGAAATGTATCAATTGCCTATCGGTGTACCAATCATAAATATCGAATGGAATCCTTCTATCAATTGCTTAAAATTCTGTGTATAATTCGAACTTTTAAATTCGAGAAATTGGTATAAATCGTGCGGAAACACTTCTAAAATTATTAACTTAAATTAAATGTGTGTTATTCGTTGGTTTTTTTTCAAATAATAGACAATGCTGTAGTTGATTATAAAAGTAATAAAGAGTTCCAAGTTTAATCTATAGTCGTGTAGTATATGTAGTATATTATCTATGGTCTGAACATATTTTGACTAAGATAATTGAATGTTGTTTTAAGAATTTAGAATTTTAGATCTTTCAATTTTCTTTATACACTATGTAGGATGAGCGTCCGTGGATCCAAATTTCATGTGAAACCAATTGTATGTCCCTTATTGTAATAAATAATAATAAATAATTATATTGTAATAAATAAGAGAAGTGCATTATGCATTTCTTACAGAATTTTGATCCTGAAACTTCAGCACGTGAACGTAGAAAATTGAACAGAAGAAGTTATTTTTTTAAGTATGTATTGCATGATTTTAAAACAATATTTTACCTATATAAAAATATGTATGTAATTAATTTCGGTATTTATATTTAGTCGAACATTCAAAAAACTTTACAACGAGAAGGGATTTTTGGCAGCTACCGGTAAAGATCTTTGCGACTGTTTGGACGAAACATGCTCAGGATGCCACTTTCCTTGTCCAAAATGTAATTCCAATAAATGTGGTCATGAATGCAGGTGAGAAAATATATGTAAAATTTATTTAAAAATATATGTATAATTATTAAACGATCTGTAGATGTATCTTTTGGTTTTCCTGCTATATTTTATTTTTATTTCAGATGTAACAGAAAATGGATGTATGAAAAAATTGAAATTGAAGGAAATGATTTTGTTATTAAAAATGTATACAGAAGAAAATGAAATATAAAGTGAAAATAGTGCATTTATTCATTCATTTGCTAATAATTTAAAGAAATATTCAATTTCAACTTCACCATCCTCTGGAAGGTCTGTACAATGGACAGCATTATGTATTATATCTTTCCCATATAATGCTCTGATGGATTCTGGATAAAGTTGACGACACAGCTCCTTTTTAAAAATATTATTAAGATTAAAGTTATTAGTATAATGATTTATTAGTTTTATTAAAGAATTTTATTAGATAATTTATTAAATTTAATTAAAGACCATGATGGCGTATTTGGACAGCATCTGACTATAAATGTGGTGGTTGTAGGTCAGATCCACACTCAGGGGTATTAATTATTTTTATTGCCGAGCTCTGGTAGACTTGTATTAAATTTAACCACTTAACATGCATCATCTCGAACTGCAGAGAACAGAGTGGGTTCTACACTAGTCTCTAAAATCTACAATATTAAGTGTGAAATTGACAAATATTTTTAAAGAAAAAATAATTCTCTCACTGGATCTCTTGGACCACAAAGTTTCCTGAACTCGCAAACACAATTTGTAGTGAGGTCATTACATTTCACTTCTAAAACAACACATTTTCCTTCTGCTAAGTGAATACACATGGCCTATAACATTATTTCATTTATTGTTTTTTATATTTATGATAGTGGTATTGTTGATATTTGTATTTAATACTAATATCCAATACCACCCATTGGAGATATTTATCCATTTATTTGTGTTTTAAATAAACCTTTCAATAGTGATATATATCAGTGTAATTTTTTGAATGGAAAAACTTAAACGATATTGTTTTAGCTTAACGTAAGCCACTTAAACTTAAATCTTCAGAATTATTAGTAACTAAGTAAAATCTTAAAGTGGAAAGCGGGACAATGATTGTACCGATCGGGACATTAAATTTTTGGGCTAAAGATCGGAATGTACCGCCAAAATCGGAGCATCTGGCAACGCTCATTGAATTATTAAATTATTACTAGACAGTAGTAGATTTTGTACATTTAAATTAATTCTATTTAAATTAAGGATCTTAACTTAAACCCTTCTAAATTATCATTTAATTTACCCAAGTGCTTATATGAAAAAATGTGTTTATATGTCAAAAATCAAATCAACTTCACTCTGTATCCCCCAAACAACAGGGTGGGAACATAGTGTTAAGACACTGTTCCCCATATCCGTTTCTAATTTTTCGAGACATTGATTGTGTGAGTGGCAGAAGTCAACTTCTTCGGACTTTTGACTTGATGCCAGAGCAAAGAAATGAAATTAATAATCAACAATTCATTCTCTCGAGTGGGGATCGAACCCACAACTGTGGCGTCACAGTCACACCCTATCTATATAATATATGTATAATTATTTTTTCAGCTTCACGCTGTATCTCGCACATAGCAGGGTAGGCAGAGACAACCTCGGTGTTAAGACACTCCGTTCCCCACTTTCTGACGAATTCTGGAGGCATTGCGTGTTGAGTGGCAGTGGCACTTCCTCGAGTGGAAATTCCACATCCGTCGCGTTATGTATAATATATAAATATATATATTTTTATGATTCTTATGAAATAGAAGCGTACCTCATATTCTGATAAAACTCCATTATAAACTTCTAAAAACTCTTTAGCATTTGCCAATTTTACAGAAAACATGGCAATAGCAGATACATAAAATTTATTTGATGTTGCAATTTGTTCAACTATTGCACCCAAATTCCCATCAGTTATAACATGAGGTTTAATTATACAGCAGGTACAATTTTTAAAAGTTGCTCTGAATGGCACCTTTGGAATTCCATTATCAAATCCAAAGTACAAATCTAGCATCTAAAAAAAAAATAGGCTAGTTATATCATGGCTTGAAGGTCTTATGATCATATCATGAAGTCTTAAGACCATATAATAATCACAAATTCTGTGATTATCAGATAACAGGCCTGATTCATAGTAAAATTTATTTCGATATTGTTGTGTAAATAACATCCATAGGATTTGGGCTTACAACTATAAGTTACTGTGTTAAATGACTGCCAAAAAGATATCTAAACCTAAATTTCATATAACTAACAAAGCAGATAGATCGTGAATACTATTTACATGATTGGGTAGGTACTATATTATATTATTTGTTATTAATTTACTTTCATAGCATCATCGAGAGTATTGCACCCGTGTGCTACGTTTTTTAGTTTATTTTCTCCGTAAAGTCGTCGAAGGGTGCCAGGAGCTGCAGTCGCTGGATCAGTATCTCCTAAACATTGACGCCATAACTTCACAGCGTCAGGTGCGACCAATTCTAAGCCAATAACTTCTCCCGTTGTTACATAATCTATTATAATTCTGAAAAGTACGAAAATAAATTATATGTAGGCAAAATCATGCAAACGACCATGGGCTACATTGATAGACGTATCTGATATAAGTAACTAATTAAAAAAAAAATATGTTTATCAATAAGAAAATGGTGCAAACATATGAACAGAAATCGAAAAGAACCCATGTCGATGTCTGCACGGATTCTGCGGTGGCATAGATTCTCAACGGAATCTGATCTATAAATAACATAAGTTAAAATCTGCAACTTTGCAATATTAAATCGTATGTTTTGATGCTCCACGTACAGCAAATGATCTCCGGGGTGGTGACATTAATAGAAATTAGTTCAGCAGCATCGCTGTATCCCGCACACAGCAGGGTAGGCAGAGGGAATCTAGTGTTAAGACACTCCGTTCCCCACTTTCTGCTGAATTCTGAAGGTATTGCATAATATAACCTGATTTAAGTCACTATGATATCGTTTCGTATTGGTACCTCACTATATTCAAAATTTTTGTTAGTTTATTTATGTTTCTTGTAAAGATATTTTTTTTCTAATTAATAAATGGGAAGAATTTTATTGTGACTTCAAATCCAGTGACCCAATAAAAAAACGTCTCAAGGTGGGTTACCGTCACCTTAGGAGACAGGGTTGTCTCCCATATTTGTATATAATTTGCTTAAAGCAAGGAAATCGCCAGGCATAATTTTAAAATATGTCATTGCATTAGAATTTCCAATAATAGTCATTTGTATTTTATAGGTATACAATAAATGTAATGCAACCTAGGTATATTTAGATTATTCAGATATGTATGATACAAACAAATTATAATTTAGAATTATTAAAACCAAAATTGGCAAAATTGTGGTTTGATAATAGTTATTAATTGTGCTTACGGTAACGAATTACTTCCAGCTACATTTTTGTATAACTCCATTGCAAAGTCTTTGCTAATTTTACCATTTTTCATGCGAACTATACGGAAACCTTTCTTCATTATGAATGTAATAATTTTACCATGAAGACTCGGAGCGATTGGTTTTATCAGAGCAAATGTGCTTAAAAATATATACAAAAGGATGATAACAAAAAATAGAGGTCGTCTAGAGGCCGTCATGGCGCAGTGACACAAAGGTGCCGCCCGTAAACGCGACGGTTGTAGGTTCGATTCCCACTCGAGGAAGTGAAATATTTCTTTACGTTTATATTTCCATTTTTCTTCGCTCTGGTGTCGAGGCAAGGACCGGCGTTGAGTTCTGCCACTCAACACGCAATGCCTCCAGAATTCGGCAGAAAGTTGCCGAAAGCTCCGGTGCTGGCAGAAATTTTGCTTACAAAAATTTTTGCCTGAAAAATAAAAATAAAACAATATCTACACGAACATCCAGTCCAGTGTAACACCATTTAAATGTATAATACCTTTGAACATTATTGTATAAAATTTTCCTTGTGGCTGGTGCACAGTCCTTAATATATAGTAACTTGGAAAATATGTTCACAATATTTCCGATTTGAAGCATTTCTAGTTTTAAGGGTGGCAGGTGGACACGTTTGACGAGATTCTTTCCTTTTTTCCCATCAATTATTTGTATAGAATTGTCAAATGGGAAAAAGTTAAGTATTAAATCTTTTATTTCGTCTGCATCTTCATCATACATCTCACACAGGAACGTGTATTTATCAAAATAATCATAAGGCTAAAATTATACAACTATACATGTTATGGAATTCTATTATAGTATGTATATAATATTATTTCTATTCTATCTACTTTTACTTGAGGCTATCGTTTTACTGTGAAAATGGTGGCTGTAGATTAAATATTTACCTATTCTGAGAAATAAATATATTTAAATTATATCGTTTTCCTGCTGCCTGCTGGAATATATTGTAGGTAATGAGATTAATTCTCAAGAATATAATAAAAATTCTTAGGACACTTGGTCAGGTGTGAAGACTATAAGAAAACACTTCGGACTTCGGATTGGCGGAAATCCACGACGCACATTCCCCGAGTAAGAATCGAATCTACAACCTGATGCGTTTACATTCGCGTGCTTGTGCCTCCGCGTTACTACTGGCCCCAACATATTACTGCGCTTTTTATGAGTTTTCTAAGATAAAAGTTATAGATGTAGGACGACTATTATTTTGTGCGTATGGGTACGAGTAAATTCTTTATATTCTTTTAATAACGACTATTTTACAATAAATCACAAAGTTGCTTACCATATTATATAGTTAATCTTATCTTTTGCGTGATAAATATAGAAAATATACATGAAAAAAATACAATAGCGAGAAAATATTACATGTTAAGTAAAATTGTCAAGGGATAGAAATTTTAATGACATTTCAATTTTTTTATTATTATGTAGTTGTGTTTAATATTTTATTTTTATTTCATATTTAAAAATTGTGTTCATGGAGCACACAAATTTCTTTTTAATAATTAACGATTCATTATTATGTATTTTTTAAATCTAATAAATGTTTTAAATGTAAAATTACAATGTGAAATTTTTGTTAATTTTTATAAATATTAACTTAGGTATATTGTCGGTTTTTCTAAGTGAAGTATATTTGCGTATACACCATATTCATTCTTGATTGCATTACACCTGTAGTATCGCTCTAATCATTTTAAAGTTATAAGGTGTAGAGACGTTCCAGTCAGCAAACATTAAAAAACGGGTAGCTTGCGCTTTAGAACGCCCGCTTGAACGAATATTTATTAAATATTAAAAATATTATCAGTTTTTCAATAGGAGTAGTAAGAAAATATAAGTATAATTAATCAAAATATCCCATAAAATAATAATAAGTGGACTTATTATTAAGAAGAAAATATCCGAGTAATTGATATACACACAAAAAATAGATAAAAATAACTATACTCGGTTGACCGTCCAGGTGGCACATGCTCATCCATAGTATACGAGATCGTATTTCATAGATATGGATGCCGCAAGAATACTACGGTAACCAACGGCCCTGATTGGAAGGAAGTAAAGTATTGTTATTGAGTGATACATATCACTTAATACAATAATGTAGAATCTCTATCCAAATACGTTAGAAACATAGACAATATGTGTTTTATCGAGTTTTTTTGAAAAACGTTAACCGTTTCCGATTTCTCAGACTATACTTTAATAAAAGAGTAAAAAAATTAATAATCCCATGCATTATTTCGAAACAAAATCGAGTAGATCGGTATCGACTCGCAAAAGTATCGAATCGAGTCGAACATCCTTAGTCTACATAGTAACGGAGCGAGACTGTCAATTTAATGAAAATTTAAAACGGTTCTGTTTACAAAATGCTGTTATAGTTACATACACTTGCTTTACTTAATGTAGACATAAGGCTTCATAAATATAGTTTTTATGTTTTACGAATTGGCTCATATGAAGCAACTGTAATACCTCATCATATTAAATAATAATATATAAATATATAACAATGGTATATCTAATGTTTAAGGTTTTGCTTGCTATATTTAATATATATGCCTACATAATTTCATAAATTTTAATATGTTTTCAGGAAGGTGCGTATAGAGATAAATTCTCGTTTATTGGGGAATGGTATGATAACCAAGCTAGTCTGATACGCCGTTTTAATGTTTTTTATTACCCTACCGATGATACAATCGAAATGTATGATTTGAAAAATCGGAAAACGTTTCTGAGAAGAGTTAAAGTAAATGGAATAACTCTAGATAGCTTTTTTATAGGGTCCACATTACAAATTTTAGGTAGATTAATAAAAATTGTTGATTTTGCCTGTGAAGCAACTAGAATGCAATTACATAAAGACATGGAAGTGTAAGTTATTTTCTAAAAATATATTTATTTTGATTAAAATATATTAAATATTTAATGTAGTTATGTATTTTTTTTGCTACAATTTTATTTTGTTTCTTGATAATTATGTTTCTATTAAAGTATAATTTTCACTTTTAGAACCTTTGCCTTAATAAAACCTATGGCTGTAAATATAGCTGGAAAGATATTGGCACATTTCTTTGAACATGGTTTGAGGATAACTAAAATGAAGAAGACATCCCTTACGGCTGAAGATATTAATTTTATATACAGAAAACAAATGTCTGATCCAACATTTCCGTAAGTTATCATAAAAAGAACTGTATTTTGTAAATTTTTCATGGTTATATTTGTATTGTTTTATTATTTGCAAGGTAAAGGGAAGCTAGTGTTAAAACACTCCACTCAAATTAAGACATTTCCATTCCCCACTTTTCATTGATCTCTGGAGGTATTGCATGTTAATTGGCAGAACTCAATGCTGCACCTTTGTCTTTATACCAGAGTAAGGGCATGAAAATATTAAATATTTAATTAGCTTGAGAGAAAATCAAACCCATAATCTGTTCTGTTAAATATATTATTTAATGTTAAGTTTAATTAATAAAAGCAATGCGATTAAGATTTCTTCTTGAACATCTGACTGGACAGCAAGTTTTGGGATTAGAGTTAGTAGGCAAAGATTCAGTATCTGCTTGCATAAAGATTCTTGGAGATAAAGATCCCATGAAAGCTGAACCTGGGACAATTAGAGCTCTATATGGTACAGACGCTGTAAGAAATTGTGCTCATGTGTCTGCAACTATTGATGATGCAGTAGAGGTAATGTAAAAAAATAAAAAGCCTTTTAAATTTATCATTATTTTCATTTAGGGCTATTTTAAAGTCACATATTATCCTGCGTGTATTATGGGAAACTAGTCTTTCTATGTTCTGTGCACCACTTACCACACAATTCATGAGACATTATTTGTTGAGTGGTGAAACTCAATGTCACATTTTTTCTTGTTTTGTTTGTTTATAAAGAATTGAATGCACAACCATAGCATCAAAATTAAATCATCAATTTAGAATCACTTAGAATCACTTCAATTATTTTATTTATTTAAAGTTTATAAATATTGCATTATATTTTAGGATATAGAATATTTTTTCCCCCCACCTCCAATAAAATCAATCAGACTTAGATTGACAGCAACACTGTCGAACTGTACATTATGCATAGTGAAGCCTCATGCAATCAGAGAAGGGAAACTGGGAGCAGCATTAGAAGCCATTGATGAAGGTGGCTTTGATATAACAGCATTGAATATGTTTATGGTGGAAAATATTAATGCTGCTGAATTTTATGAAGTATACAAGGGTATTGTTCAGGAATACAAAGTGAGATTAAATGTCATAATTATTAGTTAATATTATTTAATATTTTTATATTTTGGTTGTGGGTTTGATTCCCACTTCAGGAAATGAAATATATAATATTTTTATTTCTTAGTTCTGGTCACTAGACCAAGTGTAGTCGTGTAGAGTTCTGCTACTCAACATGCAATGTCATGTGCAAGAAATACTATGCACTGCACTTTAAATGTTATAGTTGTGGGTTTAATTCCCACTCCAGTTATTAATTTTATGAATTTTTCCATGCTCTGGTGAGACAAAGTGCAGAGTTGTGTGTTCTGCCACTAGGTTTTCTCCATCTGTTTGAATTTTTTTATTACCCTACTGATAATACAATCAAAATGTATGATTTAGAAATATAATGTAAATGTAAATAATGTAAATGGAATAACTTAAGATAGTTTTTTTATATTATATATTATATCTCATTTCAGGGTATGGTTGAGGAGTTGTCAAGTGGACCTTGTGTTGCCATGGAGATAGTCGCTAAAGATAAAAATGCTAACACTGCCGTCGAATTTAGAAAATTAGTTGGCCCTTCAGATCCAGTAAGTATGATTTTTGTCAAAATTAAACTGATTGTATAATTTTTTTTATTTTTTTTATTTTTATACATACATATTATGTCTTGAGGCTGACGTATACTAATGTTAAGACGCGCCATTCCTCATATATGCTCAAATATTCCACTATACAATTGATAATCTGTAACCCTCAAACAATTCGTCTATCAAAAATTTTAATATTTAATCTTATAAACTTACAGGAAATAGCAAGATTATTACGTCCACATACATTAAGAGCGAAATTAGGAAAGACAAAGGTACAGAATGCAATACATTGCAGCGATTTGGCAGAAGATGGTTTGTTGGAAGTGGAATATTTCTTCAAAATATTAGATTTATAAATCACTGGTTCCTCACATTTAGAACACCTCAAGGAAATTTATTGGTGTATTATTTGGGCAGCTATATAAAGTTTACATTATAATTGAGAACTATGTACTGAGCATTGCGAGGAGATTAGTATAACAAGTAAATAAATAAAGCAAATGTAAAGTCAAATCTCTATTGTTGGTTTTCAAAGGAGTTCAGTTCAGTCCTTAGTTATTGGCGTTTCGAGCGTGTCAGTTAAGCACTGATCACTTCGCTAATGTGACGTTGTATGGAGATCATACGCAGGAGACTAAAAAGTCAAAGGAGTTGCTATTGTCTAATTAGGCTACAATTTTTATAAAAATTTATTACTTTTATACTTCTTCATGAAAAAATATTTTTTCGTCAAATACCATAAATAACAAGCCTTAATTTGTTTTGTTTCGTTACAGTCACTTATATATTTAAAAAATGTATACTTGACATTTTGTAAATTAATTAATAAATTAATAATGATATGTTAAAAATTAATTTAATTATTTTTTAAATTAATTATTAATTTATTGGCGTATAATCTAAAAAATTACACATTTTCTACTATCGTGTTTTAATTTAAATCGTTTGTTGTGATACTGTAGTTCTTGTAGTTTTTTTTGTTCGCAAATATAAGTAATATGAGTGAAGCTATTTTTTGTATAATATTTTAGATTAATTTCAATTAAAGACTGACATTTACGTGCACAATTCTAATAACGAGCACGCTTTACGATATTATTCTGATTTTATTTTTCCTTCTCATCTTTTCCAGAATAAGAAAAAATTGTAAATAATTTTTAATTGGCAAAAAATCCCATAAGTGGTTTATAGAATTTATAACCTATAATATAGATTGTTCTAATTCAAATAGATCGGGCTTATAAAATTACAACACACTTCTTAAAATCATACTATTTATTTTGAATATTACCTGTATTAATTGTAGGTAGAGCTGGAAGCTGGAAATCTGGTGTTAAGACACTCCATTCCCAATACGGCTTCTAGTGCCCTCTTTTCGGCGAATTCGGAGGAATTAAATATGGAAAATAATGAATATTGTATATAAAGTTATATTTAATTTTAATATGGTTTGGCCTTAAACATAAATGAAATGAAACGGTATTGATAAAACGTGAACATGATATTAAGATAAAGATGTAATCAATCCTTGGTTCGAGAATATCGATGCTTATGTTAGCATATCGTTTGATTTATTAGACGGCAAATAATATATATTTACAATTCCCTTTGATATCGGTAAAACATTTTTTTAACTATCTTCACACATCTTCTGTATTATGCTTGGAGGGATTGATGTAGGGAGCTTATAGTTATATATACTCGTAGTAACATTTCACCATTTATTCCCAAGAATTTAGAATAATTTTATGATCAAGGCCATCGCCGTCGTGGTGCACAGTCACAAACGTTTTATAAATTCAAAATTTCAAAAAGTTCAGTCAAAAAGTTTTGTAAATTCAAAGTATTTCTCTTTCCTAAGTGTGAAACAACTTTTGTCACATGATAATTCTTAGCATTTGTCTTTGGGTAGCAGAAATTTGTAAAAATAATAAAGAGATGCTAATAACATAAATAAGTTGTAACAAACGTTTAAGAATTTCGACGCAGCTTGATAAGAACCTATGGCTTACTGATCAGACACTCAAAACACAATGCCTCCAGGATTCAGTGGAAAGTAGGCAACGAAGTGTCTTAACACTAAGTTCCCTCTGTCTACCTTACTGAGGGCGGGATACATCGCGAAGCTGATTTGATTTTTTGTTTAAAAAATATATTAATCTTTACAATTTCTTTATGCTTAACTGAAAATTATATAACCCTTGTAGGTACCTATACCGGGAAATGTAAACTATGTTTCCTTAACATGTGAAAGTATATATATATATGATATAAATCGTATGAGTATATTTATATGATACAAATCGTACGTTAATGAAGACATTTAGAAACACGATTTAATCTACTCCTATATCACTAAGAAGTTCTGCTTGAAAAGTTTAAACATATAATATAAAGATTGACGTTTGATATTTACAAAAATACAATGTACCTACCTAGGTAGGTTTGACCCCACTCCACACAGAGTATTTTGTTATTTGTTATATTATATATAACGCCGCATATAATTATTTATTATTATATATAAGTATCAACTTATTTTAAAGTGCAAGATTTTATTTCAAATATCAATTATAAATTTCCTGGTTGGTGGCCTTTAGGGCGTGAGATAGTCAATATCATCTATTCCAGTCCTTAGTTCATAGATGGTAACGTGATCTACGTTGCCGCGGTCCTGCGACACACACCGCACATAGACGTGATACAGAGGTGTCGACATGTCCTGATTATAGATTGTTAATTCAATGCCATATAGAAACTTAGCTAAACACATTTGATTTTCATAACAATTGTCTTCGCTTAACAACTCTCCACATTAATTTGAAAGAGCGAGTGTAACAATGCCGGGAAGTTCGGATTTCTGTTTCGTTTTATTGTTTTATGTGTTTACTCGATATCAGATGTGTTTTTTATGTAACATATTATACCTGTCTACTTTTAACTACTACTGATATCAATATAAAAAAATATTCATATCAGTAAGTAAATCAAATTAAATTAACTTCGCGCTGAATTACGCACACATCAGGGTAAACAGAGTGAACCTTGTTTTAAGAATTCCGCCAAATTTTGGAGGCGTTGCGGGAGTGGCGTAACTCAACGCCGCGCTTTGCTTCGACACCGGAGCGACGAAATGAAATTATAAATTTAAATAAATATTTCATTTCCTCAACTGGGGATCGAATCCACAACCAGTTGCGTTTACAGTCTCACTTTGTGCCCTTGCGTTACGACTGGCCTGTCAATAAGTATATGAATATAATTTTAGATTATCAGCAGAAAAGAAATGTGGTAAATTAAAAGCGGCGTAAAAGAATCTTAATAAGAAGTTCATACTGCCTCTGGGACACGAGCACCCACTCTTCGCTGATATAGCCGACTGTATTTGAATACTGTGCTGAGTAACTGCAACCTTTCACTTTTGTCGTGTTTTGGCGATACCGGCCAAGCAGGAGTCTCTACGAGGCACTTCATTCACAGCTTGAAATCTCTTTGGTGCAACGCAAAGTAAACATGATGGTGGGAAGCGTACAGGGTTGCGGCTCTGTCAGTGTCGCGCGAATCTCTCGGACGGCCACGCGCACTAAACGCGCGTACGAATTAAATTCAAAACTATATTTTTTTTTTGTTTTACGAAATTTATATATACATATACTGTTTGTTTGTTATACGTTATATAAAATTCGAAAAATGTAACGAAATAAAAAGATATATATTTTTGTATTTTTTAAATCAATGTAATTTGTAAATTAGCAAATGTTTAAACTTTGACGTGTATTGCATTCATCGATACGATAAGGTTTATTTTTCAATTTGCGATTACGGTGAGTGTGATTCGAAATTTTTTGTTTATTTATTTGTAAATGGAAAATATTTAGGCACGTGTCGTGTTTTCATGAGATTGAAGTAAGAAATATTTTTTAAACGATGGGAAGGTCTTTTTATTGCTGTTCTTTTAATTTTACTTCCTTATTAATATACAATTCAATTGCATTTAAAGCGTGCATTAATTTTTAAGTCTTCGACAATTAATAAAAAAAAAAAAAAGAATGTACATTAAATCTATTTAAAAACATTGATATATTTAAATGAATTTGTATTCTTTCTACATAATCAGTAATGTAAGAATAAAATATATAATAATGTTTTTGAAAAAAGTTGGTAATATGCGACGTAATGTAGGTTTATCATTCACGTACATACCGCAGCCATTACACTCATGAAGTCTAAAACGTATTGAAATGGAAGCTCAGATTAACTAACACACGGCCACATTAATTGAACGTGAATTAAATGTGATTTTTTTTAAACAATTTACTAACAATTAATTTTCTTGTATTGCTCTTGGTGTCTTCTTAAAGCATTTTTAATTCAATGAACTAGGTGGAAGAAACGCTTACAAAAAACAAATAATATCTAATGTCGACTTACTCTAACAATGTTTTTCTAGCTAACCATTCAAAAATATAATTTAAATTAATACTGAAATTATTATTAACTAATAATGAAGTTATTATTTACTTTTAACTGATTAAATGCAATCTTCCACATTTGCCGCAAATCGCAATCTCAATAAGAAATAATTTTACCTTCGTCACGATCACGGCAAGCGACACGAATTTATAATTGCAACATGTGTATGCTGCGAATATTATGTATATATTGATTGTGCATATAAAACTAATTATAATTTGAAAAAATATATTGTAAATGGAGTATATATAAATGCAAATAACGCTATTTTAAGATACAGGAAGCTTACACAAAAGGTTATCTTATAATAAAGTGACTTGACTTGAATAAGGAAACTTATTTGTGAATAAGTATCTGTGAACAGGTACTTTCTGCATGTTAAATAGAACTTTACCTTATATATAGTGAATAGGAATCGGAAATAAATAATCTATTATTTAAATTTAAATAATTAAAATAATTAGAGACTGGTATATATAATGGTAGAGCGGGATATCGTTAGGTACAAAAGCAACGTTTGCGGGTGCCATCCCTATCCGCTACTGACAGCACTGTCTTTTATTCAGTTGTAGAAATTGGTTAACATAGTCTCTTAACACTAGGTTGTCTTTGTCAACCATGGTGTATGGCGTAAAAAGCGTATACAATATACTCGTACATACCCTATATAAATTTAACGCGTTTGGCAGACTCTGACAGGCACTTAACAGCATTCCAGGTATCCGCTTTTCCAAGTCCCAATGAGAGTTCTTCAGTCTGCTAAGAATTCCAGCAATAGCCAGTTGATCAGTCTTGTCTTCCTATAAACCAAGCGTTGATGTGTCTTGTCCTTTGAACATATATAGTTTTAAAATGTATTTGAGTACTAAGATCACCGCAGCGGCACAATGTCTGACTGTACACCCGACGGTCGTAGCTTTGATTCCTACTCGGGTGAATGTTTTTTTCGTAACAAGAAGAAACGCGGTTGTTTTCCAACACGTGATGTTTCGAAAATTGGGCGAAAAGAAAGGAGTGTGTCAACACAAATTTCCCTCTGCGTCTATGCCTGCTATGTGGGGAAAACAGTTTGAAACTATGATAGGAACCAATGAAGAGCTCGCTAAATCCGTTCATATTATAGCACCTCGACAATATCAACAAGACGGACTATTACAATATACATATATACGAATGTCTATCAACATTTACACATTGTTTACATTCTTAAATCATTATTTCAGGTATTTTCGATTTAACTTAATAGGTATAAAAATAATATAATATTGTATTGTTTTTAGGAAAGGTTTCTGTGAAAAATATAGATATATAGTAGAAATAATTTTTCCATAGAATATTTAAAATCCCTTATCTTTTAGTAGATTTTACCTAATTTATTAATAAAAAGGTTGTTTTTAACAACACGACTCTTGAATACAGCGAAAGAATCTGTGGAATTCCATATAACAGCCGTTCATTTTTTTGCGTTAAATAATAAAAAAAATATACAGATATTTAATTAAAATAATAAATTGGAACAATTATTTCTATTATTAGATGTTTGGAGATGAATGTCTGAATGACTGGGTTGCGTTCTGATGAAACATTGCGGCGAGCGTGCGTCGGTAGTGCGAGTCGGTGCATGGTGCTTGCGAAATACGCGACGCAAACGCTATTGTTTTACAAGCATTTTCTCATGGCTATTATTGTATTACTAGTTTATTATTGTATTGCTAATGATATTACATAAGAAACAGTCAATCTGGACATTTAATAGATATATTCATATAATAATATCTTAATAGAAATTTTACAACGACGACTGCAGTGACAGATATAATCACCTATTATTATATATTTGAATGGTACCTAAATACTTGAATGGATAGATAGTAGATAAAAATATAGGTTATCGATGTAACTAATTACTTCGTACTTATTATCTAAATAAGTATTATTGTCTAAATAGGTATGTATCTATAATTGGCATATATTGTCAGGGTGTAAGTGCTAACTATCCCCCATAAAATATACGTCTTAAAAAATGAGGGAGTATAATACTTGCACGATATGTTATATCAAGATAATTAATATATAGATTATGCTCAAGATTCTAATAGTTTACAATGCAATAATATCTGTAACAATTATATCATAAAATGAGCTTTTACTTTAAAAGACACACATAAATCTAAAGAAAACATATTACACGCAGCATTCAACATCAAATACGCTGACATTTTTTTAGTTTTATACTATATCCTGCATTTAGGCAGAGAGAACTTGGGAACCCAGGAATAAGTCATTCCGTTCCCCATATTCGCTAAGCTTTCAAGGCTTTGCGTGTTGAGTGGCGGACTTCAACGCCGCGCTTTGTCCCGACACCACACTGAAGAGAATATTAATTATTTATATAACTTCAGTTTTAATTTATATATTTATATAACTATATAAATATAGTATATGATTCGTTAACTAAACATTGGTATTCGTAGACTGCCCCTTAATGTTGAAGTAAAGATAAAAACATGTGGGAACTGTTTATAAATATATGTAGGTTTATTGACAGTCAATAAGTCAATATTTTGGTCTTTAACCGACTTTTGAAAGAAGAAGGAGAAAATAAAATATTTAATGTTTTCATCTCTTCGCTCGCTTCGCTTAGTAACGAGGCAAAGCGCGGCGTTGAGTTCTACCACTCAACATGCAGTACAGGCGCAAGTGGTGTGTTATGGCGGGTGTATAATATAGCACGAAGCTGAAAACGTTTGACAACATCCGTTTTGCAATCGATACCTAACTAAATAATAAACTAAATAAAAAAATATCGACTGTTGCGTGAGGCTCTCGCTTGTTTCAATATCTTACGAAAAACTGGTTTTAGCTCCGAAAGTAGCAAGTTTATTTTAGCTTTACAAAAATATAAATAGTGTGTAAGAAAAATTAAATTCTCTTTTAATTCTTTCTCTTTTTAAATCTGGTTCTGTAACAAAATAAATTATAAAAAAAAACACTGTCTAGATAGAAGTTTAGATGTTTATAATATCTTTAAAGTGTAAGCAGAATCCCGCACACAGAAGGATAGGCAGAGTGTTAAGACACTCCGTTCCCCACACTCCGAATTCTGGAAGCATTGCATGTACGATGTTACAATTAATAATTATAAAACAAGTATTCTTTGTTAATACAGCAATACAAAGACAATGTGTAATGTGACGGCTCACTATTTGCATACCTCTAGTGGAGAACCAAAATCTATAGCTATTGAACTGGCGAAGTGGGCTAATGTACTACCTACTTATGTATTTACATATGTATGTAGAGCGCAGTCGGTGCATCACCGTTAAATGTAGACAATAGATGTGTTATTAATATTGTATGATATTTGATTAACTGTTTTATTAAATACATAATGAAATATACCATATGTTATTTCTATTTCATATGAAATGAATGTAGAGTGAAGGTTTTCACAAATTGTTCATCAGCTTCACGCTACATCCCGCACACAGCGGGGTAGGCAGAAGGAACCTAAACTGAAAGCGAACCCACAACCCGTCGTGTTTACAGTCTAACACTTGTGCCCCTGCGCTAGGAGAGAACTTACAAATTATTATCTACTCGTATATATATTATATAAAAGGAGATATTCCCACTGACTGAAGTAAGATGCACTCTCAGCCATAACCGATGATGGTAGAAACGGAAAATTTGGATAGATGTTTATTTTTATAACGTGGACATCTACTAAGAAGGGATTTCCAAAAATTTTTACCTTATGGGGGTGAGATAGGTGTTGAAAGTTTCTATAGAAAAATCTTTAAATTATTTCATTGAACCTTAAAAATATTTCATTGAACACGTGTTTCATGGTTTTTTTTAGAATTCACTATTTAAACTGGAAATAATTTCAAAAATATTCCCATAGTTCAAGCGAGCGAAGTCGCCAAGGTCCGTTAGCTAGTAACAAATCGTAATAATTTGTTAATCGTAATTAAAAACGTGCCAGACCTCCACGCGCATCATGTTCTTATATATGCTATGACAGGATCGTCGCAAAATTTCGTCGCGTTAAATATATTTATCAGATTTTCTGGCTATTACATTATTCACTGAGCGGTGCTTGCACCGTTTAAGTTTGACTGTCCGCACATCCGGCGTTTATCTTTGATATCGTCGCCTAATATATCCATTGTCAGATAATTTTGTGCTCAAATCTAAGATATTTACGCAGTAGTTGCGAACTTTTAAGAGAATACAATTTAGATTTAAAGGTTATAGAAAACTAGCAGACTCGGGCGGCTTCACCCGCTTGATTCATACGCATATTTATTAAACATATTTGTAATATTATTTTCAGTTTTGTTGGTAAATTCTAATAAACTGTGAAACACGTGTTCAATTAAATATTTTTATAAAAATCGACGCCAATTGAAAGATTTTTCCATACAGACTTTCAACCCATATTTCACCCCTTCAGGGTTATATATTTTAAAATCCTTTCTTAGTGGGTGTTCTTAATGTATGAAAATAAACATTTGTCCAAATTTGACGTTTCTACACACAGCGGTTACGGCTGTGCGAGCATCTTACGTCGGTCAGTGGGAACATCACTTTTTATATATAGATTAAAGATGTATAGATAGAAGATTACTTACTTATATTATGTTTAACTGTATCTGTGTAGGTGTAATTTAACACGTTTTGTCGTTTTGTGGTATAATTTATAAAATTGACGTCAATAGAATAAGTAGAATCCTGAATGATAATGACAACAATATTTATTTTTCAGATAAACAAGCACTCGATAAATTTCCATGCATCTAGTAAATATAAATGTGACCATACATGCCGAAGGCCGGACAACTAGGAGTTTTCCCACTTAGAACGTCCCCGTCGTGTGGAAAGTGAAACGATTTTCCACTAGCTAGACGCAAAAAGATACAAAAATGCAGTTTGTACGCGCCTTCTTCAAGCGGATCACTGACGATCTGAAACAGAAAAAACTTATACCTCTAAAAATATTATTTTTCGTACACGCCTCCAGTAAGTGAATGTTAAATTATTTTGAGATCCTTTCATAAATAAATAAATACAAATAGTATGTAATTACAAGTAAATTGTTAGACACTTTATGATCATATGCGTATGAAGAAATAGTAACGTAAGTGTGAAGAATTAATTAGTATATATATTGTTTTTATTAATTTTCGGGACAATTTTTTTGTATGTAAAATTTCTGAAGTTGGCACCAGACTATTTTGGGGGTGGGCACCTGGCGTCCCATCTTCCTACGCCGGCCGCCCATGGTTATAATATACAATTATGACAAAAACATTACAATTTCTAGCTCTGTTTGTTTTGTATCCGTACCTAACGATACACATGAGAGAGCTGGGTATTAATGTAGAAGAGACTGCTATAATGTCAGCTGTGACGCCGGTCATCTCGATAGTGATGCCACCCCTCGCCGGCATGCTGGCTGATAAAATTGGAAATTTTAGGGTTAGTATGGTTACCCAAACAATTTATATTTTATGTGTTAATTTGAATGTCACATATAATTAAGTATAAATAAATATCGTCACAATATATTATAAGGGCCTATTAGAGTATCTAATAGGTATTTATTTTTTGACACATTGAAATTTTAAAAATAACATTATTTATATATTAAGTACATATATTTAAAGTTCGAATAGAAAATTGATGATGTCCTTTTAAGCCTATGATTTGTATGACTTAATTAAACGAAGCTAATCTACAATGTCGCATACGCAAATTACATCCAATTCTCGTTACAATAACCTTTACCTCGTATTGTGCATTGTGGCTCGCCGTGCCGCTCCACGAGCGCTACACGCTCTGCGCTTGCGTCACTGCGGAGACCGTTCGAGCCGGAAGCGTCGGTGACATGTATTGGTGCGTGCCCTTATTGGTTAGGGATCCTTATTTTTGTGTATACACTGGCTAACAATATGCAATGATTTTAAATATTCATTTGTTGGCTTTAGCTGTCTGTTAGTGCGTATAGATAGCTTATATCTTTAATATATATTTTTTAAATTTTATTACATATATAATCTTGACTACAAAATAGTTGACAAACTTAACGTAAACAAACCCATGCATTGCACCACGGTAAGTTTAATTGTATAATTCTCTATGAAGCTATAAATATAAAACATGTCCGATAAAATTACTAAGATAAGATGTATTATAATGACCATATAAGGTATTTTAATGAACAATTATAATTAAATGCCACGACATACTTGCTGAATAACTATGAATTTTCCGAGGACATTAATTGACGGTATTTGCACACAAAACTAAGTGGTTTATCTATTTTCATTGTTGTTATCGAATCACAATTGTGGCAGAAAATGTCGGTTTGATCATTTACGGTAATCACTCTTCTTAAACGCTTCATCCTGTTTTTCACTGAGCCATTAATTTTTTTATTAAATGGTTTTTTTTAAATTGACCGTTGAATATTACCATATAATTTGTACATTTTTTACAATAGCAGTACTTATTATAAGAATTACATTTTATGATAGTGAATAAATATAATTTTCATAGCTGCTGTTAGCGTTGTCGTCAGCACTCGGTGGCCTCTCAGCATTACTACTTTTGGCAGTCCCCGTAGGTCGTATCACCGTGACGTTTCCACCTGCAGTTGACTTAATCACAACTTGTGATGGTTCTGCTTTACACCTGCAACAAGTCCGAGAGTATCCATGCCTTCCAATCCATCCGTATGCATATGACATCAATCTAACGTAAGTATATGTTATGGATTTCACTGTAACAAGACACATAATTATAATATACATCGTGACTTTGATTATTTATTTATTATTAATTTTTTTTATGTTTATATTGATGTTGATAAATTTTGATGATAATAGATCAAATTGTTTAACTGTAATTGTAGATCTTGTTACGTTTTAAAATAAAACAATTGGGAGTAATATATGTAAAAGAGTATAATACTAAATAAAAATTGTCTTTTGTTTACTATAATATTTCGCTTAATATAAATATTTTAAGCAAACTCTTTCTCAAGCTAATAATAAATAGAGATAAGAAAAACATTTCTTTTGACAACAAATTGTTTTAATATGACTTATTTTTCTGTCTACAGTATATTATCTTGTGGCTTTGTTTGCGAATTGCCACATCAAGTTTCTAAAGACGAAGTAGATTCTATTATTCATGCTCACTCGTATGACGTACATTTGAAGTCATCATATGAATCCCAGCGTCTTGTTTACCGTAATACTATTTCTACATTTTTGGATCACAGAGAAAAACCAATGAAAGAGCACAGTACTTCACGAGTTTTGACTAATGACCCGTACTTTAATTCTACAACATCTATAATTGGTGATAATAAAATTTTCTTTCCAACACCACAACTATATGATTTGAGTTGTTCATATGCTGAGAGAAACGCGACATGTATATTTGACAAAATCGATTTTGTGGACGATTCTATTGAAGAAGTTAAAGAAATATCGTATAGAGTAAGAGTTTCTCATGACGCCCAAAAAAATTCCGTCGAAGTACGAAATTATTGGGTGAATGCAATATCTGAAAGCAACTCAAATGGAACAAACGACGATTACGACGGAGCTGATTTTACTACTTGCACCGATAACTTTGCTCAGGTACTCTATAATGAATGAATGTTATTAGATATAGTTTTTTGGTTACTTAATTAATTTAGTTTTAATAATATGATGAACATTGCTATAGCGTAGGCAGTAGGAGATATAATTTAAATTGATTTTGAGCTGGTAAGACAATTGCTTAAAATGGTATGTATATATATTTGCCATATGGTAAGTAATTATAATATTGTAAATTAATTTGCAAGAACAATGGAGAGGCAGTGCTAAAATCGTAGTAACCAATTTATACATTTGGTCTACATATTTTATACCATATGCTTAAACTAAGACAAATGTAATGGTTTTCACTCAGTCGTACGGCGAGTCAGCGTGGGTGAAAGCTGGTACGACACGCCTGGCACAATGCACCGCCGCGTGCGCCTCAACTGCGCCCCGGAAGAGTCTCTGTGACAACCACCAGCAGCAAATAGAACTTGATCCTGTTTTCACTTTCTGGACTTATTTAGCTGTGAGTAATTCTCCACTTGAGAAACAAAATGCCACCAGTACACAATTACAGGATACAGCGTGACACTAAAAAAAAATATATAATATAATGTAATACACAGATTGTGTAGCGTATCCGTTGATAGAAAGATTGTTAGCTAATGTTCACTAACTGGATAATGACGAATTTCTGTTGGCAGTCTGACCCATTGCCACTGTTCTATCCGCCGTCCACTACACACAGTACGTTAAGGTTTCTGATCAACTTGAATATATTTTAGTTGCATGAATATGTCGTGTTTTTGTTATAGTTATATTCATGTACTGTACATAATATTTTTACTTCATAGATAAATATATTTATTTACAGAAATCACCCTATATGTAATAGCATAGGATTCAAGAGCTTATGTGTAATAATTTTCTTTTTATCATGAACAGAGAAATAAAAAAACAGGTACATATTAATTTTAAAATTACAATATACTTTTCCCAATAAATTGTATAATGGTGACTCATTGAAGTCTTTTGTAAAATTAATTTTTTTCTTTAATGCATTTAATTAAAGTTTACTTGTATATGTCACTGTAAGATTATAAACTTCGTTATATTACAAAATTACGCTTTCGCTAAACGCGAAATTGTAATTTATCGATACTTTGTGAAGTGTCCTAGAAAAAGTTTCTTAGGTCTGCTTACCCGGCTATGTGAGGGACAGCGTGAAGCTAAAAAAATATTTCTTTTCGCGTTTTATGGTTACCCTGTTTATTGGTAACAAGTTACTCTGTTTTCCACATTAAATATTTTCACTCATTTATTAGGAACTTATGAATTACACATGTATTTACTAGTAAGCTCTCGTATAAGTTTGAGGCCTTCATAGCTTACAAGATTTAAAGCATACATATGTGACGTAACACGACCTCGTCCCTATTGTACAGTGTACATGCTTGTTTATATACCTAGAGGTTCTACAATCAGATCTCGACATTAAATGTTTGCAAATATATAATTCTCTTTGTTACATCTTAAAATATGAGTGTTGATCCACTATCTCGGTATACACTTTATTTGTATTTTACTAATTTACGTAGAGTTCTATTATAAATATTACTGTGGTCACATTCAATATTCAACAAAAAATATCTATAAATAGATAAAAAATTACGAACGTTGCGTCACTGTATCCTCACGGTCTGCTTCACAAAGAGCCTAAACTGTATTGAAAATGGAATAAGCAAATAACATATGGTAATCATTTTATAAAAAAGAAAAATTGCTCATAAAAAACAGATAAAATATAAGGATTTAATATACAGTTGTTACATATAAGTCATTACTATGATCTTGATCTATTCCACGTTGTAAGTTGCGCCACGTCTTCAAATGAGAGAGAATTTCAACCGCTACATTTAAATAAACATCTACCTATGATATGTATTTATTTGTACACAAAAAACAAT
The DNA here is from genome assembly GCA_037355905.1 of Heliconius aoede. NCBI lineage: Eukaryota > Metazoa > Arthropoda > Insecta > Lepidoptera > Nymphalidae > Heliconius > Heliconius aoede. The sequence goes on from JBAIZZ010000156.1 coordinate 2,134,696, forward strand.
TAAAATATATTACAAGCAGTAACGTAATTCTTTTTACTTACGTATGTACGTAAAGCTTTTTTTATCTGTTTAAAATTACCAAACTACCAATTTTTATATAATCTCGTCTATAAATAGAATTTTTGAATGAATAAATTGGAATTCAAAATACCTTCAGAAAGAAAAAGTTATCGTCACATCGTACAAAATTTTTATACGTTTTCCAAATAAATATTTTTCTTATTTTAGTGTTTGATAACGCTTTAAAAATATAAAAAATAAGAAACAAAATTGCTTAAAATCTAATGTTAAATGAACTTCTATTATTTTTGCAGGTCCGTGTATTCGTTGGTATAATTAGTGGGACTGCATTTGCAATGTTCGAAGGCGCTGTGATTGCGATTGTCAGGGATCAGAGAGCGGACTACGGCCTTCAAAGAGTCTATGGCAGCATCGGTGGAATGATCTCGTCACCGCTCTCTGGACTACTCATAGATTATGCAAGCAGGGGCAAAGGTTATACTGATTTCAGGTATATATTTTTTTTAATAATTTCAGGCAACTATTACCTATATATTATAAACATTTGTTGTACAAGTTGATTTTGTAATTGTTTATTGCAACAAAATATGGTATCTTTAATATATTTTTTTTAAATACAAGTATAGGTAATCAAAGTTTAGTTTTCTAGGCTGAGCAAAAGCATTATGTATCATCTATTTTAAATAATACACAAGTAGACCGGACTATATTTATAAATATTTAATGCAGTATAATAGCGTTATACCCACGAGTATTCCAACAGCACATCTTGTCGTGTGCGATAGCAATCAAAACACGAGGTTCATGCTGCATGGTAATTGAAAATTATTACAATATACTTAGATCATTTTAAACAAAAATAATAAACTTTAGTTCCTAATTTATTATTCATCACGGTTACCTCGACACCAGAGCGATGAAATGTAATTTATATTTCCATTTCATCGCTCTGGTGTCGAGGGAAGCGCGGCGTTAAGTTCCACCATGCAGCACGCAATGCCTCCAGAACTCGGCAGAGAATGAGGAACAGGGTGGTTGGTTTAACACTTAGTTTCCTCCCCCTACCCTACTGTGTGCGGCACACAGCATGAAGCTGATCATTTTGTTTTTAAGCTTGAGTTATTATATCCGTAACAGGATATGAATACTGATACTTAAACTAATATAGGGTTACTGCAATACTGTATAAGTGTTATGTTTATTTGCAGACCGGCTTTTTATTTATATGCCGTTTTAAAAGTGGTTTCTGGTGTTCTGATGCTGAGTATCGATCTGGAATTCAAACAACCCGCTCAGAACCTTCTCGAAGATGTTATACTAGTGTTTCGCAACATTGAATTAGTTGCTCTGTTCATAGCATGCTTCATCATGGGTAAGCTTGACTTTGGTAAAATTATATAATCACAACACAGCTCTCTAACTTTCTGTTTGTCTACGATTCATTACATAAGACTGAATCAAATGTTAGTCCATATTAAATATTAATTATTTATATTATCGTTTATTTATTTACTTTATGTTTTCTTAAAGGAAAAAAATACATCTTCACTTTTGCAACTAATGCTTGCTATACCTAAAATGAAATAAGACAATGAAAGTTGTCAGACCAGTTTAGAAAGAGGAAACATATTTTTTATAAAATTACCGTTTTGTTGAATAAAACAGATGAGCATCTGTTTTATTCAACAAAATGCAAATTATTGTTTCTTAGAATATTGAAGGAAAACTTTAAAAGGTTAACTTGGATAAAATGAATAAATAGTTCGACTGCGTCGTCTTCGTATTTACTTTATAAATATATAATATATACATATATAAAATTATTGACATATATAATGAACCTGAATAAGCTCAATAGTTATAGGTTGCTTGAGATATAATTTATAAAAAAGCGGTCAAGTGTTATGCTGTATCCCGCACATAGAAGGGTAGTCTGAGAAACCGAGAATGTAGAGTTAAGGCACTCCGTTTTCCATTAAGGCACTCCCGTTCCTTCTCCAATTTCCACCCAAACGCCGGCATTGCGTGTTGGCAATGTATAGAATATAATTGTCCATAATAATACATATAGTATTGTTCCCGACATGACCTAGGTAATTAATAAAATTCCTTAGAATTGTATAAAGTACTAAGTATAATCTGTTTCTCATTCTCATGTGCCAAATCTCTACTACTATATAGTAGTACTATATGTGTAGCAAACGGAAGATAAATAATTAAATTGGAGTAATATCTTATAAAACATGCGAATTATTTTTCCTTTTTTTCTCATTTTTGTTTTTATTTTCGCAACAGGTACTGCATGGGGTTATATTGAGAGTTTCCTGTTTTGGCTGCTTCAAGACCTCGGAGCGTCGCGTTCTCTAATGGGTGTCACGATCACAGTCGGCGGGGTGGCGGGTTTGCCTCTGCTCGTACTATCCGGTCCTATCATTCAAAAACTTGGACATGCTAATGTACTGTTCATTGGATTTGTTTTCTATGCCATTAGACTTCTGGGTACGCTATTTTTATTTTTCTATTAAAATATATATTTGTCATAATAGTGATCAAGTCACTAGCGAATTTAGACTAATTAACAGTTTACTGCAATCAAAGATGATTTTATAACTGTTTGCTTAAAAACAAGTTAGCAATAAAACAATAAAATTTATTTAAAGTTTTTTATTTTATTGTAAAAACTACCTACTGTTATTTTTCAGGTTACTCTTTGATCTACAATCCATGGCTGTGCCTTATTTTCGAAGCTCTAGAATCTGTGACGTCATCGCTGTCCTTCACAGCGGCCGTTACTTACGCCGCTAGACTGTCTTCTACCACTACAGATACATCTGTGCAAGGCCTACTGGGAGGTCTCTACTATGGAGTGGGTAAGTTTTATCGTAATTGCAAATATGTCCTATCTTTAATTGATTTGATTACATTTGGCCATATACCGAACTTAAACAAAACTCATAATTCATTGTCATGTATAAATAGTATTTATAGTAGAATTGGCTTTTAAATTTATGGTAAAGAACGAAGTGATGTACAATGTTTTCTGTTTCTTTAATTCAATTTCTTTTCAACTACGAGTGAACACTTAACGCACGAATTCAAACGTATAAGTTAATATTTTTTTATTTACAAATAAAATTTTCAGGTAAAGGCTCCGGCAGTTTGATTGGTGGATATCTTATGAAGTTCCTTGGAACGCGACCAACTTATCAAGTTTTTGCTGCTGCGACTCTTATTACTGGATGTATTTATTATCTTTTTAATAAATTTTACATTGGGAAAAGGGCTGTGGGCGACGAAAATGATATTTGCAAAAAGAAACCAGTTATCTTAGATATTGAGAAACGAGAAAACTTAGATAAGATTAATTCTACGACAGATGTCGCTAGTGAGAATGAAATCAATATGGCTGACTCCAAGACGGCGTGTCCACAAGTCAAGTTGGTAACAAGCAGTACAGATGGCAGCACTGACTCTGGGATTGATAATCCAGCATATAACGAACATGACATGGACTCCAATATAAATGAAACAAGACACGACGAAAAAAATACAATATGACCTTTGTGATATGATTTTAATATATAGTTTTTAATTATTGCAAATAAGCATAAAGTAGTAAAAAGTAATATGTAATGCTGTATGAGGTACATGAGAGAGTATTTATTAATAAAATATTTTAAAAACCTATATTTTTTAAAGATTTTTATAATATATGAATATATGTGAGAAAGCGACCTTAATATTACGAAATAATTGAACTTACGCCTTTCGTGCGAGATGTATGTACCCTACCTTCTCACCATCGTCTAAACACGTATATTTTATAAATACTTGATAGCCTTTCATATTTTTTAATAAATATGCCACACATTTAACAAAATATTTACCAAATAATTAACATTGAATTTGATATCATTATTTTCAAAAAATTTAAACATCATTAATATTATGTATTATCATTTATATATGACTGTAAACGGTTCTATGTTCGATCTCTACGTGGGACAGTAAGTTATTTTTTCATTTGATCGCTCCAGTAAGACAAGGCGTGTTGTAATCCTCCATCAAATGTCTTGCAGTCGAGTCGAAACTTGTAAGAAACGAAACATTTATTACTATAATATATTACAATAATTTAGTTTAAGACATTAATATAAAACCATTAAAAATATTAACCATTATTTGAAGTGGACCTGTAAGAAACCAATTTCAGCAAAAAATAAGTTAGGAAATGACCAGTGCGTCTCTTATAGGGTACAATTTCTTAGTCATCTTTTACAATAAGAGAATTTTGAAATTGTATGCAAGTGAGAATACTATTTTTTAAATATCATTCAAAACTTTAAAGACTAATACTTTCAAAAAATCCTAAGTAATTAATTATTGAGTAGCGGAAATTTGTAAAAACCGAGATGCTATCAATTTAAATAAATTGTAACAAGTTATACGTTTTCTTAATAAATATAATACTGAAATTTTTCCTGCATACGTTCCAAAATACCTCACCACCAAAGCTGTAGTGGGTAGTGCAATTAGTAGACATTTTGTAACATTATATTTATCTTAAACGATAAAAAAAAATTCAAAAAATGCAAACAAATTACAAGGACGATCAAAGTCTATAAGTCAGTAGCGTACGTCATGAATTAAAAAAATTCTAACATTTTTCTCAACAGTAATAATATTAGTTATTTAGAATATATAATTATGAGGTTCTAGTAAATTTTTATTAGTAATATAGTAAATATTGAATGATGATATAATTATTAACAAAAATATAACATTAAATTATAAAAAAAGAAGGGAACGTGGAAATGTAGAATGTATTTCACTAATATTAAATGTGTTACGCAAATATGTGACACTTTCTACGGGCAAGTTCCAGCGAGTGGCATGGATTACCCTGCTAATAGTGTAAATTGTAGGGTCACATTACTCGTGTTTCAGGTGTTCTACATTTTGAAGTACCGCTACAAATTATCACAATTTTCATCTAAGTTGCTCGTCTCAAAAACTACTATTTGGACGCTTTTTGTTATATTGAACATATTCAGTTGAGAAGCCAAATCGAACACACATCACGAACAGAATATGCGAGTGCGGGTATTATAACAAAATGGAGTTAAAGTCAGTTGTTTTTGTATTGTTTATGTGCTATTTGAAAACGTGTACTGAAGCTTTAAGTTTTCCCGGACCCAGAGTGTATGTAGTAACTCCAGCTGCAAGACCATTGGAAAAGGATAGCGGTAAATTCTACTACCATAAATGGATGAGAAGAATGGATTCAGATTTGAACGCTACTACGACTACTACAACGGAAACGTCTAAAACCAAGACACCTGATTTGATATTTGCAGACTTCGAATCTAGTGGGAATATGCAAAAGTCTATCAGAAAGTTATTAGAACAAGAGAAAGTGTTGCCAAAATCGACATCTATGAGTCCTATATATGTGCCCGATGATAACGAAAATAAAGTGACACGTGTTGTGAATTATGGTTCACCTGTGAAAATAGAAAAACATGAAAAAGATGAAACATTTAATAAGAACGACAATTTATATAATAAATTACCGGCATCTGTATACTCATCGTCATCTAACGTTCTTATGTCTGAACTTTTAAGTACGGTGACAACGACAACGACTGAACCACCTCCTATTAACATCGAAAACGTTTGGCATATAATTGATAACGAGAAAGTTAATCAATATTCAGGAAGTTGGCATGAAGAATCAACCAATAATAATGAAAATAATATAAAATATAGCGACGCGGAAAACTCTAAATCTCAGAATTCCCAACCAGTTGAGATTGATGAAAAGCAAGAAGATCTGAAGAAATTTGATGCAATAGACGACGACTTTGCTTTGCCTGGGTAGGTATCTATTTTATGAACATTTAATTTTTTTTTGTGTTCGGATTTTTGTGTTCAAATTTTATAATAATATATTTTTTCTTTTCAATTTTAGTACTGACCCCGGAAAAGGTGCAGAAAATGAATCCAGGGCTATACATACTGAATCAACCATAAGGTTCCCTTATGTCAATCTTAAGCCTTTTCAAATAAAATCTCCTAAGATAACGTCACAGAAAGATTTATCTATAAGCAAGATAAACAATATGTTGTCTTCAGTGGATCATTTTTCAGATATAAGGCACCCTGTTAGAGGAGAAGCTCTAGATATTGTTCCATCAAGATCTCCGATAGATCGCTACAATCCGGCTCAACCATATTTACCACAGCCTACTTACGGAAGTAAAGTATCTAAGCAATCCAACCCTGTTTCGCCACCAAAAACAAATGCTAACCTTGTGCCTCCACCGCCTCCCCCGCCTAAAGCTATTGATGATTTTCCAGCGCCTATTAGTTATGATTCATTTCCACCCTATGCACCAGTTGCATCGTCTATGCCGAATTTTGAGTCTGCACCTTTACAACCACCCTCAGTTGCAGATACTATAGGGTCACAAGTATTAGATACGTCTAGTAGTGACGAATCAACTAGTGATAGTGACGACGGATCAATGGATCTAGGGTATCGTTATAAGCCTCCTACAGGTATGGCAGACAGTCCTATGATGGATATGGGCTATCAATATAAACCACCTTCTTCTCCTGTCTCCCATTTTTTTCCAACAGTACCACCAGAGCCTAAGCCTTTCGCAGGATATTCTTATAATAAACCTAGTATGGATATGGATAGTTCCACAATAAGTGTATTGGATGAACCTGAATTTCAAGGTTATGATTACATGAAACCACCATCGCCACCAGACATGAAACCTAGTGGGTATGGACCACCTATGGAAGATCACGGTTTTCCAAGTGATTTCCCTACAGATTTTAAATTTCATCATGACTTCGAGGAGGATCATTATCATTATCATCATCCTACCACAACAACGACAACAACAACTGAAATGCCTCGTGTGAGTAGGTTCAGTTATTATTATTTAGGGAAGAAATTGTATTATCTCCCTTTGTACTTTAGTGTTTACTTTATAATATATGTGGGAGCTTTAATTATTAAAGCTATTCTACGACACAAGATTGTGTACCCTAACAGCTGGAGACCTAATACAACGACAGCAACATTCTTTTCTAAACGCTCAGTTGATGAGTATCTCTCAAATGACAACTTGCATGAAGTTACGAAAAGAGTCACCCACGCCCTCGCAGCGGCCGCTGAAAAATATATGAATAACAAGAAACAATCGTAAAAAACATTTTTATTACTGTTGTATATATATAGTTTATTTCATGTTGTGAACTGGACATATTTAAATGATGGAAATCTTTACAGTGTCATGTAAAAATTTTTTTATAATTCAGATTCAAATTTAAATATTAGTTCATTATCACAACGTTGTAATTTATAAATAATACAAAAATATTTTGCTCTATAAGGTTGTTTTAATCATTTTCTTTTTTCCTTTTTTTAATTTAATTATATTTTTTAATTTAATTATAATATAATTTCCATTTTTATATTTAATTTAATTAATTTAATTATAAGATATATTCGTTCGTCGAAAATTTAAATAAAATACAATTTTTCTCCGCCTAGACATGTAAAAAATGTTATATACATAAATTAATATGTACTTCATTTATACTTAAAATTTCTTTAGTTATGACAGATATATAAAAATAATTCCTTAAATATATATATGCATATAGATGCACGTATCAAGTGCAAGTTTCATTTGACCTCTGATGTCATAAATCAATAAAACTTTTTTATATAGGAAGGAATAAACTCATACTTCCCGATAAAAATAATATTGAAGTTACAAAATACTTTTGTAAATTTTGTAGTTCCACTCTGTGACCCGCATATAGCAGAGTAGGCAGAGGGAACGGGCGAGTCTAGTGTTAAAATGTTCCGTTCCATTAAGAATGTATTATAAGGCCGTGGCCGTGAGGCTGTCGCGCCCCAGGGGCACAAAGGTGTGACAGTAACGCGACGGTTGTGGGGCTCGATCCCCACTCGAGGAAATGAAATATTTATTAAAATATATACTTACATTACTTCGCTCTGGTGCCGAGGCAAAGCGTGGCGTTGAGTACCGCCACTCAACACGTAAAGCTTCCAAAATTCATCGGTAAGTGGGGAACGAAGTGTCTTAAGACTAGGTTCCTTCTGCCCTGCTGTGATCGGGATACAGCGTGAAGCTAATTTATTTATATATATGCTATAAGTAGGAATATATTACAATATTCAATTACGTATTACTGTTATGTTTTCAAGCAATTCCATGAAAAGCAGAGAAAACCTTCGTCCATAGGTGTTATAAAGAAATTCTGTAATAGCCTGTTCATACATAGGTAGGTTTGTAACATTTGGTTACAAAGACAAGTGTAACCTGATGTAAATATAGCCTATATATACTCTCTCTCGAAAAAACTATTATATAAGATAAAAATAATTTTAAGTTCCAACCAGGAGTTCCTAACATACTCGTAAGCACTTTCAACCAAACAAATTTTTCAGCTTTATGACATTAGTATAGAATTGAAATTAGTATTTTAATTGGTTATTTAAGTTAACCTATTACGCAATAAAAAACCGGTCAAGTGCGAGTCGCATTAGCCCACAAAGGCTTCCGTTCATCGCTGTAGTCCAACGGGAAGTACATTTATAAAAGTTGACAAATATCATGAAATGAACTACAAATATTTTTTTACAAATATTTTTTTCTTTATTTATCATAAAAAAAACCATATATATTGCAAACTTTTTGTTTACTAATCTGAATAGTAATTTAGATTAGTAATTTTCATCTATTGAAATTGAAATTTTAAAGACAAAATCTATACATTAAAAATTAAAGCTTTAGATACCAAATGTTAGGAGAAGCTTATCGAAATACAAGAATGAAATTTGTATTTAAGTCAGTTAAAGGGTTTCTATGATAAGCGTTCACAAACGCACGGACAAACAGACCATCACAAACAGACAAGGAGAGAAAATTCTTCTTATAAAGGGCTCTATTACATTGATAGATGTCCCCAATAACAGATCGTCCATGAGTATACAGTGATCAGATACAATTTATTATATTATATGTATGGATATAGATAAGAGTGTACGGATATTAACTAAATAAAGTTGAAATTTTTAGCATTGCAGTTAAAGAGAAAATTATAATTATTTGTAAGAGTGAAAAAATGCGTTAAGCCTCGACCTCGATGTCCGGAGCCTTTTCTATATCTAAGCAAATCGTAAATGAAAAATTGTATTTTTTTTAAATTATTAAATTAAGTAAAATAAAATATTGATGAATGATTTAATGAGTTATAAAATGAATAACTTTCTTTTTTAAAACATAGTTATCACTGTGGTTTCAAATATTGCAAATTAAATTTACACTTTACTTGAGAGCAGCCCGAGCACGATTTGTTTACAGAAGTCATATTTCAGTCTGTCCTATACGCGCTTAACTTAGATGTGTCGTTTTGAAATCATCAGTCGATTGGAGTCTTTCATTGGTGCACTATCTCCGATAAATTAGTAAATTTTATTTGTAGATTTTTTTCTGGTTAATACAAATACATCAAAAGTAATGTTTTAATAAAGACAGACAAATATATTTTTTATAAAAATAATTTGGAAAGATAAGATCTAGTTATGGCAAAAGGTTTGATTGCGATGTCTATACACGGACTCGTGGTTGCTGTAGTAGTCGCCCTAGCGCTTTGGGCGACCGGCGCAAGCGCAGGGGCGGCGCGGTACGACATTGCGACGCCCTACACGCCACCCGCTACGAAATATAAATACATACCGCTTCAGTAAGTACAAAATAAATATAATAATTGTCAATATTCCATTTTAGGTAATATTTAAAATGTTGATCTTGAAAAATTTTACTTGTTCATTGTAATATAATTATGTATGTATTTATAATACATATATAACTTACAATAAAAAAATGGTTTTCTGCAATTTTTAGCCCCACTTCCACTAAAGAAGACTCAGAACCCGAAGTCAATGACTCCGAAGAATATACATCAAATTCGGGTATGACGACGTCAGAGTTTATCCTGAATGTTTTCCGCACTGCCCTCGATGTGGTTAGAAAAATCAACAAAAATAGGTCAAGATCGCCTGACCTCTCCAGCAGCATCAATGCAACTGCCATCCAGGTTAGTTTCACCAAGACAAATAATTAACCATCAATTATTTTAAGTAACTTATGAGTATATTACGCAAAATAGTTTTTCATTTAATTATGTCAAAATAAAAAATACTGCTTTGAGTGGAATTGGAACCAACGCAGTTGTTATAATTAAATAAAAAAAAATATATACTTCCAACATATAATAAGGAATAAATAAAGATGCTGCGAAATCAGATTTTATAGACATTATAGAATTAAAAAGAAAGATAATTATTGTTCATATCATAAAATAAATGAAGTAAAAATATGCAGTGCACGCATACACACGAAGTATACTTAAGTAATAAGATCATGCAGATATAGATAGATACATATATTATATTATAACATACAAATATATCACTATTAAATTTAAATATATGTAACAACTTTGGTTTCAAATATATAACAGTCAACTTAAGCTTTAAATTATTAACGGTAACGGTATCCGCTGAACTAGATGACCGGGAAATAGTGCTAATTGTCTACGTAAGGCCGAAGAGAGGCTTTATTTATATATGAAATTGTCACAACTTTCTATAAAACGTGCTCAAACATGAAAGTACTTCTAACTTGTCTTTATTAACTTCACGTGCATCAATATAGGAAAGTTTTTTATTTATTTCCTGCTGGCCAGGATCACCAGATAACGAGGAAAAACTTTAAAGGGTTGAACCCCAAAAACTTAAGACTAACATGTAAGCACAATAAAGTTTTAAGTTTTGAGAGTTCCGTACCACAAAAATATAATATTGGAACCCTTATAGACTCACGTGTTACAACTATTTAGGTCTATGGTTCTTTGAATCACAGAGAAAAGTTAGCTTCTAATTCAACGCAATCAAAAATCGAGCGTTAACGCATCAATTTTGCTGCATTTTTTAGGAAATTCGCCGCGTAATCAAAACCTATAGTATATTTCCATTGATCTACAGTTATAAAATTAACAATATAATAATTATTCATTTATTAAAATACAGTTATGAAAATGAGAATTTGCAATATAATTCCAGGAAAAACTCAGAAAAGTGAATAAAAAAATCATGCGTAATTTATATTTGTGATTAAGTTTATAAAATTAGAACATATTTTAAAAACATAATTAGAATATACTTTTGTTTGTCAACTTTTATAAGTTGCACTTCCTGTTGATCTGCAATTCAGAAATTGTTATGGAAGCTTCGGTGACTAAGTCCGACTCACACTTAATCGGTTTTTATAATGATCACATCGTTAGATAATGTTGAATGACTGATTTTCAGTTATAGTCATATGTCATTTCATTTTCAAATTTTTTGTTAATAAAATTTCTGGAGTGGGTACAAGATCTGTCTGGAATGGACCCGGATCACCTGGCACCCCCTATTCCCACGCCCACACAAACCCCGGTTATTCTTAACTAATAACATTCTAATACAAAATCGATGATCATTTCAGTTCTAATTCTGTTGTGATTTTTAGTTACGGCGGAATGGCGGTAAGAATATGACAGCAGTGAGCGGCCGAGACTTCAAAGACTACTACGACGAGCATCACGACGAGGAAGAATACACAACTACTGCCAAACCGATGAAACAAAGTAGATACACAGACCCGTGGGCCGGGTATTACGACTGGATTATCAACGAAGGTTCCTTCAAATTCTGGAGTGTCTTTCAAGTAAGTTTCAATATTCTCCTAAAGCTTTCGGCTATAATCGACGACAACAACAACTGCCATGTGTCACTGTGGAAATATCATTCATGCTTATAACATAATAATATTTTATATTTTAAGTATTTTTTTTCTAATACTGTATAATCATTTAAAAAAAAAACTATTCGTACTATAAATATACTATTCTTTATAACAAACAATGATTTTGACCTTAAATGCATTGTAGCGCATCGTAGCGACAAATTATTAGTATAATTTTTCGTTTATCCAAAAAAAAAAAACAATAATTCCGTTGTTTTAGAGACAAACTCGGGTGAAGTAAAGTATATAAGTTTAGCATTGACATAGTTTCAATGACGGTCATATGGTGGATTAACTATACGGAAATGCTCGAAGCCGTAACCTTCTTGCTGATGCTCGTCGCCAATTTTCTATAGCATTCTGTTAATTTCGTACACTGTTTCGTTTACATATGTTTATTATTTAGATTGCAGTGCAGTTTGACTATAGGAACAGATCGTTAGTATAACAGTTGTATGGGATCGTGATATCTTTCCAAGGCCATATTTTAAGTGCTGCCTCTTTGTGTCTTCAATAATTTCCTCATTTTTTATTTTAACAGACAAGTAACGTTAAATTGGCGTGTAATTGTTAATCCTAATGTAAGGAGATTATTTCACATATCTTAAAACATCTCCATATTATAGTTTGCCCACAACAAAACAGGGTTTCGTGATTCCCTCAAGGTAAAAATCACATGCTATAATAATTGTCAAAATTAATCTTTCAAGTGCAACAAATGACTGTCGCAATCATCGTAATATTCCACCAAGGTATTATTAGTATATTTATTTCATTTCTTATAGTTTAGTTTTATTTTACAAAATTTTATCCAAATCTGTCGTAAACGAGAAATTGAGTCACTAACACAATAACACACAAGTATACAAAAATTACATTTTAAATTTATACTTCAATTCATACAAAATACTACGCAAACTAACGCATACTTAAGCTTGTCAACTTTTAAAAGCTAGGCACCCTGACTTACTTTCTATCTAACTTAAGTTGATTTACAATTTTCGGGATTGACTTCGAGTCCGATTCGAGCTTTTGATCGGCTTTCATTTTTTTCAACTATGCTTTAGTAAAGTTAAAAAAAAAACAATAAATCTCTCAAATAAATTTTCCAATTACTAACAAAATTCTAATAATAATAATAAAATTAAGTATCTTTCATTCTACAATATATTTATGCATCATATAAATATACTTATAGTAAAATATGTTTACTTGTGTAAAAAAATATCCTCTAACCTTGTTAATATTATACGTATGCACGTTACTTCATCGCTAGAAAAAATGACGAGTAGTCAAAGCATGTATCAACTGTTAACTACCAAATTAGCGCGTGCAGGTCGTGATATTGAACTAAGCACAAAATCTCTTTTTGTCTTACCAAAAACAAATCAAAAATATTAATATGTTAAGTATAGTTAGTTAAATTATTACTATTATTAGATCATCATCTCTATTATTTTGTTGTCTATTTAACTTTAACTAGAATAAATTAACTAAAATAAATTATTTTATGTTCCAAGTAATAAGTATGCAGTTAAGGATTGAATTTATTTTTAATCCAGGAAATAAAATTGTTCCTCTTAAAATTCTATAAATATTTATAGTAATTATACGATTTTTAGACAATAATTACAAAATTGTGCTCACAATTTATATATATTATGCTAGTTGAATATGATGTGCATTTTATATATTAGATTATATTCCTATTTGCAATGAATATTCCGTGCTGTAAAATGTTAAGGAAAATAGGATGCCATTGATGTTTTAATTAAATATAGTAAATTATAATATGGAATATTTAATTTAAAAATAATCGTTTTAATCGTTAGCAACGGGGAAACGCTATTTGCAGTATTAATTTTATATTGATCAAATTGTTTTATATAATTGAAAATGGTATAAGATCTGATACAGATAAGAAAAACAATTAGTGGTTTTGGAAAGACTATAAAATTGATATTTCATTATCTTTACTAAGATAAAACACATAAATCTTGCGTCTGTATATATATAAATATATATTCGCGAAAAAAATTATTCATTGAGCGAAGCTCGAAAACTATAAATACCTACAAGCTGGCCAATCTAATGATTTGTGATATGTGATTAATAATTTAGTAATTACAAATGTATGATTAATACTTGTAACTTTTGTTTTTTGAGAGAAATTATTTGTTAAATATTCGGATTATCTACTTTTTATTTGCCATTACTTATATTTTATTTATTTGTTTTTTCGAGTTGAGCCGACTTTGTGAAGTTCACTTGTCTAGGTCAAATACCTTTACGGTATAAATTAACAATTACATAAGTTTACAGTTCACACAGAACATACACGATTCAATTATTTTAATTGCTTATAGAATACCTATTGACTTGATAACTATTTACAAAGATTGAATATAAAAGAAAAAAAAAACATATTTTAGCATATTTTCTTAACACTAAACATATTAAGCGAACAGCGTTATACGTAACTACAATATTATCTTAAATAAAATAAAATGTAAGCATTATGATTTTTTTATACTCAACTCAAGTGTCATACATATTGTGCACATATTATGACTATCATTTCTGGGCAATTATTATTAAATATTTCTTGTTCAAGTTGTTCACTGCTGCGTTGCTGCTGTACGCGTGTGTGTCGGCCATATACTACGCGAAGTTCAACCCTATTCTCCCCGACTACAGTATGGAATACGACGACTACTTTTTGGAGCGTACAGTTGGCAGAAAAGCTCGAAGCGTTGATCCTTCAGAGGCTCCATCGGGACTTACTTGGATGAATCCTACTACTTTCCAGTTTATTTTAGACGCCATCTCAAAACATTACTTAGAACAATAATGAATTTATTTTTAAGAATTATATTTATAATATAGGCTTTTATTATAAGTATAACTCAGTATAAGGAAACGACAGGTAGTACTTTTGTTAGTCGATTATCGATATCTCTTGTTTCCTTATATAGAATTGATCTGATTTTATGGTTTAATTAGTGAGATTGATGAAATTTGATCCTAGATTAAGTTTTATTTTTATAAATTATCACTATTATTATATTATAAAAATAATTTCCAAAGCTTATACTTGCTCAATCATATCCATAAATATTCGTAAGATACTATGGTGAAAGCTCAAAAGAGGTTCCTATATGATTATTTATCAAAGATTTCCAGTTATTAGGTTTTATCGTTCAATAACGAAATGTAGATATAAAATGAAATATTAATGGCAAAATGGCAATGGCACGATATTGTTCTTAATATCGTGCCATTGCCATTACTTAATTTATGGCATTGCTTAGAGGAAAGTTTATTAGTAGTTCATCGTTAAATATAATGACTACTTGTTAGCTAGGTAGCAATAATATCCTACCTAAGACGGATTTATGTAGACAGAAGAGCAGATAATAAAACAAATGGTTTTACCTCTCTTGATAGTATGAAACTTTTGTAACATACTGTTAAAATAATTTTCAACTATATATTTATGTATAATATTATTAGAATTTACAATTGTCACTTTAAAATTAAGAAAACATTAAATTATATTGAAAAAAATATTGTATTATTAAAATATTACATTACTTGTAATAATAAAACAACAGGTTGTAAATTTACAAATTAATAATTAATAATTTAGAAATAAATAAAATATTTTTTGTATTATTTAATAAAATTAATTCTTATATTGATCGTTAAGGTTGTGTGAGCGTGGTTGTCCTATTACGTTGACGGGCAGCGGCCGCCTTCAGGGTTCGACGGCCGCGCGTCTAGGATATTCACAGGATGTCGCTAATGCTACCTTTGTGTACTAGTAATTTATTATTCTGTACATCGATGCTCCACCAGAAGAACTATTTATATGTGCTTATAATCAAAATGTAAAAAACATCTATATCACACAAATTATAATTTTCAAAATATCAATGTATTTGTTAATTTATAATATACAAAAAAAAAATCTTTTGAAACTGCTTTAAACTCAATCAAGATATTATTGATTGTGAAACGACCAATTAGGCTATCTCACGATTCGGTAAACCACAATACTTTACGTAGTTTCGTGGTTTTTTTCATCGCTCTACATGCGCTTCGCTCGGCCACGGCGACCCCGTTATGTCTAAAAGGTAGTCTCGGTTACATCGCGGCTCTGGTACGTTGTGCATCTTTCCACGGACGGGTTACCACGTCAGTTCAACGTTCAAGCGGTGCGCAGACGCACACTTCTCGAGTCGCTATCACCGCGTGGTAGTCTGCCGCGTTTTGGACGAAATCGAACAGACGACCGATGCGGCCTAACTGGCACACAATTGTTTATATGAACAAATAAACTAAATAGTGAATTGTGTATGAGATCCATTTAAAACGGCTCTCTCGGAGGTTTAGTGAACTCTTTTATTCA
Organism: Heliconius aoede; assembly: GCA_037355905.1. Lineage (NCBI taxonomy): Eukaryota > Metazoa > Arthropoda > Insecta > Lepidoptera > Nymphalidae > Heliconius > Heliconius aoede. The sequence continues at coordinate 2,151,028 of JBAIZZ010000156.1, forward strand.
TTCAGACGGTAAGTTGTTATAATTGAAATAACGGTTTTGTCGGTTAATAACTTTTAATGGTCACGTACAGATTTTAGATCTGAAAGAATAAATTAATTATCATTTCTTAATTCAAATTTTTTGTGTAAACAATTTTTATCGTGTTATTGAACTTGAAAATGTCGTAGTTTTTTTTGTAATAGTGACTGCTATATGCACGTTGCTAATAGTTGATATTTTAAACATAACAGTTATTTAAAAAATATATATTTATAATTGAGCGCGGATGAAAAATAAAAATGATTCCACTTATTCTTAAAAGAAAAGTATTTATTTTTGTTATTTTAAACAATGTTCATACAGTGAATGCCAATGAAGTATGTATCGAAGCTTTTTGAAGCTATAACTTTCCTTGAAAAGACATCAACGAGGCCTATCGAACCTGTATTGGCGTGCTTGTATTGATCTTTGAATCATATGTCATATATGTATGTATTATGTAACTAGTTTACGACGTATAACTACCGACAACTATTTAAGAACAAAAACAATTAAATTGACGAACAATGTATGAGCATACTATATAGGTATGTGTTATTCACATGAATCGTACAAATATCAGCCATGCATTAAAAATATTCAGGACCTGTCTGTTCCGTTTATAAACAGACAATTCTATATAAAAAGATTTTAAATGCTATGTTTTACCTAAATGCACTACTATGGAGTTAACTATATAATATATATTTAGAAATATTATATATACATATTTATATATATATAATATTTCACTTCTTGTATTAATATATAATGCGAAAACTTAGAACGCCTTTTTAATTTTGCACAGTCATATATGTAGAGCAGTGGTTCTCAACCTTTTTTCACCTGCGGCACATTTTTAACTATTCTGAAAACTGGCGGCACATAAAGAAAAAAGGCGGCACATAAAGAAAAAAGGCGGCACATAAAGAGACAATTTTTAATACATAAACATGACTTTATCATAATTTGGGATTGATAAAAGCGTTTGCAAATTAAATAAAAATATTATGCTGGTTCAATATATAAATATTTACGTTGAATTTTTTTTTTTGTATATGTGTTATATATATTTTAAATTTTTCGCGGCACATTTTTAAAATCTCGCGGCACACAAAAGTGCCGCGGCACATGGGTTGAGAATCACTGATGTAGAGAAAGAGTGTGAGTGTAGGATACTTAACTCATCTTTTTTAAAGAATGCTCAAAAAACCTATTATCATATAAATATTTTAAATTAATAAAATAAATTTAACTCACCACCATACTTTTGAAGATATGTATTTTTTAAAGTGACGTTATATACAGGCTGCTACAGCAACGCGTAATTTACGCGTCAAATGGTTCTTTGGTAGGTATTTAATTTACCGTTGCATTCAATGAACCGAATGCATCGCTCTCTGCCTTTGATATATATTTCTAATAGGTGATACTTGTATTAAATTGATAAATTAATACTAAATACTCATACTCCCTACAAAGTCCCAAGATTGGCATTGTGCCTATTTTCTTTTGTTTTTTCAGCTTCACGCTGTATTCCACAGCATCCCGCAGCAGTTCCCCACTTCCTGCCTGGAGGCATTGCGTGTTGAGTGGCGGAACTCAACGCCGGGCTTTTGCCTTGGTGCCAGACGGAAGGAAATGAAAATGAATGAAAAAAAAATCGTTCCCTCGTGTGGGGATTGAACCCACAACCGTTGCGTTCAGTCCGACCCTTGTGGCCCTGTGCCACGACGACTTAATTGCAATTACCTCCCAGAATAGGATCAAACATGATAATATTGGTTTCCGAATTAATAATGCCTTTGCTCTGGTATCGAGGCGAAGCGTAGTACTCAGGTCAGCTATGCCTCCAGGATTCGTCGGAAAGTGGGGACTCTCTCTAAAATAATATAGTATGTTAAACACCATTTAAAATTTAATTTACCTATTATTAATTATATTAATTATATATTAATAGAATTACATTATCCTTTTTAAACATAAATGCAAACTTAAGCAGATATAAAATGAGTGCCGTTACTAAATTTCTTGAGAGATATGTCACATTTATCCAATCTCCAAAACACATTTATCTCTCAGGTTCATTTAATATTTAATCAAGCGACCCCATTCAGACGTCTTAACCAATGCAGATTGTGTGAGAAAATATGCTCTCAACATTTCGGCTTGTAATAACCTGTCATAAGGAGAAGAATTCTCAGCGTCAAGTTATTTTATTTTCATCTTCAGTAAATAAATTGGCTGAATAATCAATTAAGAAAAATACTTTGCTTTTTACAATTACTTAATACTAGAATGAAAATATTTCTATTAAACTTAGCTTAATTCTATTAAGCTTATTCGTATAGGAACAGGTGCGAATTGATATATTAATTTATTATTATATAACAACAGTGATTTAGGGAAACGAGACAACAAACATATCATCTATAATAAGGCAACCTTCTATTACTTAACAAAAGTAGAGCAGATAATAAGTAATTATTAATATGAGCTGATGCGTCTAAATATTGTTCATAAGTTTTTTGTTTTGTTAATAATCAATGTGTTAATATTATTTTACATGATAAATGATACATAACGTAATTTTGCCGTCAAAAATCAAAAATTAATCATATCAGCTTCACGCTGTATCCCGCACACAGCAGGGTAGACAGAGAGAACGTACCTAATTTTTCGAGAAATTGTGTACTGAGGGGCGGAACTCAATACCGGGCTTTTGCCTCGATGCGAGAGCTAAGAAATTAAAATAATAATAAATAATAAATGTCTTCTCTCGAGAGGGAATCGAATACGCAACCGTCGCGTTACAGTCACACCCTTGTGCGTCTGCGCCCCTGAGCCTGTCACTAAATAATGTTACTACGTGTTTACTATGAACTTTATGTATTAGTCTATTACAAATGTCAAGATTTTTCTCGTTTAAATGGTTTTGTTTTTAAAATAATTCATACTCTACTCAGAGAAGCAGTAATTATGTTTTATAGCTACAATGACATCAACTTCAAGCATAACGCGTCAGTTAGGCTCTTGCCTATGCCGTTAAAGATAACGTAAAAAATATAAATGATATTAGGTTACATATTATTTTCATTCATGTTCATATTATGGTTATAGTTTTAAATATATTAATTGCTTATTGACAAACCAATATTTTTTTTTAAAAATACAAATAGTTATGTAGGTAAATAATTAAATTAACTTAAGTAACTATAGATATTTACAGAGTTGTAAAATAACAAAATTAAATTTTAATAAAACATTTATATTTAAAATTTTGACAGTTATTTTTTTTAATTGGTACTATCTAACGTTAATAAGAAACAGTAACGAAAATAAAAAAGACAAAATATTTTTTTGGCTAAACTTTATCTAATATTAAAAATTCAAGCAGCATTACGTGTCACAACCGTTCGTCCCCATACAATGTTAATGTCGGCAGTTTCATAAATTATCAATAATGAGAGAGCTTTTTTTCTTACGTCATGAGCAACTTATTGTCAGTGTACAGTTAGCGATGCATATCCGATCTGTTATGCTCGTTGAGACGGTATTGAATGAAAGGTCTATAATATGGAATTTAAAAAAAACATTTATATTGATATAAATATATATTATTTTTATATAAAAAAATATGTATATTTTAATACAATATCTATTTATGTGACGCCGTCGTGGCGCAGTGGCATTAGTGTGTGACGGCAATACGGTTGTAGGTTCAATTCCCACTCCGGGGAAAGAATTGTGTTATTTATTAATATCTTCATTTCTTGGCTATGGTATCAAGGCAAAGGGCAGTATAAGGTTCCACCACCCAAGCGCAATTCCTTGAAAATACGGCTGAAAGTGTCTTAGCCAAGTTCCCTCTACCTACACTGCTATCTGCGGGATACAGCGTGATCACAGCGATTCGTAACGTTGTGATTAAATATCTTAAATCTAGTATATAATAAATCTCTTAAAATATTCAGCATGACGTTAAATAATTCTTTGAAGTATTTTTTGTTACTTATAAAAATATTGTAATCATTGTGTTGGTGCGAGGCTCTTCTATTAGGTAATTGAGATAATGGCCTGCGAGCTAGAATTACAAGAATGACGTCACTTTCAAGGTCAGTGCTTCTTGCCATCCCAGCGAGGACGATGCTTGTCGTGCTGATAGTACATAAGCTATTCGTGATTATATCAGCATTTAAAAATATATATCCTTCCTTATCATTTCTGCAAGCTCAGTCAGTCAGTCTGAAGCTCACTCAATTTGCACAAAATATATTTGGCTACGTTTCATAAAAATATCTTATTACATAGAGACATGAAATATTATTAATATTAGATATATGAAATAATATTTTGTAGACCAGTCTGTATAAATGATAAAGGGAAGAAGGTTAGTTATATAGTTCATCGTAGAAAATATATGTTATAAATGTAATCAAATGCAAACTCAATTATGGTTTAAACACGTGTTAATTGTGCTACGATGGCGTGTATAATATTATAGGTATCAATTGAGATTAACATCGTTCTGCTGCTGCTTCACGGCGCATGACTGCCGCTCTTTGTTATAACACAGTTATGACTTATGGTATAAATATCTTTGACAGTGGTTGGCTTTTTGTCGTCCTGTGTTCGTATTATGCATAATTATATTCAAGGAAGGTTAAATCGTACAATAGACGAAAATTTAGATAGAGACTATAAATGTGTATAACATAAATACAAAGAAAAGTTAATTTATAATACCTCTTTGAATATGTTTACATTAAATGAGTTATCTACCGTTTGTTCGACAAATAATTCAATTATTCATTGTATTTTCTTGTTTAATCAACATTAAAATGTATAAATAATTCACTTATTTACAAGTCAGCCCGTACACGTAGTTTGAGTACCGTAGACGTCCGAATTCCGCAACAATTCGCGTTAGCTCACCCACTTACTTATTTATACGCCACTTGCCACGGATCAATACTTAAACCTGACCTACTGAGTAAATATATGCAAATTATATGTATAAAATGATAATAACTTAGAATAGCGCAAGTTCATTGCTCCTATAAAATGTCACAATGAATTGTAAGATTGATAGTTTTGTATTGAATGGTGTTTTAATAGTATGTTTTTCTTACTTCCGTGCGTTTGTTTTATTATTAAACATACTTATGTTTAACAATAATAATTTAATAATATTGACCTCAATATGCTAAATTAAGATATTATATCTTTAAATAAAACGTATTTGTGAAAATTCATCTTGAAAGCTTCCCACTTTCACGTTAGAGAGTATATATATACAGACAGAGAGTCTTCACTACATATTAGACTATTAATCCTCAAAATTTCAGTTTTGCTAAAATTACGTAGGTCTAGGGGCCCTGGGGTCTCAGTCTATTCGCCATTTAAATTCTTTACGAGAGGCTCGGTATGAGCCTCTCTCTTGGCCCAGAATCATTGTCAGGTGACATTGGCATTGAATTTAAGTTTACCTTCTCGACTTCGATACACTACAGTAGAGCTTTTAATATATTTTTATTTTTAGTACAGACTTTAAAATATACATTTGTGTTCTGTATCGCTTTGGGGAATTTATATTTCCTTTGATACATTTTAATAAAATTATCAAAAATACTTCAAAATATAGCCATTAGATACTGTAAACTATAAATACCACTCTACTAGATGAAGATGGTTTATTTACGAGTACTTATCAATTAAAGTAGGATACATTTTTTAATTAGCTACCTTTGTATGAAGGTCTGATACACAATCGGCCATAATTTCCCACGGTGCGTGAGTCAACTGCTCAGAGCAAGGTTCCCGCTTGAGTAACGATACGTGTTAACGATTTAAACTACCCGCAAACAAAATCATAAGGGTTTTAAGGTTATTTCTTTTTATTCATATTTGAGAATAGAATTGTTGACTATAGAAAATACTTAGGCTTAAAACATTAAATTATTACAGACTATTAACTACTATATAATTTCAAAGTTTATATTGTAATAAGATTACGCGCATTACGATATATTGATTGATTGATAAATAATAATAGCCTACGATGAATAGTTATATTTTATGGGTCAATAACTTCCAAGTCTTCCTGATAGCAATCAACAATTAATTCTTACAATGTTGTTTTTTTATTAATTCACGACCAGTATGTATGTACCTTCCTAAGTTGTAATATGGTTAAAAAAAAATTAAATAAAAATATTTCACAGCTTTTTGTTCAAAATAAACTTGTATTGAAAAATTTAAAGCACCTACGTTTATGCGTATATCCTTCGAAACTTTTTACCTAATACGCGGAGATAAGAAGTGTATAAATAAGAAAGGGTTAGTTAGGGTTTTGGTTTTATTATTTTTTTGCCTGAATTAGTATTACAAAAATAAAGAGGTTCGACGTATCATTATACGGAAATTAAGTAAATGTAATGGACATATAGAAGTATATCTACTTGAACAATCCTGTGTGTTTTTAGAATATATAACAAGAAAACAAAAGAAATATTTCTTTAAATTCAATGAAAAATAAAGTAATTTGATTTTATGTTTTATTGAATGATGATTATTTGATTACATTATTATTTATAATAAGACCAATACATCATATATATTATGTAGTCTACATATTATGACTATCGGCTCTAGAAAAAGTAAACAAGTACGTTTCGATGTTATTTTATAAAAAAAAACGTATTATGTTAACATATCATGAATCTTTAGGACACATATTCAGCTTCACGCTGTTACTGCACCCAGTAGGGTAGGCAGAGGGAACCTAGTATTAACACACTCCGTTCCCTACTTTCTGCTGAATTCTGGAGGTATTGCGTGTTAAGTGGCAGTTGAGTGAGCAGAACTCAACGCCGCTCTTTGCCTCGACACCAAAGCGAAGAAATGGAAATATAAATTTAAATAAATATTTCATCTCTTCGAGCGGATATCGAACCGACTCCACTCGAACTAGTCGGTCTTACAGTCACACATTGTGCCATAGGACATATATTATTTTAATTTATTAATGACAGGTATTTGACCGTCCATATTTCAAATTTAAAGCTGGTCAATCGAGCTTCGATTGTTATTTAAGCTAATAAAACAAGTAGGGGACAACCGGATATACTGGATACTTCGTAAACGAGAACCGTTAGAACATCAAGCCGTAATTTTAGTAATTCCAGTACCTTGAATCGATCGATACATGAAAGTATTTATGTATTTAAACGAGAAGAGCTTTTTTGAAGAGCTATGTAAAGTTATATTGTTTATACATAACATAATATATCTAATAATTTGTATAATTCCTAAATATTTCATTATATTTTATTGTTAAAGTTAAATAACTTATTAGTGAGTCCAGTGGCACAGTCCTGCGACTGTAAACGCGATAGGTTGTGGGTTCGATTCCCACTCCAGAAAATGAGTTCCGTCAATCAACACACAATTCCTTCAGAATTCGGATGGGAATGGAGTATTTTAAGACTAGATCCTCAGGTACCCTTCGCTAACCCTGTGTGCAGGATACACCGTAAAGCTAAATAAAGAAAGAAAAAGGATTTAATTCGCAAAAACTTTGTTCTTAAAATCTTTCGACTGTTGGGGTAATTAATGAAAGACAAAAGTCCCGCTTTCTGTTAGCAATATTTATTAAAGCTTTTAATGTCAATATTTAAGACGACACAACTGTTTTTTTTGTTTAATCTTTTATATAAAAAAAGTCAGAAATTATTTTGATTTGAGTTATCTTGTTTCTATGTAAATACATTTTATACCAATGACTTATATTTTAGGTACTAATCGATAATAATTGCTTTACATTCTTGTGTGTTCATTTCTATTTATTTGTAAAAAAACAAATTGTTTAGCCCAAAAATAAATATTAAAAAAATAAGTGAGTAAGTTGTACTCTTACACGTGATTTACTTAACGATGCAAAGCATCATGCCTTATGTACATAATATATGTATTTTCAATCACACAGATGAACTTAAATTTTAAATGTGCGGATGAGCTTTAAACTTTATTTGTTTAATCCCGGTTTACCTTTTACCTAGATTTAATTGTGCTGGGAATAAAAGCTCGGCTGTTTCATATTATTTGCTAGACATTTGAACTTACAAAATGCCATCAACATCACCAAAGCAACGATGTAGAGGTATTATATTCATATATCGTATTCGCATCTGTGAGTAATGGATAACAAGGTGTATTGTAATGGTTCTCTTTTATCTTTGTATATTATAAAATAATTTAAAAACTTTAGCAACAGGTGAATTATTAAGTACATCGTACATTAAAATTTTTATTCGTATTATTTGAGACCTGCGAAGTGTATTTGTCATACACATATTTACGATATTAAATAATATATTTTTCTTTTGTTACAGTTTAAATATAATGTGTCAAAAAAGAAATAAAATCGTGAGCTCGAGGTGACGAACTTGTCCAAATAGTAGCCATGCACACAATGGACACTTTGGGCTATGGCCATAAGAAATATAGGCCGCCGCTCTCTCCAAGTAACTTCTACCAGCATGATTATTACTCCAGGCACACCACTCTACGTCCTCAAGTAAGTTGATAATTCTTATGTAAAAAAAAAGATTTGAGCTATTTTCCGTATTTTTGTGAATCATAGATTTTTTCCTTGAGAATTCTTATGAGAATTATGAAAATTATAATTATAAAGAAATTATGCAAATACACACGTGCGATGATGGGTTAAGAAGAAATTTCTTTATAGTATTATATTTTTAAGATCAAGTCTTCCTATTAGTAATCCATAAACATATTGAACCGGTTTAAAGTGTTATCTACATTATTTTCTTTTTTTAAAAAGACAAAATTCATGATTTTATTATAAAGACGATACAAAGTACGATTTCAAACTTAGGGCCCCTGGGACAGTCCCGTTAGAGAAAACGGTACTCGACTATGATAGTTAGTGAACAAAGCTTATTCTGTGGCACAAACGGAAATATTTGTTTCTTAGAATAAAAAAAGCCATTGAATGATTCATAATATAAGAATCTACTTTGATTAATTTTACCTAAAATCCTATAATTTGTTCAAAACTTTACTGAAATACTATAGGTAATATGGTACAGTAGTACCTGTGGTATATACGAAATATGAAATTATACAAACTTACACTAGCTTACTCAACTACTTTAAAGTTTATAAGTATTTCTAGTTTATTAATTTATAAAGTATTAAAGTAAAATAAACTAGAAAATAAATTGATGTTACATTAAAATGAAATCGTACTGAGTATATAATATATCTTATGAAAACAGTAGTATTTTTTGAAATACTGAAGAATATATCAAGAAAAATAAATCTCAATATTAATTTAATATAACTTTTGTATTTAGCCTGTATTGCTTTTAAATTGATCTTTTTACTGTAAACACCTTATTTACAGTGATTGAGATTTTGACGGTCACCGTTGAACTGTTGTGACATTTGATAACTGTCAACGTCATTCTACCGTTATGAACTCGTTTTCACGTCATTAATGTTCTCTATAATATTCTTGTATAATAACTAGCTGGCTATAATATGTCATAAAATGCAAAGAACCGTTATTTTATATATTTTAAATATATATTTGCTGATATGATAATAGACTTACAGTTAAATTTATTGAGTCAAATATTTTGTTCAAATACACACCGGCATAGGTAGTTAGGTAAGTTTAGAAGAAGGGTATATGAAAGGTACCCCTTTACCCCAATGTTAAAATCCGAGGGATTTTTGATATTTTAGAGCAATAGAACATAATTTTTTTTTCTCAATTTAAAATTACTATAAATTAATGGTATATGACGGTAACTTAACGATGAACGAGTTCTAAATTTAGTAAGCCTAAGATTTTTGCTTTTGATATTATATTTAAATATCATGATAGAAAATTTTTGTATGTATGAAGGAGTGAGTTCGGAATTAGTTTAAATTCACTTTTGTCTCTTTATAAAAGAGTAAAAGTGTTTCGTACAATTTTTCTCATCAAATTAAAAAAATATCCTTTTTCCTTTATCAGCGTACAGCATTGAATCTTATCGGAGTATGTGGCGATCATTGAACGCCAAGTCTTTAACATAAACAAATTATGCCCAAATAACCGACAATTAGATCAATAGGTTTATTTTCATCACACATTTATATTGTATTTTTTAAAAACAAAAAAAGCTGTGATAGGTATTTCACTACTTATTTATATAGTTATAATGAATTTTACGATCGTTGTGCTACAAAAACTTCAAATTCATGCTCCAATGATCTATATCGCCTCTTAGTATGAGAGAACGGGATCGCGTTATAAATTAATTTTTATTAGTTAATATTTTAATTTCTTCGCTCACCCAAAGCGCGGCGTTGAGTTCCGCCATTCAATACTCAATGCGTCGAAAATTATAATAACACTAGGTACCCTCTGCCTACCATCTGTATGCCAGATACAGTGTAAAGCTGAAAAAAATATATATAAAGTATTTATATACGTAAATATTATGTTTTTCATCTAAAGTATTAATAAATTTTAATTAAAGGTGATGTAAACTGTTAATGAAAACTAGATATAATGAATACGGTTACGTAAATACTTAGATAGTAATTACTTTATTAAATATTAACAAGACGTATACTAAAAAAAAAAGTTAATTCTCCTTAAGAAGAATTCAGTTAAATATTTCCTTATTGTGGCTCAATGTTTATTATAAATTCGTGAATAAATTTAAAAGCCGGTAGTCAAAACAATGGATATATAAAAATTAACATAAACGCTCGTCCAAACAAAACTAATTATTGAGTAACATTATAAAATAACAGAAATAAAACTAATACCGCTATAAAATTATAAAAGCCATGGACCGAGACAGAGTGCATGTTCTATGAAGTAAGCAGAGCAATGATATAATGTAAGAACTCTGCTTCATATGAGCGCACAAGCGTTGCAGAGCCGCACGCGATTCTACATGAGGCCCTCGAATCTATATGGAAAAACTCAGGAAGCTCACCTCGTGCCCGGGATGCTATTAATGAATACATTATTTATATTCTTCCGTTATTTTTTATGATTAATTATCAATAATACGTGCTTATTAATACGCTACTTACAAATGTGCGTTGTAGTTAACGGCATGCGACTTACCGTAAAGGCGAGTGAGTCCCTTGCTTCTAATGGCAACTTATAGTAATTAAAAAATAATTCAAATATGATTAATTATTAGTGAGTATTCATTGCATCAATATGCTATTATAATTAAAATAATTTTAATTAATAATTTATTACTATTTTTGTCATATTAAAAAAAAATATATATTTAAAAACCTGATTCCTAAAGCGGTATTTAAATAAGACAATGAAGGTTAAGTAACAAATAACGGTTTGAGTAATTTACCGCTCTAGCTATTTAAATCATCATTTCAGAAATAGTGCACTGCTAGCTATGTTCTATATCTTTTTATTTATCCTACATTCAGATCTGAATGTAGGATAGAGAAGTTTGTAGTCTTAGATAGAATGCTTTTTTTCAATTTCAATCACTATGCTTGTTTGTTTTTTTTTATGGACAATACAAGGCAAACGAGTGTATGGTAAGTGATCAGTGACCCCCCACGATTCCTTGTATGATATTTTTTTGAAGGTATCCATGTCGTATCGATCTGGAATCACTTCCGCCGGCAGGCTATTGCATAGTTGCGTGATGCGTGAGAGGAAGTTCCTATAAAATTTCCTATGTGTCGTACTGTGCGTTTGGAATATACGGTAGCAGGTACCAAGTCGAAGAGTTACCAAGAATGCTCTCTACAAAATAAATACGGTGGAGAATGCACAGCGAGAAGATGGCTTTATGAAAAGCGTTTCACAGATCATTGGGCCCCGATCGATTCGAACGGTTCCACGTTGTATGCGATCAAATGTGTCAAACTGAGATTGGAGTGCACCCAGAGATGTAAATAGTACTCCATATGAGACGAAGCCAGGGCCCTATACAGGACTAATCGGTGTTTTGGCGTGAAGTACTGTCACGTCTTGCCAGTTCCAGATGAACGCTATACTGGCGGTAACGCGAAAGGTTAAATTCCAACGCGCGTCCCAAACTAGGCGCGATTTTAAGAGATAAGTTCTTAAAAACTAGTGAAACGATATGTTACATTTTCCTTGTGGTTAACGCACAAATTTTCCTTATCAATTCTGCCAGGATTGAACCAGGTCCACATGCTCGTGAACTACTCAGTTGTTTTCGACTGTATATTTTTTTGCAGCATGTTATAATTACTCGTATTATTAAAGTTATATAAATTCGACAGTCATCATACTTGTGTGGGAAGTTTTGTTAAATATAAAAAATATTTATATAACCAATTTTTTTTATCTTCTTAATTTTTTATAGATCCCATGTAACATTACGTTTATTTAAAATGTCTTATATTTAAAATAAATGTATTGTTTTTATTTCATTAGCATAAGTCATAAATATATAAAATAATAACTTGCTTCTAATATCAAAAAAATATTAAAAACATTGTTATCGCCAGATAAGGCAAAAAATATTTATGTATGGCTTCTGTTACTTACCGATATTATTTAATTTTAACTAATCTCTATAGGATTAGAATGGTGATATCCTGAGTTTTTCTGTTAAATAAAAATTGATAGTTCGTAGGTCTCATCGACAAACCGCCAATTGAAACCAGTTTAATGTTTATATTTTTCCTAAAATATGTCTAAGAAATGTGACAAGCGTGGTTCTATTATCTGATAGCCATCAGGGTGCATTAACAGTAACTTTTTCAAGATAGTTTTGTTATAATGGCACATGCCACCCAGCTCGAAATGTGTTTAAATAATCGGAAAGTTGGTAATTGAATTATGCTTAATAAATTATTTATATTGTATTTTTGTAAAAGTATACAAATAAGTATAATTTATATTCAAACAGACAGAAGTCAGACATAACTTTAAAATCAATTACTAAAACTATACTAAAATTTTATCTTTTTTATTTGCATTCTTTCAATCTAAAAATAATATAACGTCAACATCCTCTTTATCTTGCATATTTCATATGGCATTGCATTTGGAATATTTTGTATCTTTGGGGTTTTTTTTTACTTTAAAAGTGAGAAAAATTAAACACCTGAAGAAGATATCCTCATTTTTTTCTCCTTAGTTCAAATACAGCAAAGAAATATGTCAGATGTAATTACAAGCCTACATTTTTTTGTTTTATATTTTAATATCACATCTCGTTGGTGTAATGTTATTGTATGGTTACGTGTGGTTGAGGATTACCTTGCTCTTGGAGCTTCTTCAGTGCAATAGCCGGCCGTGGCGGAGCCGGTTCGGTATCGAAACGAGTCGCCCGACAGACACTAGGAATGTGGATGGTTTTTAAATAAATTAATCTTATGTACTTATATTAAGTTTTACTAGTCCAATTACTTCGACCTGTGTAAATAGGCGATAGATAAGCTTCTTTTAAGATATTGAATAAAACAATAAGTTAAATCAGCTTCACGCTGTATCCCGCATACAGAAATTTAGACAGAGGGAACTCAGTGTTAAGACGCTCCGTTTATGTTATAACTACAATCTGGGGGTCTTTAAGAGTCGAGTGAATAGGGTTCTTCTAGGTAAGCGTGCTACATCTTAGACCTCGTCTTTACTTACGATTAGGTTAGACAGTGGTCAAACGCTTACCTATCACTGATAAAAAAAAAAAAAATGTTATCACTTTCCACCAAATTTTTCGAGGTATAGCGTGTTGAGTGGCGGAACTCAATGCCGGCCTTTTGCCTTGGTACCAAAGCGAGGAAATTAAAATATTAATAGATAACAATTAATTCCTTCGAGTAGGGATCGAACTTGCAACTCTGCGCCACGACGGCGTCACTACATCAGGTGACCCACCATCTATCACGGTCTAACAATAATATAACAACTGTTATATAGATGATATTTAATATTTCATTAGCGAACTCTCCATATCGACAATAGTTACAAGGAAAGTGATTTGGAAGTATGTCAGTGGGTCCTACCTTTCTCTTCTGTCTTGTATTAAAAAAAATCTTTCTGCATGAATTTGAGATCTAGATTACTGTTTATTTTGTAAGCATTATGAAACTAATACATGTATACTACGTTACAGGAGAACAGAGAGTTTTAATACTAGGTTCCCTCTGCCTACCCAGCTGTGTGCGGGATACAGCGTGAAGCTGAAAAAAAATAAAATAAAAACAATAACCACTATTATGTTACACATTGGTAAACATACAGCATTTCACCATTATTACAAGGATTTTTAACACAACTTTAAAATTTGAACGAATTAATTTCTATATATATATATATATTATAACAAAGAAACTTTCTTTTTTATAAGAAAGTATAAGAGCCAGACATCCAAATTGTGAGTAATAGTGTACTTCAAGAAAGGATCTGCGTCGGTCATAAAGCTAACAAATAAAATGAATAAGAGGCAAGTAATAATGAGCATACGGGCCGCACTCCGCAATACGAGGCTCTCGGCCGATCAGAGTTCATTGGTCGAGCGAGTATAGAGTCAACAGCTTAATTAACCGTTCCACACTCTATTCTAAAACCTTTCTTTTTGGAATATTCTATTCTAACATTATAACAAGCAAAAACTACAACTGAACTCCGCTGATGGATGGATGATGTGTCTTTTTTAAGCAAGTTTTTTTTTTTCAACTTCACGCTGTATCCCGCACACAGCAGGGTAGGCAGAGGGAACCTCGGTGTTAAGACACTCCGTTCCCCACATTCTGTCGTATTCTGGAGGAACTGCGTGTTGAGTGGCAGAACATAACGCCGCGTTCTGCCTCGACATCAGAGCGAAGAAAAATGGAAATATAAACGTAAAGAAATATTTCACTTCCTCGAGTGGGAATCGAACCCACAACCGTTGCGTGCAAGAGCGGCACCCTTGTGCTACTGCGTCACAACGGCCTCTTTTAGCAAATTGCTATCAATTAACCATTAATTAGTCAACAAGGCACAAAAGTTCTTCTCATCATAGTTTACATTCTTCTGTAAAAAAATTATGCACACAAATTATTAAAAAATTAGATTTACGCTCTATAATAACCGGTATTATTAGTGTCAATCAGAATTTGCCGTTTTTTCCGTTCGGATTCGAGAGATTGCCTGGTGATTCAGAAATGATAAAATATGCTGAAAACTAGTATCTAAAACAAAAATTATTAATTGACCGGAGTTGACTTCGAACCCACAACTACAGTCATATATTTTCAACGTCTAGCGTTACGTCTGGCTCTATTATTAAAAGAATATTATAAGATTTAATTTATTATTTCAGAATTTTAATAAAAATATTTCCTTTGAAAATTAATGAGTTGTATAATATTTTAATAAGTGAAACCGTGCATACTAACAAGTAAAGATTATTACATACACTTTTCAAGAATATATTTATGCCTATAATTGCAGGATCAAGATGTATAGAATTAATGTCTATTGAATATGCAGGATAGCTGCCAGTTCATGTAATAATTAAATTATATCATTGACATTGAAAAAAGCAACTGTTGAGTTTCTAGCCGGCTCTTCTCAGCAGAACTACCTTCCGAATCAGTGGTAGCTTTTTGTTTACATTAATCTATTAGACTGATGTCAGTCTGGTTGGTTGAAATTTTATTTTACAACTTATATTTTATATATTCTCCGGTTTGAAAAGACGACCGTTACTATGTGGTAGAAATATTTTTTAAGAATACGCTGTCCCTAGGGAAACTGGTACGTTACTTTCGAAACCAAATGTATATCTTAAGCCTAATAAAATGTAGTTTTACTTAAAATTTTAATAAAATATTTCTTTTTATTCGAAATTGCCTCCTTCAATTATTAACGCAACTGTGAAAACTTGCTTTGTATATATGCATTAAGTGGAGAGATATTTCTTTAATAAGAGGCTAAACATGGCAGCACAAAATTTTAATGACATTTCTTATTTTTACTTTATTAAAATCTGGTTTTATAATGCGACAATGTACTTTTTTGATTTTAACGTTCTTGTTTATCTAGATGAAACATTATTTTACATATCACTAGTATAAATTTATTAATCTAAATACGCTTATAAAAATTTTACAATCGAATCATTCAATAGAGCAGCTCTACAAATTGTTATTTCATTTCTATTTTACTTTGTGTAATTTTTTATATATAATATTATTTTAAAAATATTTTTTAGACCATTCTTACAAATTACCATTTTTTAAAGATCTCTTTATTATTCTAAAAAATGGCTTTGAAAGGTATTGCTTTTGCAATAACCTAAATAAAAATCCATCTGCAACCTTGCGAAAAGGCAGCTTATCAATTATAAACTCCTTGATGTGCATCTCTACAATAAATAATTGTACTATTGAACAATAATAAAAATTAAAGGTTAACGATTGTTCTATTGGTAGTGTATTTTTTGTGAGAGATGCATTAGATTAGGCCTTACTCATTTAGGTATTTCTTTGTATTGTATTAAATAATCACTCGCACAGATATACAAAAATGTAAAAAAATACTAACAATAATGGTTTTAAAATATTTAATGTTTAGACGTTTATCTATTAAGGCCGTCGTGGCACAGTGCTACAAGCCACTGACAATAAATACAACGGTTATGGGTGCGATACCCACTCAGGGGAATTTATTGTTATTTATTAATATTTAGTATTTATTTATAGTTCTGTATTGTTCATAGTTCTGGTAACAAGGTCAGAGTATCAACGTATTCAATATAAAATATGTTTTATCAGATCACTATATTACTAAATGTAATTGATATAGTGATAGGGCTTTGAAAAATAAAAAAACCAGCCTCATCAACTCTCTCTTTATTGATGGACGCGGGTCAACGACCGAGTCCTTGACCTACACCCACTAGTTCTTGAGTTTAAAGCCTTAATCCTTAATAACTAAAATATGAACGTTACAGACAATTAATTTGACATTTTTTTGGAATTCTATACATGGTATACGAGTGTAAAATTATCAACAGAAATGTTGCTAAGTAATTACAAATAAATGTCAAAATTTAGTAATTCTCACGTTTAAATAATATTTAAACGTAATAATTTCTAAATTCCATTATTTTTTTTTTCTAAATTCCATTAGTTTTTAACAGGCGAACGTCTTGTGGTTGGCTGATGGAAGAGATTCCATGTTTCCTCATTACTCTCAAAGTGTTATGTGTTTGAAGGTGACCTACATTTTATAAATTGTTCATGGGTGACTTGACAAATGCCGGAGAAAGTGGCCGAAAGAATGAAAGTTTAAATTTGTTTCTCATTTAGAAAGAAGCTTCAACGCGTAGTGTACATTTGTCTTTCATCCCTCGACAGTAAATAATAATGTTTTTTTAAGATTGTTTTTTACTTCACAGTAAATATTTTGTTCTTAACAAGCGTCTATTGGTTTTGTTAAAAGGCAATTCTGCAATTCACGCCACGTTGACTTTACGGTCATTTATTTTAAAGAAAAAAAGTAAGTCTAGATGTCGTAGTAACTGTGGAATGCGTAATATTATATAATTAAACAAAAAGGTAGGGTGTACGATAATTTTTAACGTGCATTAAAAATCATATTTCTACATTTACTTAAAAATATATATATCACAAAAAATCCGTATTAAATAATTTATTAGGGTTCCGCTTGACCTAGAATTAAGAAATATAGCACCTAGCATCTACAGGTAGAACTAGTTTCGGTAAAAAAGGGTAAATTTGGTAATAAAGCGGCTAGTTCAAGCTGGGCAATGTTTCCAATTTTTGTACGAAGCCATCAATGGGCAAGTTCGACTCCCGCTTGTCCAGCCTTTATTGTTAAAATATTTAAATTTGCAGGTGATTGTTAGCTCTTTGTATCAACGTTTACCGGTATTCCATAATATGTACCTATACAATAGCATATTATTTGTATTGCCAAAGAGGAATTAATTATAACGACATATATTACGTGAAATCTATTTACAGTTTAGACATTAGTCATCGATTTTTTTTAATTATATGTTTTAAATCTAATGAAATATTCGGATTTACCTAACAATATACAATATTTTAGATAATAGCTTTATCCAGGAGTTAGCGTGGTGGAGCGTATCGTACGTAATTCGTACGCCTGACGCCTCGCTGCGAGCGGCGCCGTGACGAGTACCGTTACCTGACACACTGGCTCGGAGCCACCAGCGCGCGCTTTTGGTGACACTATAACAACTCCGAAATATGTCTTTTAAGATATACTCCTGGTGGGTCACTAAATAGACATTAAAATAGCTTCCAAATACCACCAGCATTAAATGATTTGCTATTGCACTTGGGAGATAAATAT
Organism: Heliconius aoede; assembly: GCA_037355905.1. NCBI lineage: Eukaryota > Metazoa > Arthropoda > Insecta > Lepidoptera > Nymphalidae > Heliconius > Heliconius aoede. The sequence goes on from JBAIZZ010000156.1 coordinate 2,169,425, forward strand.
TTTATAAGCTTATTCTTTTAGTATATTTTGTTTAACTTTGTAAACTTATTACAATTACAGATCTTTGAGGAATAAACTGTTTGCTTACATTGTAAATTTTGAAATTAATATTTAAAACGTATCGCCGTTATCTGTGGCCACCAGTAAATAAATAGCTTACGATGGATTAACGTGTCCATAATAGTTACAGATATTTTCAATAACAGTAATTCCTTATGGAATTATCGGTGAACGATGCAATTTGAACTGTAGACACTCTGGCGAGCATTAAAATGATATATACTGTTACATATTGTCATTGTTTATAAAGGCAAGATGGTTGGACAATCTGGTAGCAAGAATGTGACTGCGAAGCAACAGACGCGTCATTATAGTAATCAATGGTCTATCTCATGTGGAGCTGATGTAGTGGTTATTTGCGCTGCATTCCTTATTTTTATGCACTTACATTCTTTACGGGTTACTACCGTTGTATACAGATGAAGTTAATGGTGTCGAACGCCATACTTTACATATAACACATGTAACACATTATAATAAAAACAGAAATATAATACGAAGTGTACTTTTACTAGCTTGGTTGTATTAGTTGATGATTCAAATTCTGAGTTGAGATTTAAGGTAAGAATTTAAATTATTCATTCAATTTTTCACCTACTAAATGTCTGTTAATAAATATTGTGGTATAATAATATATATTAAGCAAATCTGGCATACGTAACAAGATTTAACACATTTAACCGTTTAATATTAGTAAAGTTAAGTTTAATATAACCGTCGAAAGTCATCGTGGCGCAGCGACATAAGGTGTGACTGTAACGCGATGGTTGTGGGTTCGATTCCCACTCGAGGAAGTGAAATATTTATTTGTATTTTCATTTCTTCGGTATGGTGTCGAGGCAAAAGGGCGACGTTGAGTTCCGGCACTCAACTCACAATGTCTCCGAAAATCGGTAGAAAGTGGGGAACAGAGTGTCTTAACACTAGCAGCAGCAGCAGTAGATTGCGGCCTGCGAGATACAGCCTGCAGCTAATTTAATTTTAATCTATTAATTTAACCGTCTATATATTTTTGAAACAATTTTCGAAAATGGGTCGTTGACTTTGCTTATTTAGCATACGCATCATGTCGACTTCGGGTGGAATGCCGAGAATGGGGTGACTTGGAAAACTTAGAAAGGTTTTCTCTACTTAGCCTTGTATATGCTGTATATAGCGTAATAATCTGCTACAATAATATTGTATTGTAAGGTCTCAGAAGTGATATACAAAAAGAAAAACAACACAACTCTAATATTACAAAATACAATTGTATTTATTAAGCATAAAAATATCTATTAGCTTAAGCTTAAACGGCTAGAAAGTAATATAAAACAAAAACACAAAGGCACTTACTCAGTGTTAATTATAGCAGCACTTTAAATCAATGCACAATATTTATTAATTAGAACACATTACACATTGAATTATTTGATAATTCACTAACAATAACTAATAACAAATCTCTAAAGTTTTCAAGCGCCAAATATATGTCATATATTATGAACGAGTACCTCAGTTATTTGTCACAATCATATTTCCTGTCCTAAAATATTTGATATAGATACAGACAACAATGTCGGCGCGATCAGAAGCAGTTCGGGGCTCTCTGATTTTTTACAATATATCCTTTTAATGATCATTTGGACGTTCGAGCATGTGAGCCGTTGCCGTTAACTTAATAAAACGAGGAAACGAAACAAAATAAAATCATCAAAAATGCTTGGTATGTTTCAAACCTTATTAACTCCTTATATTAATATATTTAGTTCATAATTAACAGGCGTTGTCTTGAAATCGGTAATTAATAAATTATTAATAATTGTTACTATGATATATGTGACTAACATGTGAGTAGCTGCGTCAAAACTCTTGGGTGCTCACCCATGACCTGGAGGAACCTTGCTGAGTAATTATTAGTACGAGTAAACACTACAGTATCTTTTTTAATTGACTCAATGGCGAATCGTAAATCAAAGAAGCCTCGGCGTCGTGTATGCAGTGTGTTGTGTAGTGTTGTGTAGTGTTGTGTAGTGTTAATGAAAACGTATAACCAACTCTTTGAAAATATTTACATGGAGGATGTTTTCGCATTAGTAACTTTCAAGTTGAATAATAATCACTAGTGTTTTATTGCAATTTTTTTAAAATGCACATAATTATATATGTTAGAAGCAACCTAATGTTTTTATCTCTGTGGCCTTAATATTTGGTATTAATCAAATGAAATTTTTACTTTCTGTATTAAGCAAAATTTCACATATTTACAAATAAACGACTCTAATAATACCTGGTATTCTCTAAGGGATGTTTTATTAAAGACAAGGTACCCTGCAACTCTATCCCATGAGGTCATACACCGCAAGGTCGCCCAGTCTCACCTGCAAGGGTATTACGGGTTATGCATCTTGAAATAAAGTACACGAGACTGCATAATGTTATAGTCGTCTATTTATATGGACGCTACTTATTTATTTATCCTATTCATAGTTTCACTGTTTATTTTTTCATTAAAAAATATCGTTAAGAGCCTTAACGATTTTATTTTTAGGTGGTTTTGCCTGATATATATAAGGTTGTTGAATAATATATAATGGTAACATGTATTACCACGGTTGTCTGGCTGTACAGGTAAAGTTGAACACTATGGTTATAGAATCAAATATAACTTATGAAATTGTACATGTTTGTTTATAATACACAATTTCTATATCTAATTCGATTACACAAATAATTGGAGTCTGAGCGTATCGCCCATCTCGTCATCTATTCGAGTAGGCAAATATTAATTAAGAAGATATTTTAATTGGCTTTGATGTGTGACAGCTAACGCGGACAAGTTGTCGGTTCGATTCCCACTCGAAATATTATAATTTAATGTATAAACATATATCTGTCAAAAAATATATGTATTTTTTTTAAATATATTTAGAAACAAAGTTATAAATATTAAGATTAATATATTATAAAAAAAATATTAACGAAAAATACTGCTCAAAAATAACTATAGGAGTGTGTAGGGAATACCAGCTAGGTAAAAAAATATTTTATTCCTGCCATTAACTCTAGTTAGTGTCAATATTCACCGTATATACCTAAATAACAAAAGACAAATGAATACGCAATATAGATATAATTCTTTGCGACCTACTCTACACTTCATAGTCTTGGAGAAGACGCCGTCAATATCTGGCAACTTGCCCGGAACATTCGCCTGACTCGAGTTTTGAAAGTTGGTCTATGAAAGTAAATTATTTTCTTTTGCAAAAGGTTATTTTTCTCAGAAAAAAGAGCGTTTGTTAAAGTTGGCTGATGAGTTTGTTTATAAGGGAGGACTCACACTACAGTACCAGTTACGGTTCGTTCTTGGTCGAATCTCAGTCATGATGATAATATGATGAATATTCATATTATCGTTCAGGTCAAGTCGATCCGATCCAATCACGCACATGAGAATATTTCTCTATACAAGAATATGAGATCGGACCAGAGTCTGAATCTTCTCTAAGACTGTCACGATTATATATCAATTAGATAAATAAATATATATCGATAAAGGAAATGTGATTTAAGAAATTTTATTGATGTAGCTTGAATGTAACAATACAAGACAGTGTTTGAAAGTAATGTAAAGCATGTTTTAAAGAGTTCGATGACAAGAGTGTAAAATTGAAAAATAATTTAAATAAAAATAATTCTCCTCGCACTAGGAGTCGGAGACAGAAAAAAAGTGTAACGTCGAGAAAACACAATATTTAACTATAGTAAATCTTTTTGTAAGTCTGTTTGTATATGGCGTACCTATGTGAATAACAAAATGGCATTGGTGTCGACTCAATCTCCAAGTGTATGCAATTTGTATCATCGGTGTAAGTGAGCGTAAAATTAGCACTCGACATGCGAACCGAGTAATAGACTAAATTATATCGGCACATGCAAATTGATATGAACTGTATTTTACTACACTAACGATAGACTAGAGTCTCCATTGTGCGGCGACTGGGATTGTGCTCAAGCTGTACTTACCTGTTACCGTTCGCTATGATTGGCGATTCGAATTCCAGTTATTAGGCTCTTAGGTCCACATAAGGAGGAACGGAGAGTGGACGAATTTTATTATAATCACATATTTGTTGCCAGTTTTAATAAAAAAATATGTTAGTTTTTTTTTTTAACTTACGTTACTGTAAATTATTTAAATCTTAATAAAAATTTGAAATATGATTTACAGCAATGGAGACAAAAATAATTATAAAAAAATTTAGATTTAATACTTAAATTTGAACAAATTTTGCAACGGTCCCATGGTGTAATGGTTAGCACTCTGGACTCTGAATCCAGCGATCCGAGTTCAAATCTCGGTGGGACCTTGTTTTTTTTATTTCTTCTAAGTTTTATTTCTTCTTAGAAGCAACTTTTAATTTTTTTTTCATTTTTTTTGTAAGTTACCTTGTATTTTATAATGCAAAGTGCACACCGTTTTCGAAAGAAATGTAGTCTGTGGCAATTATAAATTAAAAGAAGATACGTTGTGACTTGCGAGTGTGAGTTATAATGGCAATTGAAAACAACAATACAAAAAGATTGTATTTGAGGGGTCACTGGCCGACGCGTCCCTCCCGCAGATGTTTATTACTCTCTAAAGATTTATTTTAAAATTGAAATTTAAAAGACGGATGTTTTAACACGACCTCGCAAATTGCAATCATAACGTCTGAACATATTTTGGAAGATGGCCGTTGGGAGTTTTTGTTAAAATAGGTTACCGATGTTCAAATGTAGTCAATCCAAACGTGACTAGAATCTGACATGTCGGTTAAGGATGTACCAATCATTGGATTTCGTTCACTAACTAATTAAATTGAATATAGACAAGGTTTTTTCATCCTATAGCGTTTGTATTGACTCAAACTATCTATCTATCTATATAAATTTACTATGACTACAATAATTTTATTATTTATCAGTCATTTGATATGTAACGTAAAAATGAATATTTTTTTTAAATATAGTCACTAATTGAATATAGCATTTTGAATTTCGTGTTTCTAAAAATAAAGAATTGCATTTATGTTTGTGTAACTCTTAAAAGTAAGTTTTTATTTCTTGCGGTCTTAAATATATGTTTTAAACCTATAAATTAACATACGGAAAGTAAAATTATGAAACTTGTATGTTACCTTAAGAATGCAATATAAACACTTATATATGATGTTTTTTCAGCTTCATGTTGTATCACGTATATAGCGGAGAAAACAGAGAGGGAACCTAGTGTTAAGACACTCCATCTGCCACTTTCCGCCGAATTTTCGAGGCATACATGTTGAGTGGCGGAGCGGTTAATAAATATTAATTCATTCCCCCGAGTGGGAATCAAACTCACAGCCGTCGCGTTATAGGCACACGTATGTACTACTGAGCCACGACGGCCTTAAATTAAACTGTATTTACCTAATATATGTACGAGTATAATATGTATATCATAACGTCAACGTAAGGATCCCCCTGTATGTATGTGTCCGAGATGTAAAAAAATAAGTAAATGTCTGTTTCGTAATGATCGTCATTTCCACAGTAATAATTATTAAGCTTAAAAAGTAAACAGTAAAAATATTTAACTCCTCATCCTCAAAACGGTATGGTGCTCTCTCTACCAAAAACCATCACAATGATATGCATTACAAGAATTTTAGTCGGCTTGCCTTTTACATAAAATTCTGTGAATTAACTTCAGCGAACTATTAAATTATTTATTATGTATTCATACTTATGGAGTTTTTATTTAGGAAAATATTATTTTTTCAATTGTGTTTACATACTATGGTATAATTTTTATTTATGATTACAAATAGATTTTAATATTTCAGATATTTTAGAGTAATAGACAATTCATTTCAAGTTAATTTAGTTCTAGCTGTAAGTTTCAATCATAAAGAAATTTTCAGTCTGTTATTGTACAGGTCCCATGGTGTAATGGTTAGCACTTTGGACTTTGAATCCAACGATCCGAGTTCAAATCTCGGTGGGACCTTGTTGGCCGTTCATTGTCGGTAAAGTATATTTTTTATATAAAATATATACATACATATATGTATTATTAATATAATGTATAGTGTGGAATTTTTTCACAGAAGAAATACCTAAGATAGTTTAAAAATATATTTGTGATAAATGGAAGGCATTATGATGGGCTGAACATTGGGGTACATAAAACAATGAAGGCCCACCGTCGGCGTTTCCCAGAGCCGGCTGTGACATGGGGGCTACTATACCTGTTTCCTTCGGCATGGCACGATAATTATGCAAGCTCTCTCTCTCTCTCTCTCTGCCAATTTCCGACGCCAGCATCCGACGATGACATGAATTTGTATAATGCTACATTTATATCATAACTTGTACATGTATTTCAAATTATGATCTTTATGTCATTGTAGGCATATTTAAATCACTATTACGTTTTATGTTAACTAAATATGTTTTTAGTGCTTATAAGGAGATATTTTAGTGTATAAACTTATTATCTAAAAAAGGTTTTTTTTCTTACTTGTGGAGTGATTGGCAGCTCACGAGGGAGTGCTGGTACCGCCGTTGCTTTACAGCACCGAAGCCTTACATCAACCCCATCATAGTGTTGCTAAGCCCTCGGGCCTTCCCGCTAGATATAAAGCGTGAAGCATTTGTTTCACATTAATGTGTATTGTATATAGATTGCTTAGTCGTAGATCGGTGACCTATTTCCATGTTAATGCGAATAATAGTAAGTACGGAACCAGCATAATTGTGTTAAGGAAGAGTGGGATTTTGAAAAATTTCCGCTTTTTTTTTAAACAAATTTTTAATAAAACTTACAATGGTGATAGATATCAATATTATTATATATATATATATATATATATATATATATATATATATATATGTGGGCCAGCCCGACTCGCGCTAAATGGATTTTTTTTTAATTTTTTTAAGTTCTATATCAGAGTTCTTCTGCCCAAATCTAATAACTATAATATGTATAAAAAAAATATTCAAATCCATCCAGCACTTCCGAAGATGTAGGTATACGGTAACAAAGTAACAAACAAACACACAAGCCATTCAAATATAACAAATAATTTATTTAAAATTCTATATTGATTTTTTTTAAATATAATTATACCATATTTGTCCATAGAGCGAATACAGATTTGCGGGGAGCGGATATGCACGTGCCCCAAGCAGTGGCCGGAGCGGCGGGCTGTGTTCCGCGGCGTTGGTCGGCGGGGCGCTGCTAGCCGCTGTAGCCGTCCTGGCTGTGGCTGCACTAGCTTTCTATATGGGTGCCCTGCGACCTGATAATGGCGAACGTGAGTAAAAAATATCACTTTAAATTTTAAATTGTGCTAATTTCTTGTTAATAGAACTTTGGTTACTTGACTTAATGAAGGTATAAAATATAAAGAAAGTATTTTTCGACTTTTTTCCAGCAATAATGACATTTGAAGGCACATTTCGGGTTACAAGAGGAGATGTGTATGGTGGCGTTCCAGGGAGCCCCGCATGGCGTGAGCGTGCGAGACGATATGGTGCGTCATTACGCCAAGCCTATGGCGCACCTTCAGCACTACGACAAGCTTTTGCTGGGGCTTTGGTGACAGGATTTGGCGATAGACGTCTTGATGTACATTTTAAGCTCTACCTTGATAGAAGAAAAATACCAAGGTAATCTTTCAACACTCGCTACAATAGCCTCCCTATTATCGCATTATATTATTAATTTTAATTTTGTTTGTTTTATTTTATTTCAGCGTCTCTTCAGCTCATAGCTTTTCTTTCTAGAAAATTAGTGATAGACACTCCGATTGCCACTTACTACCAATTTTTTGAGGCATTTAGTCCAGAGCGAGGAAATGAAAGTATTAATAAATAATAATTCATTTCTCCAAGTGGAAATCGAATCCACAACTTTCCCGTTGCAGTCATATCTTTATGCCTATTCATTTATGGTATATTTTTAATTTTCAGTTCTGTCACCAATATAGAAGAAACATTAAAGGGTATATTAGTACAAGATCTAATTTCAAAGCATCCAGCGTTTGGTCAAATTAAAATAGATACTTCAAGTATAGTAATCAAAAGAGATTTACAACATACGTATCATTCGGAACAGTTTGTAAAAGACGCAATGAATGAAAGTATGGCAATAAATAACCAAAAGATATTGCCTTCGAACACAAAAGACAAAACTTTACAAAGTAGGATAGGAGTTGTTCGAAAAACCACAGTTAAGCCTAATCCAGAGTCTAGAAATGATCCTGATGAACCAGATATTGATACTGAAAACATACCCGTTGTCCAAGGATCTTTTCAAATAACAAAAACTGAAGCTGATATAACAGAAAATAAACATGCCACTCAAAGTCGACATGAAGAAAAATTTAATCATAAGCCAGTTTCCACTTCTAAAACAACTACAACTACTAAAGCTCCTACAACTAAATCGATTCCAACTAGAAATACTACTATTAAACGATTATCTTCTACTACGCCAAAGAACAGGCCTTTTACTATAAAGTCGTCTTTCAATATTAAGCCAAAGATAGAAACAATTTCAAATAGAGATAAAGATATAAATTTACCCGAATCTTCACATGCATTACCAACACCAACAAAATCAGGCCCACATATAAAAACAACAACCACAACTTCGACTACAAGTATTCCAACAACGACAAAAAATGTATCTCAAATTTTATTTGATCTTTTAACGAACGAGAACCACGATAAAGATTTGCCGAAAATCGATACTTTATTCACAGTTCCTCATGTAATTGATGATGAACCCTGGAGACCAATTACGCGTCCTTACTACGAGATAACTAGTGAACAATCTACTGTACTAAATAAGGATATAGTTGATCATGAAGCGAAAGACAGGATAGGCATAGCGGAAGTTATTGAAGATGTGGGTTTATTAGAGAGTATGCTAAATCCTGAACCAACTAAAAAACAAATTGAAAAAACTACACGTATACCATCAGGATTATACAATATTGATCCACATTTAGCCGCCGATGTGTATATACCTAGTCCAGTTTACACAAGCTTTACATTACCAGCTTTTTCACCTCCATTAAAAGATATGGAAACTTTAGGCTCTAGCTTTCCTAAGCCACATCCTCTACCGGTTGATAAAATAAGCGGTGTCGTAGACGTAGTAAATGAAAATACGTCCATAAATGATTATAATGACGGAAAACCTGTTGAAAGACCGCCAAAAGATAAAACAACATCTGTAGCAATAAATGTTGTGCAATTTGATCAAAATGACAACAATACTGAAAAGGTCTCTATAGAAGGTTCATCGATAGTAAAGAAGCAAAATCAAACCACCACTAACAAAATCACTAGCACTTCAATAAAAACTTTAATTGCAACAGAACAAACAACGGTCTCAGCTAGTCCTAATGTAAGCATGGATGTCGGATTTTCGACGAAAAAACCTTTACAAAATAAAACTAACAATACTAAAGCCGATAACACAACTAAAAGGCCAAACAACAAAGTATCTATCATACCCCCGACAAGCTTACCTCATCATACTTGGGAATTGGTTAATACATCCACAAACACTAATGAAACTCAAATAAAATTATCTCCACAAAAATATTATAATGATACTTTGCAGGCGATCATAACGAAAAACGAAGCTATTTCTCCTAGTACAACTCCTAAATTTCCAAATAAAATATCCATTTTACGAAATCTTACAGATTTAATAAAAAAATATTCTCAGAATACTTCTAACAAGCCTATTGAAATATCGGCTCCTCATGCAGTAGAAGAGCCAAAGAGTGATTTTGTGAGTATAAAAGGTGCAGAAAACGAAGATCTAAGTGAAATGGGATCCGTAGAAGTTGTATTGGATGAAGAGCTTGAAACGACCACTGCCAGGGTGATAACATTAATGCCAGCTAAATCTAATCTAGGTATTAACAGACCACTGCGTCCTCGACCAAAGCTTGAAGCACAAACTCCGAAAGAAAACCAACGAAGTTTCATAGATGACACCGATACAATTGTTGATCACGGAAACATTGATGACGTTATTCACGATTTATCTGAAAACATACCACAGGCTTCTGAGATAGTAACCATCTCTACAAGTCTTAGTGATGTTAAAGCAGAAGATGCAGCTTATTCAGACTCAAGCGACTCATTAACGCGTTTAGATTCACCAAACAATTCTAATCCAAGTGGTAATAGATTACCGAAATCTAAAGATGATTTTATTTACACTCAGGATAACAAATTTGTAAATGATATTTCGGAGAATACTGAGAAATCAATAATTCCAAATGGAACTTATAGAGTTTCGTATCACGTGACAGGAAGCGTGAGCAGCAAACAAGCTAACAGAACAAAACACCTTCCTGCGTACGAACTCGCATTAGAACCAGATGTCGTACTAGAAATACCAAGCAATCAAACAAGTACATTAACGATTGATAAGTTACGACAGTTAGCAAGCCTCGCGACCATCTCTGATTACAAAAACAACAGCTTATTTCGAGCTCCTGGCGGAATCATTTCCACTAAAGCTATCCCATCCAGCTACACACTTAATCAAGCAGGATTCAAAATATTAACAAAATCTTATAACAAAGTTCAACATTCTAAAGAAGATGACAATAATATAGGAAAACCAGAAAAAACTTATGGCAAACCGTTTGTTACAAAACTCCAAAAAGAAAATGATGTGGTTAAAGAAAATAATGGTATGAAACATACTCAATAATTTATATATTTTACATTTATTTCTATATTATTAAATAAACAATATTTTTTTACAGAAATATGTAACACTACAAGCTCATTCTTATGTAACAGTGGTATGTGTATACCTGCGACATCTCGATGCAATAGATTATTAGATTGTCCAGGAGGTGAGGACGAACGCTCATGCTCTTGTGCAGATTATCTACGCGCTGAATTCTCACAATCAAAGATTTGCGACGGTTTCGTCGATTGCTGGGACTATTCAGATGAAAATAAATGTGGTCAGTTCATTGTTTGTTATATTATCTTAATTTGTATAAAGAATATTGTAAAAATATTGAACAAGTATAGTAGTAAAGATAATTTTCCAGAATGGTGCAAAGAAGGTCAATTTGTATGTGCCAACGCTCGGCAGTGCGTTGAAACGATCAAAGTATGTGATGGTATACCAGACTGTCCTCTTGGCGATGATGAAAAAAGTTGTGTAGCCTTAGGCGACAATATAGAAAGCAATGAAGTCATTCCTTACAATGAAGAAGGTTAGTGACAGGATGTACTTAGCTATAAGCCCTATTTATTACCAACATTACAACATTTTTATGTTTAATTTTTTTCAAGGTTTTGTGATGGTGCGTAAGCGCGGTGTCTGGGGTAGACTGTGTGTTGAGAACTTCGAGGACGTGGTGTCACAAGCACATAGTACGCTCAAGTTACCTGATTTAGGTAGAGCTGTGTGTCGGGCGATGACGTTCCAGTGAGTAAATATTGTTATAATACTTTAAAGTTACTATGTAAAGAGTGTTAACTGCCAATAGTAACTTACCTAATATATTATTTTTAATACGTTATTCGGAATCCGTCATTCAAGCCTTTGGCTTTTTCCCGATTTTACTTGTTAGTGTTTGCTTGATGATAGATTCCGAATATCTTCACTTAATTTTAACATACATACATACATACTTATCAAAGAAATTTCGCTGTAAATGATTTACTAATACTGTTTCAGCGAATCACCATGGGTACGGGAGGCTAGAGAAGGCCGAAAACTTAGTTCAGAAGGTTATTGGGAGGTGTGGCACAACGCTCACGCTCGCGCTGCTGACACTCGCCTCACGTTTAAGCGATCAACTTGTGCTCGTCACAGGGCTTTGAGAGTACGTTGCAAAGATCTGGACTGCGGTATACGACCACATGCAGATGCCCAAACGCCTAGGTGAGAAAACTTAAATTAATCATACAATGTATCAAAAAAATCTACATTCTAAAACAATACTATCAATGATCTAAAAGCTAAAAAAATAATTTAAATTAAACTAAAATATTTTTGAATACGCATTGACAATCTTAATATTTAGTCAATGTACCTCGTGGGATTGTGTAGAGGCTTTATGAGCGAAGTGCGCAGTTGGGTATCGGTGGCATTGTGTTGGTTAGGGCAGTTAATCACGAGCGCGTGCGGTGGGGCAGGGTGGTGGGCGGCGGCGGCGCGGCGGCGGGCGCGTGGCCGTGGCAGGCGGCGTTGTACCGCGACGGGGACTTTCAATGCGGTGCTACGCTGATATCTGCTGAGTGGCTTCTCTCTGCTAGCCATTGCTTCTATCAGTAAGTAAATATTTATTATAACGTAGGTTACAGGTAACTTACCTTAAATTTAATTTAAGGTAAGTTTAATAAATTTATTTTTATTTTCTTCAGCTTTAAGCTTTACTCCCTTAAATAACAAGGTGGACAGAGATAACGTAAGTCACTGATACTCAGCAACAGACAGCTCTTTACTTTCCGTAATGTATGAGACTTCCGACGCTGAAAATTACATGGTAATTATGTAATTTCAATCAACGCCACGTTATTTTCGGCTCGAGCTGATATGTAAATAATTAATTACCTGAGGAATCAAACCTACAATTATTACATTCAGGCACTTTTCTACAGCGCCATGATGGCTTCAATTACCTTATATATGTTTTTAAATTCCTTTTATTCCTGCAATCTGCCCTTTGTGGGCATTTAGCTATTGGTTACGAATGTCGTAGCATTTGTCGTGCATTGTATACACCCAGTGGTATATCCATATTATATGAAGAAGTATTTCAAATGATACTGTTTTATGACAAGAGCAGCAGCACAAGTGTCGAATGTGGAAGTTCTTTCATAACTTTAGTAGTAATTAGGTCATAACCGGGGGCTTTATTTAGGCGGAGTTTTTAATGGTTGAGTAGACTTCAATGAGAGTATTTTTTGTTGATAGGAGGTACTGGCTGGTGAGGAACTGAGAGACCTTATATTATGAATATGATTTTTTTATTAACTTGACGCTTTCCACAATATTTACACAGAGCAACTGAAGCTCATTGGGTCGCCAGACTGGGGGCATTGCGTCGCGGCGCGTGGCCTCGTGGCCCCTGGGAGCGAGTAGCGCGGGTCAGACAGGTGGTGCTGCATCCTCGCTATGCACCGCGCGGCTTCCGAAACGACATAGCGCTGTTGCGTATAGACCCGCTCGCTCTACACGCCCGCCTCAGGCCAGCGTGCCTGCCCCCGTCACGAGCGCAGCCCCCGGCTGGACACCACTGTACTGTAGTTGGTTGGGGACAGTTATATGAGCATGAAAGAGTTTTTCGTAAGTACAATCCAGCAATTTGTTTGATCATGTTATAAGTATTAAAATAGTAATAGTTACAAACAAGCTAAGAAACAATCTTAATACCGAATTGAAGCAATTAAAATATTAATTTAATATGATAAATTTTCAGCCGACACTTTGCAAGAGGTCGAGCTACCAGTAATTTCAACAGCGGAATGCCGTCGCCGCACTAGATTGTTGCCGTTGTACCGTGTCACTGACGACATGTTCTGCGCGGGCTACGAGCGCGGCGGGCGTGACGCCTGTCTCGGTGACTCGGGAGGGCCACTCATGTGTCAGGTATCTACTGTTGTTGCTTACAAGTAGCGTAGACTTTGACGCCATTGTAAAATTCATAACCTTCGCTATTACAGTCGAACGCTGTCCTACAGTTTTACGACCACATTTTAAATATTCAATAATATTTATTTGGCAAATTTTCAATTATATTTATGAGGCTCTCCTGGCGCAGCGGCACAAGGGTGTGACTGTAACGCGTCGGTTGTGTGTTCGATCCGCACTTGAGGACAAAAAATGTTTATTTACGTTTATATTTCCATTTCTTCGCTCTGGTGTCGAGGCAAAGCGCGGCGTTGAGTTCTGCCAATCAACACGCAATGCCTCCAGAATTCGGCAGAAAGTGGGGAACGGGGTGTCTTAACACGAGGTTCCCTCTGCCTACCATGCTGTGAGCGGGATGCAGCGTGAAGCTGATTTAAATTTATTTGGCAATTAAGGAAAATATGACTTAATGGGAACGGAGTGTCTTAACATTAGGTCCCCAGGTTCCCTCTGCCTCTTTTCACGGAGTTTCACTCTATAGTTATATGTACAACTTAAAAATGTTTTAACATAAGTATAAGTTTGAGTTATAAATGTGTTTCGTGTGATAAAACGGATACATCAAACGTTTACGATTTAATTGAATCTGTACTAACATTTAGTACAATACCTTAAAATTTTATTATAATAAAATTTTAGTATAAACCCTAAACAACAGTACAAAGGAGTATAATCAAAAGAATAAAAAAGCTTAATGCAAAGAGTAAAATTCCCAATTCATTCAACATGCCCCTTTATATACCCGACCTTTCACCTTTTCAGATTTTTAGATTTGCACTGACGCCCGCGACCTTCGACTATTCAATTTTCACTGAGAAATATTACATTATAGACCATTTTTCTAAAAACAATAACAAATGAATTTAATGTTTATTTTAATATTATTTTTTTCTTATTCCAGGAGTCCGACAAGTGGTATATCTATGGTGTCACGAGTAATGGATATGGATGCGCGCGGGCGGACAGACCGGGTGTCTATACCAAAGTTTCGCACTACATCGACTGGATAGACAACATAATGGCTACCTACACACCTGTAAAAAATGAAACATTCTTTTCAAGCGATGACAGTTCCAATGAAGATTTCTACTCAGATCTGGAAGCAGCTGAAAACAAAAGAGTTCTTCATAAAACACACGACACATGTAGAGGTTTTCGGTGCCCACTCGGCGAATGTTTGCCAGCATCTAGCGTTTGTAACGGATTTCTAGAATGTTCCGACGGCAGTGACGAGTGGCAGTGCACTGAACATCCAAATTCAAGTAGTTTTAATCCAGATTGAGATATCAATATAGCAAATATAATTTATAGCCAGTAGTTATAGTTTACTACTCAAAGTCGACTGATACTTTATAAGTAGGATGTAAGATGTGTCGAGTAAAGATAAATGACCAATGTTGTATCTCAAATGACTCTAAATATTCTAAACTTATTTAACTCTTATGAAAAATATATCTCTGCCATAACTGTATCTTGGGCTTTTGTATATATAGCTTTAAATATTGTCTTTCTGCCCATTCTGTTGTATAAGTATGCTAATATATAAACTATTTATTCACTACCCATGGACCGCCTTTTTCGTTTGAAACACTTTTCAAATGGACGATGCATGCCATGCAAAATTAAATAAAAAATATATATGTGTGTGTTTCATTTATTCTACAATTAAGCATTTTGTTAAGTTTTCATGGTACACAATTACGTTTGTAGTTCACAATTAATGCTATTGTGAAGAAACTAAAGTCCACTGTAACTGGAACTTAAACTACTACAAGTTATTGTAAATATGCATTAGCTATAAGTAAACACAGATTTACGCTTATATCGACGACCACACAACTGGATAGATAGAGGATCTAGTGTGAAGACACTCAGTTCCCCACTTTCTGCCGTATTATGGAGGCATTGAGTCTTGAATTGCAGAACTCAACGCCGCGTTTCGCCTCGACACCAGAGTGAAGACATGGAAATATAAATTTAAAATATTATCCTCGAGTGGGAATCGAGCCCACAACCAGTCGATTTTACAGTCACACTTAATGCCCCTGCGCCACGACTGGTTCTAATTGTAGTAGCTGATGGGTTAAACGTAAAAACAAAGAATAATCTAAAATGTAATAATTATAAGGAAAAATTAAAAACACATCTATACTTAAAAATTATTTTAATCTTCCGACAAATAAATTAAAATATCTTCAAAATAAGAATGGCATAATAAATAATTACAATTCTTACCGATGAAGTCACAATACGAAAAAACACAGAAGATGGTGAATTAACAATCATTTCTATTATAATACTTTAATTAATACAATTATAATTATTATAATATTAAAATTATGAATGTAATAGATAGATGTCGTGATATAAAATTATCTGAGAACGTTCACAAATGAAAAAAGTTACATTGAAAGTAATGTTAGACAGCTCTTACGAAATAACGCAGTCGACGTATCGGGGTTTTAAAATCACTCTATTAAGTTACAGATAGTCACATCGAAAAGTTCAAACGCTTAGAAATGGACATCTACTTCATAATAATGGTGAGAAAGCACAAGCGTCAAATTATAAAAAATAATTACATAGAGTCAAGAGAATTAACAAAAATGTGTTAATTTAATGTTTTCGAGTTATTTGTAATATCAAAAAGCATCATTAAAATGCTATCGACTCATTTAAGGAAACAAACAAAATAAAAATGTTATGTAAATGTCCATCTCTGTACTTAGTTTCACACTCCTTACATCTAAGATAAAGACTAAATCCCGTACCGAGCGGTACTCCGAATGATATTCCGAATTCTAATGAAAAATACAAAACACGAGTAAGGAATAGCTCCATATTCACATAAAGGCCAGTAAATACTTGAATGATAGATAGTTATTTCTACGTCATATTAGATTTATGTATTTCTTAATATATCTAGTTTCGAGCGTAATGAGCAACAAATTAATTATGATGTACACTTAGTAAGAACATGAGACTGATTATGAGATTGGGGATCTACCGTAATATTATATAATATAGTATATTATATGCCCGAGTAGGTCCAAACGAGGTGCACGATCTAACCCGTGCAAAGTATGTAAATTTGCTTATTAAAAAGTAAATCTCACCCCGTGTGTTACAAGTATGCGAGTGTAAAACACGCAACGTGCTATGCTTCCCGGTGAGGACACGTTTATTGTTGACTGAACTTATTTTTAGTTATTTAATGTCTTATTTATTTATATTTGTTGTGGGTACAAACAACAGTATTTCTAAAGAAAAATATGTTTGGTTCACTTTACCTTGACTTAATCCCGTGTGTTATTTAAGACTAACACACTAACACCCGCGTATTATGTGTATATACATAATATTATAATATACAAATATTTGTAAGTATAATGTGCACGAGAATACACGCACGTTACTACTACTACTCGGGCATAGCACGTTGGGCGCACTATATACAATAGAATACGGGCGTCCCCGACTGATGCGACTTAGCCTTTGTTCTCGACGGGCGTGGTGGCGAGGCCGGCGCCCTTGTTCAGCACAGTCTTGAATTGCTCGGGAATTGGGTGCTCCGACTGGAATTTATATTTATTTTAATATAATATATTAAATTGATACTTTTTAGGGTCGTCATTATGGGACAATTGGTGTAGATTAATACATCAGGTACAAGTAGATTTTAATGAATATATTTAAAATATTAATCAATTAGTATAAATACTTTAACTTTAGTACTTTTGGACAACATTAATCACATATTAGTTTTTTTTTTCTACATTCTTGAATATAGCAGCGCCGCGACCTCAACGCCGCGCTTTGTCTAGTTACCAGACCAAAGAAATGAAAATATAAAATATGTAGTTTCCCCAAGTGGGAATCGAGACCACAACCGTAACAGCGCCACATCAGCCTTGACGACATTTGTAATATACGTCAATCATATGCAAATTGAATCATAAATTCCCAGCAATAAAATAAAGTTACAAAACAAATACATACATAGTCACCATTGCCCTTTGGAACGAGCACATTCATCTCCGAGGACTTGGAGGAGACGATCTCCACAGCTAAGGACTCCTCCGACAGGTAGATCTGACAGCCGTCCGTCTTGTCAATAGAAATGGTCGGCACTTTGCCCAGTACCTAAAAGAAAATGTTTATTTTAAGCCTGTTGCAATTATTGAACTGAGATCTCAAGGCATTGCATATTGAATGACAAAACTCTACGCTCCGTTTTGCCTTGTTTCTAGTGCGAAGAAATGAACATATTAAATAAATAATTTCGCCAAGCGGGAATCGAACCCACAACTGTCCCGTAAAGAATCACATACTTGTGTTCTTGCTCTATAACGTTCTTAAAATAAGTAAATTAAAAAACATCCTATACAATCATTACACTTCTAACATACAGAAGTCATTTAGGTTCAAAGATTTATCGTAAACATATTATGTTCCAGTAACGTAAGCAAGAAATTGAATTTTATAATAAGGTGATTCATGCTAATAGTTATTTTGCACTATATTACAAAATAACAAAAATACATGATACAATCTCATTGATATCTTAAATTAAGAAAATAAAGAAGAATATTTAGAACGTCACAATTTTGACACGATAAACTTTCTGATTGACATGTTTTTGGCACGTTTTACAGACGATGAAAACTTGATTGAAATAAAATAAATATGATTTGAATTGCATGTTTAGATGTTTAGAAATATAAAATTAGGTATTTTAGAAGGAACCAGCTCAAACAATGAACTTGGAGGAGCACTTTCGACAAATTACTGTGGACGAGTTCAAAAATGGTGATATGATATCAATTTTATATGGGTATTGGCAATTTGTATTGGAACATTTCGGAATACCTATTTGCTACTACCTTTTTAAGCTTATTTATGCCGTTTACATACATTGTTCATTATTCAATGCGGTACTATCTTTTTTGTTTTTTTATTAAATTCATATAAAATATAATTGACCAGAATAACCTTCTTAATTTGTTTTCGTATAGATGGTATTTTTAATAAAATGTATTCCGATGGGAATTTATGTACACAAAATTAAAAACATCTATATTACATCACGAGAAAAAATAAAACAACAACAGATGGATATAGAAGATATAAAACTACAGGTTAGAATAGAATTTTCATGTGTATTGCATATAAACTAGTATTTTGAACTTCCAAGTAAGTAAGTAAGTAATTATTTTCAGATTCAAATAGTAAACACTGTAAAAATAAATATGCGGTGCTATGAATTTGCGGAGCGTGGAGATTTTTTAAGACAAAAAGTTGAAGAATTCCATAAAGTTAGAGCACGGGTCCGAGAAATAATTGAAATAAACGAAGAATTGAAAGACACAATCAATCGCCACACTTGTGATGAACGCATCAACGCCGACGCCGACGCCGACGCCGTCGTGTCTGAAGAAGGTAGTTAATGACGGAGAACTTGTGTCACAAAATAATAAATTAAGTTCAGTAATAACTATGGTTTGATTACTTTACAGAATTACTTTCATTTTTTAAAACACATTCACATACAAACAACTTTATATATACATTTTACTAACAAAATTTCAGAATGTAAACTTATTGTGGAATTACTAAAAGAGCTAAAATACGATGAATTGGGGGAGTATCAGGCAGATAAAAATAATTGCTGCCAATATTCCAGTGAACCTGTAAATCGTGACTTTAATGGATACACGGCAGCTAATGAATGTGGCGAACCCGGCAACCTTGACAATATCGAAACCACTTCTGTTGGCAACAAAGACAAAAAGGAAGGTTATCACATCAAGATAGCGAAAGTAACTATTGTTTACAAAGTTGCATATCTTCGACACTACATAAAACTAAGGAAAGGAAAAGCTAAATTAAGAAAAAAGGTAAAATACAGACAGTTTTATCTAATAACAAAGATTTTAATGAGCATAAATTATGTTGAAAAATTTACAGATGAATGCCGTTAAGAAATTACTAGATGAATGGCAAAATACATTAAACACGGTTATAAATAGTAGCACACTGTCGCTTCTGAATTTCGAAATGCAGAATATGAAAATGGCCCCGCACGCAGCTTTAGGGGAGTTTCCCAAGTTGAATTTCAACAATTCTTCCGATTCCGAAAGTGATTTCAAAAACAGTGCAAACAGTTGCTACGACGATTACATAATGAGTTGGAGATATAACGAATGCAGGCCCGTCTGTGACTACGACGTATGTATGACACACTAACTTATCTTAAATATACACACGCCAAAAATTACTGTAATTTTGTACCATTTTAATTAACGAACATATAGTATATATAGTTTTAAATAATATATTTTCTAATTAATATTGTATATTATGAAACCGTTCCCAAACCTAATGTTCATAACTTTTAATCTCGCTCCATTATTAATAAGACTTCCATAATATATCAGAATACCAACATGGATTCATCAGCTATGAGAAAATATTCAGATGATCAAGAATATTGCAACATGTATAATGGCGAGGAACAAAATTTTGACTGCAATAGGACGTACGGAGATTTATTTATTGTGCCCGAAGAAACAAGAAGTCAAGTGGAAATTGAAAAAAATACACCGTATGATTGAATTGAATTGAAATTTGTTTTATAATGAGCGCCGACTATGATGTAGAGGGTGCTTTTTACAAGTAGTTATTAAATAATATTTTACTTGATCTTATTATTGTTACTCACTATTCGTTGTACTACAACAATTTATCTCCATAATAACAGAAAATACAATAAAAAGCTGTATCCCACGCATAGCAAGGTAGGCAGAGGGAATCGGGAATTTAGTATTAAGACACTCCGTTTCTACAATGACACTTTCGTTCTCCATTTTCCGCCCAATTCTAGGGCCAATGCCAATTAAGTGGCAAAAAGCCAACGCTACCAGAACGAGGAAATGAAAATATTATATATTTCATTGTGGCCCTGCCCTACGACTGGCCTAAGCCTGTATTCGTCGACCGGAAATAACATATCATAGCACAGCAACGGATATTTGTAAATAAATAATAAGGAGACAGATACGCGTACAATCTAACTAACACCAACTTTTAGTTTTATTACATACAGAATTTTTTTCTAATTTTTTTTTTAGGATTAAGATCTGAATAAGTTGAAATTGGTATGAAAATCTAGGTATTATTTCAAACGAAAGCGAGGGGCATTTTTTTACATATTTTTACATAAGGAATTTAGCACGTATCAGGTCCCCAGAGATAACGCAGTAATAATTCACGGACGAGTATAACAAAGCCATTATAAATATATTTATGTTAATACTTTTGCGCCAAGTTCTTTTCATATTTTCAATTACCGTACAAGAAAAACAAAGACATCTATCCTCACATATATTTAATGAAGTTGCAACCTTACCGAAGGAGCATTTTCACCTCTCTCGATTTGATTTGATTAAATTTTTTTTTGTCATAACTTTTCATATATAACAAAATAATAAAAAATATTCGATAAGCTCGTTAACAGCAAGTAATATATGGTGGTTCGTGATTCACCATGACCAGTCGACAGTCGTCATTGATTTTCCATTCAAGTCTGCAACACGTGTGCACATTGAATACTTATTAACTTTTTATAATACATTTCTTATACAATTCTTATCATGAAAGAAAAACTTGAAGGTGTATGTTGAAAGAAAGAGCAAAATGTTTACTTTATATCGTGTTTCGGCTGTAGACCCTTGACACTTCCCTATCAGAGTATAATAAATATTTTAATATTACAAAAAAAAACTATAAATAAACTAAATGGATAAAAAAGGTAATTAATGTATTCCTATTGATTATACTCTATAGGGGAGAAATATAAAGTAAAACAGTAATCAAGAAGTGTTTCGAATGCAACTCTTAACATCATTCGGTCAGCAAGTTAGAATATAGATTTGTAAACCAGTCAGCCTAGATTGTTTGTGTCAACAAAGTTACAAACATCAATTACCAATATTACACCGGTTGGGCCAAACAATATGTAATATGTTATCATAAACATATTTCTTTTTAGTTTTTTTAATGAAGTCTGTAGATTAAATAGAATGTAGGCCACGCCAAAAGGGACGCATTTCGGCTGAAATTAAGTAAAAAAAAAAACGGAGAAGCAATAAGCTACGACTACATAATTAAACAACACAAACTTCCTCATCGATATATACCTGGAACCGCACGCATGTTTCATATCAATTGTGTATAAAGAACGTTAGAATGTTGAATTCTATTGAATAATGAAGTGCCGTACTCAAAATGTTGCATTATTATTAATTTTGAAGCCATCGTGTTACAGTGATAGGTGCGGGTTTGATCTTATTCAAGGAAATTAATATATTTATTTTGTTTTTATTTTTCCTCTCCCGTAAGGAAAATTTCCATGTTGAACTGAAAGAAATCCGCCGCAACAAAGAAAGCCGAGGCCGTTCTCACTATCGATTAGAGAGAATGGGCGGTAATGCAGCAGTACAAGAGTGTGACTATAAACACGAGGTTGGTGGGTCGGAATTCCAATGGGGTGAATGAAATATTTAATATTTTCATTTCCTCGCTCTAGTAACGAGGCAAAGCGCGGCGTCGAGTTCCACCATTCGACACGCAACACCTTAAAAATTCGGCCGAAAGTAGAGAACAACATTTTCTTAATAGAGGACAGATACTCTTGTCTTAAAATTAGGTTTCCAACTTCCTAAAAAAACATTACTAACCTGCATTTGCACCGACTGGCAATTAACAAACTCCACGCTGGAGACCAGATTGTCGAAGACCACGGAGCACTTGGTGCAGGAGTCAAGCACCACTCCGTTGATCTTCCCGCGCACCGTCAGGGCGGAGTCGCGGCAACGGAACATGTACACCACGTTGTTCATCTCCGCGTTCTCGACCACGAGACCGGAGTTGCCCTTTTGATATTCCTGGAAGGATATTTTTAATTAACTTTGGTCAAATGAATTGGCTTCAGAGTTAATTGTTATGTAATTCGTCTCACCAGAAGAATATAGTCATATTAGCAAAAAATTGTCAGTCCAAATACGACATTATTCTTCGGATGAATCGAATTGTTTTATAACTATTAAATATATAATTATAATTTAGTTATATCATCGGATTTATTAATTATTTAATTGCTGAGAATACTTTCTGAGGAAAATGAAAATTTTCATTTTCATTTCCTCGCTGTGGTAACGAGAGAAAGTGGGGAACGGAAGGTCTTAACACTAGGTTCGAAGTGTCGCCCTGCCTATCCTGATATGGGTGGGATACAGCGTGAAGCTAAAATAAAGAGTATATTGTGTATTATAAGATCAACGGTCACCACCGTAAGATGAGGAACTATTATATAAAACAGTATTCTATAAAAATAAATAAGTAAACAGCTTAGTTGTGAACTTTGCATAGTTTGTATGAATAGCAGTGTCTCGGAAATATCCATAATTCAACGCTTTACAAAGTACTTTTAGCAAACTTGGTACAGTATAAAAGAAATTGCCTCAGGCTTTAGTGTATGTATGAGCGTCTTTTGTAAATACTGAACACGCCGTGTTTGCGCATCACTTAAAAAATAAAAAGGACTGTGAAACGTATATTATACAAACATCTTTTGTTTTTATGATGAATTGTATGTTTTTTTTATCAAAAAATTGATTGTGAATGAACACATATAATAGATGAGAATATTTCTATCGTTAAAGCTAAAGATATATAATATTCATTGTATTCACGAGAGGGTACACAAAATAAGTACCACACAAGTGACACACTCATATAGAGCTCATCATTATACAACGAAATAACAACGGAAGCAGAAAGACAATAAAAATATTATATATTCATATATACACTTCGGCCTCGCAAGTCTTTCTCAGGAAAACGTCGACCAGTGCCGAAATAAACTTGTGTCATTAGTTGAGGCATCCCTCGGGAATATTTCCTCGTGGGGTGAAAGGAACTTAGTTCAATTCAATCCCAAAAAGACACAAGTTTGCGCATTCACCACTAAAAAAACCTCATATGTCGTATCGCCAGTCTTTCAAAACACTCCCCTTTTAGCCGCTGCCAGTATCAGCATATTGGGACTTAATGCTTCGAGTGACTGCCAGTATAGCGATCATCTGGAAAGCAAGGCCAAGTGTGCCTCGAAGACACTTGGAGTTACTAGCAGAGCGAGACGGTACTTCACGCCAAAACACCGAATGGAATTGGAAAAAAAAAAGAAAAGTTATACAAAAATTAAAAACGAAAGTGCCACCGTTCACCATTCGATGGATAAACAATATCAAAAATACTTCGTTACATTTTTTCGCCATATCGGTTCACTTAAAATAAAATTTATAAATACACATTTGAATTTGCTACATAATATCAATTTTAAGTAAGATACGAGTATATATTATTCTTTACATTTTACCTTTTTAGGTATATATAACAGCGGAATATATTGTGACCTAGAAATTGTTTTTAAAAATACGACAGTTTGCTTATTTTATGTAGGTTACATAAAATGTACGCATACGGCAACACGTCTCGTTGACAGAAGACTAAAATGCGCCGTCTTCAGAAAGACCTTTTACTGTCGTAAAAGGAATATAACCTTTTAGATGACATTTTATTTTACCGAACTTAGCCCTACTTTGAAATTTATGATATTATTATGGCTTATACACACTAAAAATACATAAAGAACTTACGCAATCATGATAATTTTTAATTACGCAATAATTTTGCACTTTACATAGATTACATAATATATGCACACATATTCATATAAGAACATCACAGAGTCGAGTCACGAATCGATTTTACCAAGAGCACTTGACTAAGTAAAGATTCTATAAAAATGTTAAATTGACTGTTTTCTATAGGAAAAATGATAATATTTCCGATAAAGCTTAGTAAGTTTTCTGTATTTTCACACGAGTATACGTAAAATAGTGTGTTTAAAATAATCTTAATTTTCGTAAAACGTTTTGGACACATACGACGATTATTTTTACAAATTGACTACAAACAACAACTTGAATAACATAAAGCGTTCTGAAGGTTTCCTTAAATACAATATGTCAACAGGCCTAAATACATAAACAACCCGTTTCCCGGCTAATTTTAATTGACTAGCATACGTAAGTTGCTTCTACCGCAAATTATAAGAAAAAAAATTCGATTTATCCAATTTTATGTAACGAAATTAGATGGTAAATTAGACGCATGCAATCTTTTTTATTTAAAAATAATAATATATTCTATAAAAAAATTAATTAAATTCTTATCTGTATATTGAGGCAGTATAATTCAAAAAATCTATTTTAAATATATTTTTTCCATCCTCAGTGTAAAATAATACTTTAAACGTTTTCATTATATTTAATTCTCAATAGTAACGTTTCTATATCGAAAGTTAAAAAAAACTCTACCTATATAATCATAACAAACTTATAATAGTTTCGAAGTAGTTTGACCAGAGCCTATGGAGCGCTTGGTCGGTGAACAAAAGGCGCGGGTTCGATTCCCGCGGCGTTAAATTTTTCTCAAATATTTCTAACCATAATATAATGTTAAAAACAAGGTATATGACTTACAATAATCCATTTCTTGCCGTCTCTAGAAAACACAGATGGTTTATCGGGTAAGACCCCGGCGCCGGGCGTGGGTAGTGCCTTGGTAGGCACTTTGGGAGCCGCCGCCTTGAAGGGCGCCGGGCCCTCGCGCAGCTGCGGGTTCTTGTGGGTTTGCATGTCCGACGTAACCTTACGAAGACCTAAATACAATCGAAATTAATGAATAAGATCATTGATTTTCGTTATTTTAATACGAAATAATCATGTTAGGTGTTTATTGTACGAAAATTATAAACAAAATCATATTTATTTCTGTTGAAAATTTTTCTAGAGCATTAGCAATGAATTCATGTTATAAAATATATTTGTAACAATTTGTACGGCGCTCAACCCCATATTTCATCGTGGAATAGTTACATATATAAATGGGTAAAAAGGCCGGATGAAAGTGTATCAAGAGATGAATATTTTACACCCGCATCTACTACTACATACACTATAAATAAAATATTCTAACTCATACGTTCTAAATCTAGTACAACAAAGTTCGCTCTTATAAAAGCCATACTCACGTTATAAAGGATCATAAGAATGAATAACTGTGCTAGAATATTTCAATTTTATTTTTCCAGAACTTTTTAATGGAATTTGTAGCAAATTCGCGTTGTTATTCTAAAGAACTGAAGTGGACGATTTTATACATCCAAATAATATTAATGAACACAAATGATCCAAATGAGCTATACAAAACTGACGTAGCTTTTGTTTACGTATCTGTGAACCTAAAAGTAACGATAGTCGATAATAACCAATGAATATAGTAAAAATAATAATTTATTTTTCTACATAATCTCTTAACAAAGTATACAGTTAGTTAATCTCTTTTTTTAGTTTGAATTGCCTTAGAATAAAGTTCTCGACCTCACCATAAAAAAATCTAATCTAAAATCCAACGGCAGCCGTCAAGGCGCTATTGTCCCTGGAGGTGTTCCTTGAGCTGAGAAAAGTAGCCAACCAATGGGTACTAGATCTGGCAAAAAAGAGGATTGTTCCAACAGTTCAAATCTCTCTTCTCAAACAGCAGCCAGAGCTACAGCAGCTTTGTGAGCCGGTCTGTTGTCTTGGTAAAACAGCATTCCAGCCCGTAGACTGCCCCGCCTTTTCTCTTGGATATGGTCCCGCAATTTTCATATTTGTTCTGTATATAGAAGCCCGTAATAGTGGCACACTTCTCCCAAATATTGCACCAAAATAATTCCTTCAGCATATCAAAAAACGTACGCCACAACTTTCCGTGTTGAGCTGAGAAATACAAAGCGTCAACACTTAGAATTTACGTCGGCTCGTTTTCATATCATCGATAGCTGTTTCGTTTCGAGATCAAAGTGGTGGTAGATTCAGGGTCACGAAACGTGACAAGATAAATTCCTGGTCTGCTCGGAACTTTTTGGAATTTGCTATAAAATTTGTCGACTCCTTTCGTAGATCCCTTCATGATGTTCGTTGTCCGCCAATGTTTCTACCAAGTCGCTGTGTATATTTTTCGTAGACATTTTTTTCAAGCGGAGGTATTTGATGACAGCTCTGATTTCGCTTTTGTTTTTCACTTTGATGTTTATTCGTCGGTATTTAATAATCAAATAAATGTAGCTCTTTGTTTAAATTTTATTTTCTAAGCTAGTAAGTACCTAAGCGAGTAGATGATAGTTTATTTGTACGCGCATTAGAAATAGCAGCTTATTTTTTATTTCAGTCCACCCCTGGTATTTATTATTTCGATAATTTATGATTGAAACAATAAAATATGTACAACATGGCAATTTATTTTACAAAGCAAATTTAATAAGCATCAGAACTTGCAAAATTTATTAGAAACTAATAGCTGCTGGCTTCCACCTTGTCAAGAAGAATTTTAGACATTTAGTAATCGTTTAAGCTTTTAATTAGATAAATTTTGTATTGTACATCTTGTGCTAAATTATAAATTATGAATGTTGTGTCTGACTTACTGCTAGTGATACCCTCTCCCTTGTTGATTTCCGCGAAGAGAGCGCTGCGGTCGTCGGCCGGCATGCTCGCGAAATCAACGGCGGGCAGCGCGGGCGGCGGTGGTGGCATGCCGCCGGGCGGGGGAGGCGGGGCCCCGGCACCCTTGCCTAATAATTTCAATTCATTATTTTTAGGATTTCGTACCTTTTGAAGAAAAAGAAACCCTCCAAATATCACTTAGTTGTCCTTCCGTTTGTCTGTCAAGAGCCTTCATCTCAGGAACGATTAGAGATATCAAGTTGAAATTCAAACCATATATTCATATCTACGGTCCCGTGATTTCCAGAAAATCGTATTTCTACATTTACTTAAAAAATATATTTAACTGTTTATATCGCAAAAAACAGTTATTTTAACATTATAAAGGTAATAAGAGTTAATAGAGTACTTCCGGATGACCTAGAATTTTGAAATTTGGCAGCTAGCAATTACAGATAGTACTAGTTTAGGAAGAAAACTTTATATTCCATTCCATATTCTACGCTCTGGTGTAGAGGCAAAGCGCGGCGTTGAGTTCTGCCCCTCAACACGTAATGCTTCCAGAATTCGGCAAAAAGTGGGGAACGGACGGAGTATCTTAACACCGAGGTTCCCTTTGCCTACCCTGCTGTGAGCGGGTTTCAGCGTGAAGTTAAAAAAAAATAATAATAAATATTTCGCTTCCTTGAGTAGGAATCGAAACCACAACCGTAGTGTTACAGTCACACCCTTGTGCCGCTGCGCCACGACGGCCTAAAATAATTACTCTTATTAAATCTTTTTCATAAAACTAGGGAAAAAAACATGGAATCAATTGTTTGTCGAGAGCAAGAATTATGTAAAAGATCCATTTCCAACAGCGCCCGGATAATATCAAGTAGTTTGTTCAATGTTTCTTAGAAGTATCCAATAAGGACACTGATTCTTTATCCTCGGACAAATATACTAAAGAGTGATCGAAATAAGCCTAAGTAAAAAGAATGATAACACCCGGTTTCACTGTTTCTTTCGATTAAGATTATATAATATAGATTTTTGGTTGTGAGTATGAAATACACCAAGTAGATAGATATACGTTATATTATATTTCAATAGAACCTATTAAAACCAACTGGGGCATATAAAGCGTTTATTTAATATGGAAAGCTTACTCGGAAAATACATATAATATACAAGAACACGCTCATGTTAATTAAAATAATGCGGGTCCTTTATGAAATAATCTCTTTTTCAAGGTTAGTTGTTTAAAACCACGACACGACTATAATATGCTCAAAGTTTAACATTGCCGATTACTGCGACCTAGTTTTATAAGTAGTAAAAGTTTACGAAAAAAATCTTCTTTATAGATTTTATAGCAAAAAGTATAATATCTAGTAATTTAATTTAATTTAATTTAAGAAATATTCTTTCAGTGATATATATATTTGTAAAGTTTTTCAAAATGCAGAACACTCACCAGACCATACTAATCCAGTAGTGTGATATTGTTTCACGTACGCCTGCAGGTCAGACAGCAGCTGCACCCAAGCGCGACACCACTCAACGTGGGTCTTGTCTTTCTCCTTCCACTCTTTAAGAACACGGTTCGTGTAAAACTGGCCGGCGTCGTTCATTTCCTTGACGTAGGGCGCCGGTGTGGGAGACACGGCGACCCATCCCAAGGCAGGGATACTCTCAGATATAGCAGAGAGATGGTTAAAGAATGGGGACGCTCTGTTCTTCTCGCGGTATTGTTGGATAGATGAGATCTTTTCGCTAGTTGGCGCTAAGAGCTGTACCTCCTCAGCCTGAGAGGGCTTAGATCGCGAAATTGCTAGTTGAATATAACGAAGCTGTTGCCTATACAAGAAAACATTTTATAATTTTTTTTATATAAGTATTTAATAAAGTAAATATTATAAATAGTTTTAGACTTACTGAAAAGCTTCGTTGACAAGGTTGGCATGCGTGGCAATGTCACCGCCAAGCTGCTTCGACAACTGTAGATAGGTGAGCAGGGGTCCCTGAGACAATAAAAATGGGATTTTTAGTATTTTATTCTTTTAGTTATGTAATAACAATTATCTAAAATTATAATTAATTCTGACCCGTCTGCCCAGGCTACCTACTACTACGCTGTCCTGAATTTAAAAGTCCAGTAGAATTTAATTACCGTTATCGTGCTCTTTTCTACTAATTTGTGAAATTCATAAAATGTCTTTTTAGATGGCATATTTAAAAGCGGTACGCCACTTCTTCACATTTACAATATTGATAGCAGTAAAATGCAAATAGCTTGTTAATGTATTTATCTCGTTTTAAGCTTTCTTAGTTACTGTTACTTCAAAAGTGAATGACCTGCAATTAAGAACAGCGCAAGTCTATCTGTTTTGTGAGTATCGGCTCCCAAGCAATAAATCACAGGACGAAAATAAAAAAATACGTTTATACATTTTGATATAGTATAAAAAATACTGTAGAGATTATTTGAACGTTATGATTATTAAAAGGCGGCATGACTCTCTCTTTCCTCCAGGTACACATTCTCTACTGAGAAAATAAAAAAATATTCGTGCCAACTACGAACTAAGATTTCAAAAAATATTTAAGTAACTTTCTTTCTTTTTCTGTAAAATAGGACAATACAAGGAAATATATTTCAGACGAAAAAATTCAATTTACTACAAATTCTCTTTAGCTTCTGCCACGTATATGACGTATTTACGAAATACTATTATATTCTTTAATCTTATAGCAAGCAATATACTTGATTCAATCACAGAGCCAAACCATTTATCCTAGACATTGTACGGCTAAATATGCTCAACTAAATCTTATATTATATATTATAAAAAAAATAAGAAAGGAATATTCAATATAATTATATTACTATTCAAACTGTTAGTCAAAATTTGATGTGTAAAATATTTTATACATTTTACAATATATTTATAAAATTTATAATTGATAAATTCCATGTGCGTTATATCGCTTTTACAATTTATACGGGATAGACAGAATTAGATTAGGGGTGGCCATTAATCACGGTATCAAATGCCGGCAACGCAGTACTGTTACGGGACGTGGTTGTTTTGCATGAGGAGTTAACGTAGTGTGAAATATTACCCATACAAATCAATCATAGCGTTTTACTATTAATATAACAAATTTGACATATCTTTAGTCCCCAGTATTATTATAAGTTTACATTTTTTATTAATAAGTTAATATTTGAAATAAATTATGATCAATTTAGAAATAGAGTGCGAAACATTACGGGAGGCCTATGTCCAGCAGTGGACTGCAAAAGGCTGATAGAAGGATGACGAGTAATATTGGCTGATATACTCTAGGCTACTTCAGCCAATGGTCTATCATTATTCCTTCGTCCTATAAAAATATCCCACTGACAGTAATATAGCTCTATAATAAAGTAATAATACTAAATGAAGGGAAATGTCGTTCTTGGTGCAAAGCGCTCATTTGTCTTAGAGAAGTATCAACAAACCAATCAATTTCGATTAAGTGCCCTGTTTGGTAAATTTGTTTACGTTTCAACGTTGCTGTCACCCGATAAAATACATTTTGTTTGTAAATGTTTTATATCATTTTCAAGTTGCTTGTAAATATAAACATTATCATATATAAAATTAAATATTTTTCATTATTATTTTAATACTACATGTATATGTATACGTCGTTCTGTGGAATAACTTACTAAGTAAATAAACCTGTAATTTTATATAAGGTATAAAGTCTGTTTTGGTATCCTAATAAAGTTTTTTTAACAAATAATTTTCCCTTTAAGTCGTATAAGAAAACCGGCTACGCTTATTAAATTTGTGTTCTTGTTTACTTTTAATCCCCGCTCTAAATTGTTTATCCTAATATTACCTGAATTTTTTAGGTATAATATAGTTTAATATTCTTTTGAACAGAATTTTATTAATTCAATTGACTTTTAAACAGGTAGCTTGAAGTTCTTTTAATTACAAAAGTCCACAGAGATTTGATCTTTAACGTTCTTGTTTTATAAGATACAATTAAAAGTATTAAATTACTTGTTGTTCCTCAGTAAAAATCCCCTTATTAAAATGTAATACAAAAGAATGTATTAATAAAACTGTTAAGTTAGAGTCAGGTTCCAGGTGCAAATTGTGAATAAATATACTTGTATATCAAATAAACTACAAATATATGAGTAATTGTTTGTAAGGGCTATTTTCAATGACATACCTATAAGTAGTCAATTTTTGATTCCTTTATTTGTAATGTATGTTCTCTTGTTACTAAATTCTAGATCAAAAGGAAGTTTCCTTTAAGCTGCCATAATGAAAAAACCAGCAAAAGGAGAATAAAAGGCCGTATTTTTTGATAGCGTTGACTTAATTTGTATGCTCCAAGGAACTGTAATCTAAAGAATTTCATATTAAGTTAAGCTTGATATAAATAATCGGACTAACCTGCATAATTTCCTGGTATCCGTTGACACTCATGTCGTCAGTTTCTATAAAACTTATGGGTTGTGGAGTGGATGCGCTGTCAATAACAGGCGATGGTAGCACCGGAGAACTCGCCGGGGTAGGAGTGCTCCCGCGCAGAACGGGCAAGCGCTCCAAGCGTGACGTCACACGCTCAAGCCGCTCGATGAGTGCTTCTAGGTCAGCTGCAGGACTGTGAGCTGCTGCAGTAGGCTCGACCTCACTACCTATTATATAACAAACAAGTTTAACATTAGGTGAAGATTGTAATGACCAATGTATACATTAATTACCAATTAATATGTATGCAGTTTTCCTATTCAAAATGTAGGTACTATAAAATGTTTAATACCATCTTTTGAACTACCTTGCAAATCCTCTCTTATTTCACTAGCTTGGAAAAGTATATCATTGACCGCACCCTCTTCTTCTTCAGACTGGCAAGTACGAGTTTCAAACATTTCTATGAGATGTCTCATGTTTCTACCATTCTTCCCGCTATCCATACTTAATTATTGCAACACTTATAGGCTTTAATACGAAAAAATATACTTTTAAAAATGAAATACAATAATAATCTTCACAGAAAATAATCACTTCACACTAACGTCAATGGAGTTTTATTATCAAATGACTAAGTTTACGGTCGATATGAAGAGATAATGCTCGGTGCTACTACGAAAAGATGATAAAGCAGAGTGAAACGTTTAATCAGTAATGAAAAGAAAACCACTTACATTTATTAATAATAACAAATAATTAATTAGCTTAGTATTTATATATAGAAAATAAGGATTCAGTCACGTCATAGCACTAAATAGAAAATTGTTCTATGAATTTAGAATCTGGCAATTTGTCAAATAACGTTCTATAGGTAGCCCCATCTTTGTTTACACGTTTACATTTATAATAAAAGTTTATCGATAACTCAAAAAACTATTTTAAAAGTTCCATCATCGGAAAAATTAAAATTGAAAATTTTGGCTGCTTAGAAGCAATTGATTATTCATTCAAATCACCAAACGGAGAGCGATGAAACAGGAAGGAGAGAGAATATTGTACATTCATATGTACAGTCCAAGTGCACTGTTTATTTTCGATATGAAAAATAATCTTTTATTTTTGTATTGCAAGGCAATTTTATCTTTATTAGCACAAACACACGCAATAAATTTATCAATTATAGAAATTACATTACGAAAGTTTTCAATATATTATTAAAAAAAGGTCACCTTTGCTTTCGTAGGATTTTAATTTACTTACTCCCTATGATGCACGATGTTTTTAATGTTTTACTGTATGTTAAAAAATTATATATTATATTTCAAAGGCTCTATATAATCTACAAAGGTCACTATATCTATATTATTATATATCGCACAGCTAAGGTCAGTTTCAAATGACTAACGTTGTCATGTAATTGTTTGTAGGGGCGTAAAACAAGAATCGATATCGATGTGGTTTATAATTTACTATAGACAAATTAAATTGTTCTGTACGTAGTGTCTTAAAGGGCAGTTGTATAAATATACTGGCAAATCAATTTTTTACTATATTACTAATTTATCTATTTTTTATATTTTTACCAAATTATTATTATTATTAAAATAAACTGATAATAATATCTATAGTTGGAATAACTATAATAGGAAGAATTGTTGGAAATAAATGAACATGATTTTTATATACTATCATTATACTTATAGGCACGCTAAACGGTTTTTTAGCATTTAAAAATGAGCTCTTTCAAACTAAGTGCTCTTATAAAGGAAGCCAAGATCATAATGGTCTGTACTGGTTGCCATTAACCATGCCATGTAATTCAGTTTACTTTGGCGAAACTAGGGCGTTCACGTTCTATGAAAGTATTAGTAGTATAAGAGCTCTTTGTTTCGTTACCAGAACGAAAAAATGAAAATATTAAATATTACATTTATAAAAGTGGGAATCGAACCTACAACGTATCGTGTTCACAGTCACACGCTTGTGCCCGTGCCTGCGCCTTTTGGCCTCTAAGATCGAGTTCGACAGATTTCAGTCTTAATGTATAGATTCAACCGATACCGCTCATTCCCTTCGATATAATAGATAATTTGCATCTAATAATCCCCAGGAATATTTCAAACTTAAAATTTGGCATATATGTTGGGATGCGGTGCAGGGAGCGCTAAAATATTAAGGAATTTCCGGCGGTAGGCGGTAATGAAAGAAAATGATTCCAGAGCCACGGTATCGAAGCTACGGACTACGTATAATATATATATATATATAAAATCTATTAGAAAGTATAAAGTGTTATTAATATGTTTTAATTACAAGCTTTCACATCATTTGATATTGTACCACAAGGTAACAGTAATACACCACAAGTCGTACCAATATCAATTAGGTTATTATAATAACGCTTACAAACAAACCAAAATATTAAAATGAATAATCAGTAAATGCGAAATTAAATTAAACAATGACGCCATCGTCTCGCAATAGAGGAACATCTAACCGTAGACTACGTACAAAAGATATTCATCGGTTAAATTCCTCTTCACGAGTGAATTTTTACTATTTAAAAATATTAATTTGTCCTGTCTGTTACGACTAAGAAAATAGGAGATATATAGTATCAATAAATAACGATATACAAAATGTGTAAATCTACTTACAAACAACGCATTTAATTAGACCATATAATGAACATTAGTCTACTAAGATAGTCTACGTGTGAACTAGCAATAGACCAAAACAGGCATCGCGTTGCATTACAATACACATGGTTAAGCTAACTATGTCATGTTACACTTACGCGCACACTATAAAATTACAATGGAAACAAAATACGACAACTTCAATGATAACAAATTGAAAATAAATATAAAGCTAGAAAAAATTACAAGCAGAACCTATTCAATTCGTTCTGCCTGCTTTTCCATTCCTCGAGCATCCAGGGTCGTAGATTTTTAACGACGGGATTCATGTCAAAGAACGTCGCCACCGCACTTAAATTATTATGCAGCTCAAACCGAAGCGTGTAAGGCCTAATTTGCCATTTTTTATTTACTTTAGTTGATGAATATGACCCAGATTGAATAATTTTTTTTTTTGTACTTGTATTCTACTTATATAATATATATAATAATTTTAATAAAGTTCATTAATAATTAAGGATAAATATTATAAAATAGCTGACGAGAACAACTTGGTGGCTGTTAATCAATTTTGCAATAAATATTATTATTTATTACAGATATTGGATTTAGACAGATATTGAGTTCTTTACCGGGCACACTTTAAAAATAATAAATTAAATTAAGTTAAGCTACTGCTCTTGTTTTAAGCTCTTGTTAAATAATATTTTAATAAATTATTTGTCACGTTATTTATATTAGGTTTCATTGTACATATGTGGTAAATATCACAAAAATATAATAATTATAACATAATCCTACTATAATTATAAATTTAAAAGTTTGTGAATTGTGAGGATTGATGTTTGGTTTTACTGTCACGTAAAAAGTACTGAACTGATTTAGATGGAACCTTACAATATGACAGTACTGTAGTACTAGTAAACAATATACATAGAGAATTATACATAGGCTTTAATTTGAGGCAAACTTTGTATAATTTGTCTGTAAAATAATATAATACCTTTAAGCAGGCGACGCCGCGTTTGGGTTCCTAGTATATTATATAAATGTAGTATACTACTTTTATACAATATATTATATTACAACCAGATAAATAGCGGTTTTATAACAAAAAATATTGTTATTTGCCAAAATAAATATAAATACATACATATAACATGCGAATATAATGGTGAGATGTGTCATCTGGCAAGTCATACCTACATCCATTTTATGGAGGAAGGCGATACGCGTTATCATAATGGATTATTTTGGAAATATCAACATCGAATACATGTTAATACCGACTAAGAAGTATAAATAGAGATGATACAATTTTGTAATAATTACCTCAGCTAAATCCCTAGTTCGACTCCCTTGTTGAATGTTGCACAAATATAATGTTATTTATATTTATTAAACACAAATTCACACACAAGCCGCATATAGATACGTGTAGGCGTGCGCGTACGCCGTCCAACACTGATTCCAGCCAGTCCGAGGACGGATGTTGCTGTGAATCAGACCAAGCGGCTGTTTTGCCGGTCACTCGTTCTCTAGAAACTTTGGCTAAGGTCGACATCATGGCTGTGAGCACGCCTCGCCCAGTTAATGAGTCATTACTGTGACGTGACCATATGGACAATTAAAAATTACAGCCAAAATTACAATATCTCTGTGGCATAATAAAAAGTGATTCAATAATTCCTACCGGATTGTTAATAATATAATCAAAAAATATGATGATAGAGACTCTACTTTTTCTATATTAACTGTGAAATATGCCGGTTCCGTCTAATTAAGTATGCGGTTTACAGAAAAATGCTATTCACCGAGCGTTGCTTTTTAATTAATTATTACAGTTTACCGTTAGTCCTTTTACTCACAAAATAAGAATTTCTGCCAACACTATTCATTGCTTACTTAATTAGTAAAAAAAAATTGATATCATCATGCAACGCATAATGTTGTCGTGGAATCTTATATTATAAAAGAAATTTACACCAATAAACATGGATGTATGAAACTTATGTCATGAAATATAGCACCGCGCAAATCAAACGTCTATTTTATAAGAGCCTCGTACCTCAAAAGGTAAAAACGGAAATCTTATCACTTTATTGTCTGTCTGTATATTTTTTCCTATTTCATAGAATAAAATCATTACAAACTTACATTTTAGTTTATTTCATACAAATCGGGTGCACACGCCTACAAATTTATGTTTGTCAGTTCTTATAAGTCGTACTTCCTTAATGGGCCAGTTCGACTTGCATTAACTGAGAATTTTATATCCTTAATGGCTTAATGGTTGACTTAGGAAAATTGTAAGTGCCAAAAAAATTGTTTTCAAAGTAATTGCAATAACTGTACCATTGGTTCAGAGCTACGAATGGGTGTATATGAATAATTTATATTCAATTACATTTTTATTACAAAGTAAATATTATTGTATATTTATGATGAAAATTTGCAATTAAATTAAAATTCAACAAAATACCCTAAATACATCCATGGTTATGACGCATAAGTATGGTATTAAAAAAAAATAGGAGTTTTAAGTACTCTAACACTCTAGTCCTGTAATTTTTAGATCTAAATCAAAAGTTAATATTATTATAAAAAAATTGTTTAAGCAATAAAAACAAGAATTACAACAATACAACTATTTTATTATTTCCATTGTTAATAATGATTCAAACCATATTTTAATGGCTTATCAATTTTTAGCAAGAATATCCTCATGTTTGTATATTATAAGCCTTGTTGTGTCTTATCCATGAATAAAGAATATAAATATTATGACTTAGATTAACGTGATTTCCGGCCACACGTTTAATAGAAGATGAACTGGAGAAACAAGAGCGATGCGCTACTTGGGTAAGCGCCAACTGCATTGATTTTTGTCGACATAAAAACTGAGAGATTGCTTTGTTTGTCGAATAAAAATAGTAAAACAGAAATTCAATCTTACGTATTTAAATGGAAATTAATTGCGTAAAATTGAATTAATTGTCATACGTGAATCCTATATTTATTACATAGTTTATTTTATTTAAAATTTTCTTATATTTACCCGCATCAGCAACGACAGGTCCCATTGGATCAAATCTAACTCGATGTTCTACAGCTGCTCTAGCAGCACATACTAAATCGGAAAAAAATCGATGTCTTCGTAAAGCCAATTCATCGCGACCGACAGGGGTAGCTGGCGGCTCCCGTGGGCCCTCTGTGTCACTTGCTAATACATCCCTTTCGAAGACGTCATCGTCATCGTCTGAACAGGATTCTTGTGTCGTTTTCAAGCGATTGTCGCTGATATCTCCACTGTCTGATGTCGATTTTAAAATACCAGTTGATTTGCGTCTCCCTATACGAACATCTACATTAGTTTTCGCTAATTCCTTTTCAAGATTTGCGAGCTCTTCTAGAGTAGCAACATTCCTACTGCAGTCAACAGAATACCTCTTAAATTGAATACGACTTTTATTATAATCAACAGAAAATCTTTTTTTCGTATTATCGGATTTAGGCAAAACGTCATCTGTAGTTTTAACTTCTTCATCAATACAATCATTTTCAACGTT
Source organism: Heliconius aoede (assembly GCA_037355905.1). NCBI lineage: Eukaryota > Metazoa > Arthropoda > Insecta > Lepidoptera > Nymphalidae > Heliconius > Heliconius aoede. Next base: position 2,207,471 of record JBAIZZ010000156.1, read on the forward strand.
GTCATTATCAGGTTGTGCACAAATAATGGTAGGCACAACAGGGCACTCATTTTGGTCTTCTACGCCCTTTATGTTTTCGTTTTTACTGGACAAATCATTTGCACTGTCTTGGACTTCTGTTGTAACGCAAACAGCATTGATTTTAACATTCATTTCTAAGTTTTTGTTACCTTCTAAAGGGTCTGCGAGAGAATCCATATTTAAATTAGACGATTTTGATTTACTCTTGCTAATTTTTTTGTTTGGCCGTGCACAACAACTTTTAAACATAATTCTTTAATAATTTAAAAGTATATAATATATCTCTATTCACAAACATATATTAAACTTTTAAGTAATCCTAACAACAAATATCAATTTTATGTGTTATAATATAGTAAATATACTTTTTGATTTTTTTTTTATTTTAACATTATTTTTTTTAATATTACATATGCATTTAGCAATGCGTGTATGGCATAACAAAGTATGGGCGATGAGAGGTCGTAAGGTCGGCGGCCGGCCGGGCGCGCGGCGGCGGGCGACTGGCGGCACTGACGCAGGGCGGATGCGCCGCCCGCCTAGCGCATCCTGCCACCCGCGCTCATTTCACGCAGCTCTTAAGGAGCCCGCAAAGCTTTTGTAAAAGCTGAGCCTATATTCATATTGAATTTAAATCAAACTAAAATGAATATTGTATTAACACATTTTTCCATATGAAATTAAATATGTAAAATTTAACATTAATAGTAGTAACTTGTAGTTAGTACATAGTTGATAAGTACATTTAAAGACAAGCTCAAAATAAAATAGACACAAAAGCAGAAACATAAATAAAAAAGACGGAAAGTATCAATACTCTTCTAAGTAAAGGAATGTTATTTTAATTGCGTTTCATTAAAATTAAAAAAGAATTATTTATTCCTAACTTTATTAACGCCACAAATAATTACATATTCAAATTAAAGATTGCTTTATAGTGTGCCGAAGATGTTTTTATTGGCTAATGTACTGATGACAATTTCGCAATCATAACTTCAGTTATTATATGTATTTTACATGATTGAGAAAAAGTAATATTACAAATCACAATCTTATTACAGGAATATTTACAATCTGTATACTTATTTACACAATACTAAAACACAAACAAATTTTTTTTTGTATTCCTGTCTTTCTTTCTGTTTATTTATTGCTGGCTAATCTCCAGAACAAGTGAACCAATTTTATGGGGCTGAAAGATAGAGGGGGTTATTATCTATTGAGCAACACATAGGTTTTTTTTGTCCCAGATTCCCGCAATGATAATAGTTTCTCAGTAACCCACTGTACCTGTGATACACAGTAAACTATTTATACATAACTCTTAGTTACTTCCAGTTGAGCATGGGAGTGGAGTGGTGGTAAAAGCTAGTGTCCGTTAAATTAATTGATTACTTTATCAGATTTTTTTATATTAATCGATAAAAGTATATTACAATATGTTTATTATAGAAGAGAAGAAGCTTATAAAGCAGTATGTAAGCTTATAAAAAGTAACAAATAAAAGCTTAATTCATAGTAGCATTTCCTAGGTTATTAATATTTTTATTGTAGCTCATGTGAACTAATTAGAAAACTAACTATATTGATTCGGTATTAATATCATATATATCATACACAATTATTGCTACCTTTAATGAAAATTAGCAATCAAGCTAAGTGTACTCTCATAAAAGTAAACGTGTTACATACAAGTGACATTTGAAAAAATCTTAGAATGTTTGCAGTTCAGTTAATTATTTCAGCTTCACAATGACTCCTGCATATAGCCCGGAAGCAGAGGGCAACTAGTGTTAAGACACTGTTTCCCACTTTCTGATGATTTTTTTCGAGGCATGGCATGTTGAGTGGCAGAACTCAACTCCAAGCTTTTGCTTTGGTGCCAGAGCGAAGAAATGATATATTTATAAATCATTATTTACTCCTCCAAGTGGGGATTGAACCCAAAACCCCTATGTTACTGTCACACTCTTATGCCACTGTGCCACAACAGCCTCTAAATATTAATTTATTGGTACATAATTTTTTCATATATTCTTTGCATGCTTAACACAAATTAACAAATTAATTACAACTAAAATTCTTAGACACAAATTACAAAACAAACTGTGATTTAAATAAAGCTTGTTAATTGAATTCTGCAGAGTAACAAGATATATAGTATCATATATAATAATAATTTGGTTCATTATATTTGTTATTTCATATAACTGAAACAGCTAGTTTCATAACTTTAAAGAGCAATTCTGCGGTATTAATAATAGGTTTGCTACAATTTATTTTGTTTGTATTTTCATTTGGCTGCATTTTTACATGTAAAGAAAAGCCGCTACTAAATATCTTGTTACTGTTGTAATTTTAGAATAAACGGTGATGTTAACAAAAACCCCGTATTTCCTTTTATAGTCACGAGACAAATTACGAATAAAATACTTACAAATAATGCCGGTACGAATATTTGGTGACCGCTGATTCCGCCGTTGCTCACTAGCTTAAATATTTTATTATTAAAGTAAAAATTATAAAAATCAGTCTTTACAGTAGATTCAATAGGTTAGTTGTCAAATAAATAATTTACTTTCAAAATTTTAGTGTTGCCATATTTGTGAATCGGTTGATGATTTGCTGAAGCGCATGTGATACGTTCTGCATGGTGGATCACCGTTTTATGTGAAGCCGGATGAGTCAAAAAGCTAATTCTTTTAAATATTGTCTCTGAGTAGTAACTTTAATAAAAATGTATAATTTGATATCACTTTGGCAGCTGGTATTATCAATAATTTGTTACAATATTATGAGATCTAGTCCGTAAATTGGTACAATTTGGACTGTAATACCATTTAGTTTATATTTTGGGCTCTGCCTATTTAATAAGTTTGATTGGAAGATAGTTAACATGAAAGTTTACATTCACCTGCCGTTTATGACTGTTTCGAATCAGTATTATGATCGTTGTGCTCAGTTAGTCACTCTCTAAAATATCGACCCTAAAAACAGAAACTTCAATATTTTCGTAACCATCTTCCTTCTCTTACTAGGCCAAAATTCGTTATTCTTATCTAATATATATGAGATTATAATAAAATTCTCGTAAACAATATTCATCATTATCATATTCACACTGTATTCCTAGTCCCGATCCCGGGTAGTCAGAGAACGAAACGCTAAACGCTACGTCTCTACATATATTTTTTTCGCCTCCACTGTCATCTACTTCTTCATACATGCCCTCCGGGGGGTAGCTCGTCCTATTTACGTGATCTTCCTCCAGTATCTTTGATACTGTATTTTCGAAGGTGAACTGAGGTCCCCCCTGACCATTTTTTGTGAATAACAAGGTAGAATTAGCGTAAAAACTGTTTAATAATGTGTCAAATAAATGGCAACAATTTTTCAAATTAAATTCAGAAAAATTCAGAAGTTTTGATATGTAAAGACACTTTTTCTTGAAAATTAAATAACAACAAGGAAATAGTTTTTCTCCGAGACCTTTACACAAAATATATAGAATTAAATATTATCGATAGGTTAAATTTTGTTTGAAAATAATAAATAATAAGCACAAATAAGATGTTTTCTTATATTTTTAATATTCCTAAATACTGAGTGCCCATAAAATTCTTACCATAACTAGTGAAATATATATCTTTTATGTAATAATAGCATAGCTTAATTTGTAAAAAATGTGCATCATATTGCTGCAATAAAGGCACACATACATTTTATTCTATAAAGGCCTGTGTATCCACGTCATGTAAATGTTTTTATTATTTTATGTGTATTGTAATGCTTGTTCTAAATACTTTGCAGAATATAAAAATATTGTTTCCGTCAATTCTGACTCCCATTATTTTACATATATACGCACATGATTACACACATATTAAATTATAATATATAAACAAAATATTAGTTGCTAAGCAGTAACATTATATTATGCCTAATTTCATATACAAACAAACAACTTTATTACATGTACCAAAATTATATTTTTATACAAAACAACTCAAGTGTTTAATTACACCAGCTAAGGGCAAACTTAAAAAACGTCTTAATAATAAAATTGAACATCATATAATAGAATGATAATGTATTTCGATTACAAAATTAACCCACGAAAGGAATGTAAAGAGCCTTGTTAATAACATTCATAAATTCTGCACAAACTCTTTACAAATTTGAAGTGGCAATGTAACATAATATATTTTAAGAAATTAAGAAACAAAAAAAATGAAAATTGAAAATATGTATGTATATTGTCTATAAAATATTATTAACTATTCAAATTAAAATATTTAAAACTTCTTCAAATCTTTGTGCACTTACTTTGTCAATAAATAAAATGTCTTGTTTTAATACCTTAAAACATTATTTGTGATTTAATATATTGTTGGGTTACTCTTTTATTATTTATCAAATAGACAAATATTAAAAAGTAGCTTAGAAGAGATTTATTTTGGTTCAGAGTCGATGTAAAGTCCTTGAATAATGGTTTGTATTTTTTTTCTAACGTATACAAATTACCCAATCAACCTGTTAACAACATATAAATTATATATACTATTACATTTTGTATGATCATGACCATGATCGAAGTATGGTATCTTTAGTGTTTGCAGATATAGCTTGACAGCTACACACAGAATGTAACGCGATCGACTTATCACCGATGGACTATGGGTATAGGTAATGGACAGGTGCCGAGATCCCCTCAGTATATGAAGGGGGTGAAATAACCCCAACTATGTCCGGCAATTATCAACGGTTCAACAGAGATTAGACAATATGATATTGTAAAGTTATCCGGGCCTCAAAATTAATATTAACCACCACCCAAGTGCATTGGCTAATTCAGGGATGGTGCTAGGATAGCATTAAAATTCAAAATATTTATACTCTATAAACATTGTTTGGAAAAAAATTTAAAACACTTCGGTAAATACCTAAAGAAATCGATTTAAAGGTAGTTAAATTTCATAATGAGAATAAAAAATATTTACTATTTTTTAATTTAAGTACATTTTTTAATTGCCTTATGAAACTTTCACAAATTATTTTACATAAATACAAGTATTCACTCAGCCCCAGGAAGGTTTTGTTAAAATTTACCAAAGTTTTTCAAAAACAATTTTTATTTTAATATTATTTCCAAGATATAGACCGATAGTTTTAAATAATTGTATGATACGAAAGGCCTATTATTGAACTACATTGAGTATAAAATCACGAGCGCAGACCCAACAGCCGGGGTGTATTTGCCAATTATCTTCAAGAATCCTACTTTTTCCAAAAAATCACAAATTGTCTCTTCTGAAACACTGACAATCGCTGCACATACACCGGGGATCCGTCGATCATGTTATACCTGTATATAAACTTAATAAATAAAAAATATTTATATAACGAAGTTATATAAAATAAATACATAGTACAAAATAATTTTAGGATCTAGTTTAAAATTAAAATACATACCTACTGCATGTCTATTCTATTTACATAGATTTATATTATGTATTTTTTACCGTCCCGAATTATAAACAGTATGTTGGGTGGTGAGAATCAATATCTCGCGGAGTTGAACCTACGACCGTTAAGTTTACAATCAGAAACTGTTCCACTAACATGATATAAATTATATGAATCAATAGTCTTTCGTAAAAAGATCACTAAATATTAAAAGCCAAATTGATAATATTTCTTCCCGTATCTTTTCAACAGAATTTTATGACATCAAATGTTATTCTTATTATATAACTCAAATATGTTTTTGCCATTATTATAAAAAGTATATACAAACTAAGAATGCAATAGCATTATATATGGTCAATTTACGTCATAACAATTTTGACTAGTATGATATTATTTTAGGGATCAACGTCGTATTAATTTTGGATTTCTATCACAGGCGAATTTTTTGTTTTTTGTGTATTACGTCTTCTTTAACCGCATGCTTATAAAATATTATTTATTCGGAATTTAGGTAGACACCTCTTTATACTTACATAATATACTATATTATTTTACGTTAGTATAATAGTTTTATAAACACCTATAGAATGGTTTTCCTAATTATTATCTTTAAATGTTATATAATTGTACTCTTGATATGAAATAATAATAAAGCTAACAATTCCGCTAACTGGGATAATTCTTTTTATATACGTAATAAAAGAAGGAAAATGCAAATCTATTTTTTTGCTTCATACTTTATACCGCACGGTAAACCGAGATAACACAACAGTCGCGTTTCGACACCCTCAACATATATGTAATAACTATATATCATAATAGTGCTCAATTTAATGAATTATCTAAATTGAAAATTATTAGTCGTCAATAATTCAATATCTAAATAAATTGATAATTTTAAATGAAATAAGTTAATTAAGCGCATTAAGGTACTTTAAAAAAGTATATTTTAATCAAACAATAACAGTTTAATTTAAAATAGAAGGACTCGCCTTGAATTTAATAGATGTAATAGTGTAATAGGTTTCTTATAAAATAAAAACATCGTATAAATTATTTATCATGTTGAACTTTTTTTAAATTATCCTATACATATTTTTTTCAAATGTCAATTTTTCTATTGCGAATTGAATTGCGAATTGCGAATTATATATATATGGACATAGTCTAAGCAGAAGGATAGTTACTATGAATTTGTGAACCAAAATTATCATTATAAAAACATTTAAGTTTAGTTGCAATGCTTTTTACGAAATCTACATTACAATAATCTAAAAATATTATTTACTTAGTAGTGTAGATGTTCATTTAGAACCATAGCGTTCGACCAAATAAGGCAAATTCTAGTTTTACGCAATACATTAATCATCATCTATTTAACCGATTTCTTTTTCAAAAAGAAGGAAGTTCTATATTCGACAAGAATATTTTAACGGATATTTATGTTTACTTTCCAATAACTACCAGTTGTAGTAACAGGAGCTACATCTAGAAAAGGAACATTGAACTCAATGAAGTTTCACGAAAGCTCGCCGATAGGTGCATTCTGCAGCCACAGATCATGGATGAAATTGTACAAATCATCGCTGACTGCAACCTGTAAATAAATTTGTTTTGTTTCATAGATCTGCGATATCTCCATCCTCCACGTACCGTTTTGTTTTTGAGGCATTACGTGTTAAATGGCGGAACCCAACGAAACGCTTTGGTCTTGTTACCAAAGCGAGGAAACGAGAATACGATATTGTAAGATTAACTTCCAAAACCTATAACGTTATTTGATGTTTGTATGTATTATATAATTATTATATAAATATAATGAAATTTTTGGGTCTCCAAATACGTCCAATACTTTACTTTTTTTATATTAATATCATTTTGTGTCCCATTTATTTATTTTTAGGGTTCCGTACTTTTTAAGTACGAAAGGAAAAGGATCCGTTGGTCTTGTCCGGCTGTCTGTCTGTCTGTCTGACACTATAAAGGGAATCATCATTCATCGGGTACTTCCGGTTCACATAGAATTATGAAATTTGGCATCTAGCATCTACAGGTAGAACTATTTCAGGAAAAAATCATATTTACCTTATAAGGAGTGGGATTTAGGTTTCTTTTGATATCTTGACGTAAAGTCCTTAAGGATGATTGAACTCTCTCGCGTACCTCAACCAACGGTTTGGGGGCTTCACAAATGTGACCCTCATTCCAATAAATCTATAATATCAAATGTTGTTGTTAGCTGTATCTCGCATATTTTTTAGGATTGATATTGCATATTAATTGGCGTAACTCAACGCCGCATTTTGTCTTGTCAATTGTCAATGTTAGATTTTCCTGAATGGAAATCGAAGCCACAACCGTCGTTTATAGTCAGACGCTTCGCTATCACGGATTCGATACCAAAGATATAAAAAATAAAATAATAAACGTCACAAATCCTCAATAACGAGTTTCTCGACCACAAAGACAAGTATAACAGATAACGATTCATGTGAATCAGTTCATATCAACGTCATTGATTTCGATCTTAACAAATAAGATAAAAGGAAGCAAAGATAAGATTGATCTATTTTATATATTATTTGATTCAAATTGCAACCACAAAGTTTCACTACTATTATCAATGTTGTAACATATAAATAATCAATTGAACAGAACTGAAAAAATATCCGAAATATCTATTTATATATATTATTTTTATATCTTTATATTTATATATTTTCCTCACATTTTTAAATGTTACTCCACATTTGGAGAAAAACTTTTTAAAAATTTGATTGTAGTGGGATTAGAAAACTGCATCTTGGAAACCGTCCAAACGCTCTGACCAATAAGCTTTTTCCTAAAAAGTATTCATGTATTGTTACTTACTTTATAAAGATGTTCCACATGGCTAGGAATAACATAGGCCCGTTTGGACTCCTGAAAGGGGTGTCTGCATAGAACTTTTTGTCCTACTTCAGGTGCGGACTCAGAGGAGCGCTGTAATAGATCTATTAACGCATGCCCATCCGCTCCGAATAACCTATAGGCCTAAAAAAACAATAAATAAAGTATATAATCTCCTTAGAAAATATCAGTTATCATCAGCTTAGTGTTAAAACACTCTAATCTCATTAAGACATTTCCGTTCCCCATTTTACTCTAAATTCTGGAGGCTTTTCGTATTGAGTGGCGGGCCTCAACGCCGCTCTTTGCCTCTTTACCAGGGTAAGGAATCAACCGGCAACCTGCCGCGTTTACAGTCGCACGCACAAGCGTGCACAAGAGCACAAAAATTTATGCATGTGTAATCGTTTTTATCTTGTATATTAATTTTATACTAGAGATTTAGAAGAGAAGAGAAGATAAATATGTTTTGACATCATAATTATTCTAATAACAACGATTACAGTTGTGAGAGTATAATCCTTAAAAGAAACGGCGGAAACTGTGTTTTGGCCAGCTGCTTTTAGCATTTAGTGGTTGTTTTATTTCAATCGGTGTATAAATAAAATAGTTATACAATTTTTCCATTGCTATAAATAACTGTTTTACTGAATTAACTGAAACTTTACTTTTCAATATAGGTATGGATATGGTTAATAAAACTATATTATACAAAAGTATTAGTAAATAAATAAGTAGTTCAAGCGGACGGAGCCGCGAGCCGGTCGCTATATAATATAGTTTCAAGCAAGTCACGTAATAATTAATTGTATTGTATTATATATGCAAGTCTAGTTGTGGTTCAGGTACCCAAGTTTTGGAAAAAAATTGCGACGAATAACGAAAGATGATAAATTTTTAACAGTAGTTTACTTTACTTTGATTTATGACAGAACTTATTTTCTTGAAACAAATAATATTTTCACGGAAGACAGTCTGATAAACATATTATGTCACAATACACATATTATTTTCAGCCTCGAACTGTATGTATTGATAACCTTATACGCAAGAAACATTACCAGAGTTTGATTGCATTTGTAAATATAAATAAGGATTTAGAACTTATTACACAGTATTATGTATAATTTTTTTAAGTGAATTCGGCGAAAGTCGTGTGAGATTTAATATTAAAAGCGGTAACGGAAATCGATATTTACTGATACATAATAATAATTTAAGATATTGAATCTTACAATGACTAACTCTACACAGTTTTATTCTACAAGATTTGTCGTAAATATAAATACTTTTTATAGAATAAATACCTCTTTATGTCCAGGGATAGTGACTTTGCCGACATCTTGACTGAGTTTGATTCGAGGTTGGCCGTTTATTTCAACCAATTTGTATACACATCCCAGTGCCGGTTGTCGTTGACATGTAACTGCAAAATAAAAGTGCCATTACGCTTTTATTGGTATTGGCACACACTGTGTACTGGAACTATACATAAAATGGTTCCTATTGGTTCAATATCCCTCGGCATTAATATATTCTTTCACGCTCTGCTGGTAAGATAGAGTGAGTGCAGGTTATCCCAAAACCTAATGTCTCAAATTTGTTCCGGAAACCGAGAACTTAATGATTATAAGGGATAAAGTCAAGCTGAAAATGAAGAAGCTCCATATGGTAGTAACAAATTCCAATATTAAATATGTATAAACTTTTACTTTTATAATATTAGCAAGATAAGATAAATTCGACAAGCGTTAGAGATAACGCATGTTTTGCACAATTTTATTAAAAATGCTCACACTATCTGTAAACCCTTATAAAGACGCTTTATTCATTTTGTCATTTACTGGTGTTTATTGGCTACCAACACCGACAGGTTCGCCACCGTGGAAATAAAGTTTTTTTTTTCTTAAGTTAGCTTAAGTACATTTTTGTGCTAAAGCTTTCGAACACATAAACTTATTGCATTGGTACATTTTATACACTTTATTTATTTAAATATTAAAATGACATATCATATTTAAACAAGACTGATAATTTATTTTCATGACGGGATTGTAATTACATTATGTTACTACAACAATGTTATCTATATTAGCCTATTCTTGTATAAGACAATCAAATAAATGTTCTGTCTTGATATATCTCCTATTCCTTAAGTACAAGAACAATATAAAAATTAAACTGTCTTGTAAGGTTTACGGCTACAATTTTTAATCAATCAGAGTATTCATTGAATATACAAAGTCAGCAGAATGTTAAACGTACGCTAGTATTTTCAATAAAAAAAATATTAAAAAATAGTAGTAAATAATTATTATAAGATATTGTATATGTTGACTCTATCTTTTTTTATATTATATAAATCAGCTTCACGCTGTATACCGCATATGGCAGAGTAAGCAGAAAAACCCTTACTGAATACCGCATATGGCAGAAAAAACTTACGTTTCTTTCGTCGCATTCTGAAGGCATACAGCGTAAAGTTGATTTAAGAATATCAATAAAAAGTTAATAATATGACAATGGTGAATAACACATTATTTGCACTGTGATGAGTCGTCGTGTTGGATGATTTTAATGTGTATTATCTATTGTTCATAGAAAACATTGGAGCATAAGGAATTATGTGCAAAAAATATTTATAGAATATGGCGTAATTTTACAAGTTACGCCGAGTGTAAGGCTGAAGTATCCAAATATATTAATAATTTTCCTCTCTGTGATAGCAGATAAGATAGCATTGTTCATACATAGTATATTCTAGTAATCTAAGCATGATATTGTGTGATAATATGTAACTTGACATATGTAAAAATAGTGACTAGTACAATCGATATGAATATTATTCTCAATATTCAATAGCATGTATTTAAATTAAAGGAATATATATAAAAATAATATACAAATAACATTATAAAAGTTGAATGTCAACTACTAATAACATTTTCAAATTCATGGTATCCGAAAAGAAATAAAAAAATACTTAAGTCTACTAAACTAAGCAACCAAAACAAAACAAATGCAATGTACTTATGTAAGTTTTCTTTTGTTTTCTTACATATATTATACAGTTATTATGAAAATATACAGAAAATAGAAATTTGCCACTTACCCAAGTGAGTGCCAATTCCGAAACAATCAATGGCGTGTCCCTGTTCGTGGAGGCTCAGTATTGTTTCCTCATTAATATCATTAGACGCTACTATTGTTAATTTAGAAAACCACGGCAGGTTATACTCGTCCGCGACCCTTTTGAAGGTATCCCGTGCGAGCACAGAGAGGTACGCCAGGTCCCCGCTGTCTATGCGTATACCGACCGCTTTATATCCGCAGTCGTTCAGAGCCATTGCAACAGCACAGAAGTTCAATAGGCCACTCCTGTTGACAATGTTATCAGTAAATATGGTCATTTTGAATCGTAGTACAAAACAGTAATATACTACTATACTCTCCGCACAAAGTAATAGTATACTACTAGCTAGTCGTATATTGATTATATATTTAAACTTAAAACAAATGGAAATTATTACTTGCCTTTGTTTTTAGTTTAAACTTAAAAAACCCACTATTAATTAATAGTTAGTAAGTCGTAATTTGTTCAATCGCACTTTTAAAAGAAGAATAAAAACTTTCTAATTGTTAAAAAAGATATATACGTATTTTATTATACCAATATAGCGGATATTTATCGTAAATTTACCTTTTTATATTTAAATAAGCCAATAACAAACGAGGAGATCAAAACAAGGTGACAGGTTAACACAATGTATATACTATTATACAAAAAATATATTTACTATTAAGAATCTTGTTGCTAAACAAGTCGATAATAACATAAAATCAGTAGCTAGGCTTGAAACCATATCCACTATTACGTATATACCTACTCATTTGCAATTAAAACAATTGCTGCAGTTATTAGTATTCCACATCCGCAATAGAAGATCTTAGATTAAAAGGGCCGGAGTTAGATAATTCTTGTCCTGTCTTTATCCTTATCAAGAAATATATTGAACGACAATTACATACATCATATCACTATCTATTTTTAATAAGTAACGTAAAAACGTAATATAAATCTATACAATATTTAATTCAAATATGTTTCCACTTCAGAAAAAAATTAAATTGAAAAGATAAATATACGTTAGTGATTCTAAAATATAGAAGAAAAAAAATACGGTTTAAGAAGCGACATAAAAATTTAATCGCTTCGCCAAGAAATATGTAATCCAGCCCTGTGGATTAATAATTAGTACTTACAAAGACAATACAAGTGTAATAGTTAAAATGAGTTTTAGATTTAAACGATATATGTAGAGACATGCATTATCTTTTTAACCTTGGACTCATTATACCGCGTCATACTATAACAATAATATATGAAATGGACATTAAAAATCGTTAACATAATAAATAGTGAAATAAAATAATATTATTAAGTAATAAGTTTACAAACTAAAGCGATTTTAGATAATTGTTATTATGTCATGCAAGTACAAGGTCGGTAAAATTATTAATATATAGCTTATGCGAAAATTCATGTTTCGAAGAATCTAAAGCAATATTTTATTAAAATCTAATTTTAAAAAGTTCTAAATTTAATAAGTCGTATATAAAAGAAGCATACTTTAAATAGTAAAAAGAATTTCTTTAATAATAAAAGTGTCATATTTAAATTATTTATAAAAATAAGTGATTTATTATTTTACTTTTTCCAATAAGTCAAATATTATATAAAAATGTAAAGTGCTTTATACGAACAACGATTTTCTAACTTTATAAGAATCATAAAAACTAAATAAAATGAGGTTATCGTTTGACTGCGCTGCGCTTAAAGACTTATTATGAATCGTCAAATGTTACTTAAATAAATAATGCAATGTAATGAAAGTCATGCAAATATCAGAAGTATATAGTGAATGTGTGCAGTCCCTATACAATGCAACTGTGCCCAATGATTGAAATTCCCATTTCTTGCGGGCACCAGGCAATACGTCACACTGAAGCAAAATGTTTTATGTACCGGTAACAATATGTACATAGTCAGGTGCCGCATCGCAAGCGTCGTGTGCCTCGTATTAGTCGAGTGGGTCGAGTGAGTCGGATGAGTCCAGCGACATTCAGTGGACGAGTGAGACCGGTGAGTTATGTAGGGTATGAGTGACCGAGTGTCCGGACCGCAAACGACCGATGCAAAACAATAATAGGTTCAGACACCAAATGTCAATATGCAGTCGCGCATGTTTACCTCAGTGTGCGTTCGACCGTGCTATATCCACACGTACTACGTATAGACCAGTTTTGGGTTCTACGAGCATTGGATCCACAGTTGCTATTGTAGCCGGAATGCCCATTCGTTTGGCTCGTTTGGCGCCTGTGCCGCGACGGCAAGCCTTGGAAGTTATACCTCTTCACGTCGTAAGTGTCCACCAGGGCCAGAAAGCCGGAGGGGAAGGCTTGGGCATACGATATGAGGGCGGCCAGCTCGCCGTCGCTGGCCTCCTCGGGGGATACGTCCAGCACCTCGGCCACGCGACGGCGCCAGTGCTCGGCGCGCACGCGCAGTTCCTGGCCGCCGCCTTGCACGTCGTCCAGCGAGCTGAAGGACGTCACGAACGAGTGCGCGTGCGTCCCCTTCACGGGTATCTTGAACATTTTACCGGCGAGAACGTTACTTGTGCCATCGAATCCACCTGAAAATTTCAATCTCCGATTTGATTCTATCCAGATCGACACTTTAGGAATTCTTTCGAAAGTTGTTATGAAGTTCAATATTATTTACGAATAAAATAATTATATAATATAACAACAAAAGTTTTGTAATTTACCTCCAGAGCCTTATTGTGAATCCTTAACAAAAGCTTTAATTTATGTAGGTATTCGAAAACTTATTATTCGATAGTAATGGGGAAAGTATTCAATGTCAAGGGCTGCATGATAGTACCAAATTAAAGAAAGTTAGTTGGTATTCGGCTTCTCATGAGTCAATGGCGCGTGGTGCGCCTTATAAATTTGAAAGGCCGTACCAGGCACCGAGCGGTTTGGTTTCACAGCAATATGAGCTGCAGAATTACGCTAATATAATCAATAACCTTAGACACCATAACCTTCTATTGCATATTATACTAAATCTACGAAAATTATCGCCTGGTTATCAGAAATATACTTACTAAAATAAAAGCTTACCAATATATGAATATTTCGATGCAGAAAGCCCACCATCAGGTCCTTGGGCTCTCCTTAACCCAAACTCTAAAAGAGATATATTTTTACCAGCAACCATTCTGTAACGAGCTGCATTTGTTGCCATTAAGCTGAAAAAGAAATGAAATTTTACCAATAGCACCACCAGCCAATACAATCTAAGGACAATATAGAAAAGTGGCATATCTCGTGACCGTAAGGTTGTAGGTTCGATTCCCAATCAGGCAAATGAATTATTTGAATTATTAAATTATTAATTATTAAATGAAAGTATCATTTCCTCGGTCTGATAGCAAGACAAAAATGGCAAAAATTCGGCGAAAAATGGAGAACGGTGTCTTTAAACTCTTACTAACAACTGACTTGCGGGATACAGCGTGAAAATAAAGAAATGAACTGGTTGTTTGTAAAGCCGGTTTACGGACGATAATTTTACCTCATTGCTAACGTCATAAGAAAACATTAATAAAAAAAATGCATACTTATATTAATTGAATTATGATCACTACATTATCATTATTATGTATAGTGGAATGATGCGAGTTCATTGAAAATTACAATTTATTCGATAAATTAACATTTATGTGAGTCAAGTCTAATCGACTCGTTAATTCAAATATTTTTTATATCTTATTCAGTTGTAATGTATATATCAAGAATAAATTAAAGTGTAGTACATGTTGTATATCAATTACGTGTTTTACAGTAGTGTATTGTTATTAGCTACACTTAAACTATAAAACAATCTTCCGCATAGAATGCATGTCAGACTAAATTTATCTCGTTTACCTATGACAGCTATAAATATCAGCCAATATAGGACGTAAAGAAACAAAAGACTAGATCACTTTATAGCGTCATAATTACATAATAGTTGTCACGCATCACCAATAGGTACTTAATTATGTATTATACTATTAAAAAAAAGTTATATTAAATCTTGTCAAGTAAAAATATATAAGTTAAGATATTTAGTTAGTACGTAGTCGACTAATTTGATCTGGTTTCATAAAGTGACTTACCTTGCAAAGTTGACTAATGTCAACAACGTAGTCTCCAATAATTGCGCAATAATTAGAGGGCCTTCAACTCTTAAAAGGGGAACTCTGAAACAAAAGTTGTGTTAAAGTCAATTTATATGTTCTTTTTATATATAGTTCAATATATAATATTGAATATGTAGTTGAATATATAGTTATTCAATATATAGTTATTTTTTTTCCGAAACGAGTACCTATTTTATTTTATTGTCTCAAAACAAAATTGTAACTTATAGATTATATGAGGTAAACACACAATAGGAAATAAATGAGCGTAAGTAATTATTTCCATTACAGTGGCTAAAAATCGCTGGCAACAGCAAATATCTATTTCAGTCAGACTAATTTTATTTCGTAATTTTATATATGTTTCATAATATCACTTTTTGTGTACATTTTAACGTTTATAGTCTGTTTAGTAAATATTTATAACATAGTACCATTATTTTTATACTGGTACTATGTTATAAATACCTAAAAAAGAATACTATAATAATTAAAATAGCATACACTAAAATAATTTATAAAATAATATAAAAATTAAATCAACTTCACGCTGTATCCCGCACACAGCAGGGTAGGCAGAGGGAACCTTCGGTGTTAAGACACTCCGTTCCCCACTTTCTACCGAATTCTGGAGGCATTGCGTGTTGAGTGGCAGAACTCAACGCCACTCTTTGCCTCGACACCAGAGCGAAGAAAATGGAAATATAAATAAATATTTCACTTCCTCGAGTGTAAATCGAACCCACAACAGTCGCGTTTACGCGCGACACCCTTGTGCCACTACGGCACGACGGCCCAAATGAAAGTATAAATAAATTTATTTTTATAAATGAATAGAACCGCACCCTTGTGGCGCTGCGCCACGACTTGCGATTTTTTATTGACGACATTTTATATTTTTAATAACTTATTAATTCTTATAGCAAGAATTGTCTCCGTCCAGCTGTTCCCTGACTTCCCGGGATTGCTATAGACTAGATACAGATCCGGAATCCAGAAACGCATTTTCTTTTATTTTACGTTTTTGTCCGACGGAACGTGTCTTTTTCCCGCTAAGCCAACAACTGAGTGGGCTCAGGTACTACCTGAATATATATATATATATAATCGTCACTATAATTTACATCGAATTCGTGAATATTAAACAACAATTCAATGCTAAAAATTTTGTGTTTTAATTTTAGTTGATCATAAAAGCTTTATTACTTTATCTACTGGTGTAAATAAACTAGTACTTATTTAATTATATCAAATCGCCAAGTTTAAAATTTATAAAGATTCAATTTATTAAATATTTGTCATCGCCACAAGCTTTTATGATCATATAAATTGTGTATAATTAGGTTATAAGTTGATAGTTAAAATTTAATTTTTATTATACTTCATCGTCATTATCATCTGTATATAATAATGCTGACATATTCAAATTCCATGGCTCTTTCTTCGTGCTATAGATAAACTTTTAACAAAATCTTAACAAGTCAACGTCCAACTCAATTAAAAAGTGCTTCCTGATAATTCAAAAATTTTTTCAAAATAATAAAGCAAATCTAGTCACAATTGCTTGCCAAAATGTTTTAAAAAAAATTTTAAGCAGATGTATCAAGAGCAGATTACATTAAGTTACGTATGTGGTGTATGCATAAAAAATCATATTATATAAAATAACCCGGTGGCTAATTCCACATGGTCGAATGAAAATAACATACATTTGTGTAAAACATATGACATATTCCAAGTGCCTAAGCTCTGACCACAGCCTATTGTTATCCACAATAAATGGATTATCCAACACAAGGAAATTTTGCTAATATTCAGTAATTCATGATATTAACAGTTTCAATCAAATAAGCTCTTCAGACTTGAATTTATTTGTTCTTTCTATTACAAGCATAATTCATATTAGAAGACCACATATTCTAAGATATAGAAATATGAAAAATTTTGCACAATATATGAAATGATTTATGTATCCTTATCATATGACATGAAATTGGTGTTTTGCAGTACTGGTCACTTGACATAATTTTCTCCTCTTTTGGTTAGGAATTTTAAATTAAAATTTATACAGCTTTTTATACAATGTATCTGTGTTTCGTTAACCATCATTTAATTGTTTTTTTTCTGTTTGCGTCACTAAGGATACAAAATAGAAAATTTGAAATATCACATTTTTACAAACATGCCTTGACTTTAAATTTTGCATTATTTAACCGGCACAATATTAAAGGGTTTTTAAATTGAATCATTACCTATAATGAAAAGTGGATTTTGTACAATAAGCGGAAACACTTATCATTATGGCTGGACTTTGGCAAGCCCGGAAAAAGTTACTTGTAAGCATTTTGTGGATTAGTGCTGGTGTCATTCATTACAGTTTTCTCAAATCTGGTCATACAATTATGGCAGTAGTGTCAGTAATGCAAACCATAAAGGAAAGCTACAACAGACGGCTACCAAATTAGAGAGCTTCAATTGGAATGTCTAAGACATCCACCATACTCCCTTAACCTTGCTCCAACAGATTATATTTTGTTTCAAAATTTGGATAACTTCTTGCAAGGGAAACATTCAACTCTGATGGGACAGCCCAAACTGTTTTTAAAGATTTTATTAATACCCATCTGAATGCTTATTTAAGTAAAGGGATCAATGATCAATGAACTACTTATGAGATGGCAAAAGTGCATATATAACAATGTTTCATACTCTGACTAAATAAATATATTACACTAAATAATATTCAACTTTTTGTTCCTCTCATACCAAAAACCAATTTCATATATTGAGCTGCTGATAAAAAATAAATAATGTTAATATAAATATGTATGCATACAATTTTAATATATTTGTAAGTTTAAATATTTTAATTTTTAGATCAATGCTTAAGAATAATACACATACCTTGGAAAAACCACAGAACCCTCTTCGATTGCACTCAACTTGATATCCTTACATGTTAAATCCTTCAGATAGTCAAAAAAATCTTGTTCTATATCTGCTGGTAGTGTTTGTTTTAAATATTCTATGTCTATAAAATAATTATATTTAATAAACACAATTCATCAAACTAACATATAATAGCAATGTAATAAACTTCACATACCACTATTAGAGTAATGAAAGTTTTCTAAAAACTTTAAGCATTCTTCAAGTCCAGCAAAAATAGTAAATTCTCCTTGAAATGGATTATTACGAAAAAATAAATCAAACACAGCGATATCATTAACTTTCCCCGATTTCCAATAGGCATAAGCCATTGTGATTTGGTATAAGTCTGTAAAAAAAATTAAATTAACAAGAATCTAAAATCTTTATAATTTAAATGTACAAGTACAAGCACTACGCTAAGTTAAAGGTTATAATAATATATTATAATATATTAAGTAAAAATAAAAACAATATAAAACTTTCAAAGAATTTCAAAATTCGCTCTAAAATAATTACCTTCCTTATTTGCTTACCAGTTAAAAGAGGTTGAACGATACCATTTTGACGAGCCATTTCTCTATTTATTATTCTATCGGCACTGGACATTATCAAAAGAAACTTATAATAAATTTTGGGAACAATAGCAGTTAACGTGAGAAATGTTAAACCGACGGGCGATTAATGAGAAAAATAATATCATGGTGATCAAAGACTATCACAAAGTCGCAGCTTATCAGCGCGTTGCGCGCCAAACACGAAACTGTTGACAGTAGGTAGATAAGTACCGGCTACCTACGCATGCGCATTTAATTTTTTATTGACTGTTCAACCTTGAGGTCATTTGCAAAGGTCGAATATTCGAATTATCATAATTTAGCAAGCTTTTGTAATAATTATTTGTATATAGTAACGACCAAACCATATTACGCAATATTTCAATTTATTTGGTGAGTTTACACTGTGTTCGGTAAAAAGTATTAGAACCTTTTTTTTTATAACATAAAGAATCTGTTTCAATTGAATAAAAAAAATATTAATTAGAATTAGTATACATAGGTAAAAAAAAGACTAGCGTTTTGACATTTGAAACTAAACATTTTAATTTAATGGCAGCATTACTTATATTATGACTAAACGTCAAGTACTATGATTAGATGTCAAGTACTATTCTTTCTAGGGATGCCCGATGATAGAAAAAACATCGATGTCCGCTAAAATTGATGTAAGCCGACATCGATATTTTTTTGCATATATTTTCATTAATAAATTTGATACTCACTTGAACTAGCGATTGTAATATCACTCCCCACACGCCCCTTTTAAGGCTAATATTTCTTAGGAATTTCCTTCACAAATATATGCTAAATGTATACTACATGTAGTACGAACTAGTACTACTTGTAAAAACTAGTTACCAGAAGTTTAGGTCAACCGAAAGTATCTTATTAACATTAATTCTTTATTTTATAATGAATACAAGTTTTTTGTGATATAAATGGCCATATCCCTTTATATAGGCTCTAAAATAAATGTGGATATACGTATTTTTTTCAAGAAATTATCTGGCCGTAAATCGGAGTATATGGCTTCAATTTGAACTCGATATCTTCAAGCGTTCTTGAGATAAAGGGTCTTGACAGAAAGGAATGCACGCGGAAGGACAACAAAATGATCTTATAAGGGTATAACTAACAAATATAATTTCACACGACATTTTTATTAAAACAAAAATCAAAACATTTTTGAAAATTTAAAACGTCTCTTCTCTCGTTTTAATACTTTTGTCAATCGACTGTAAAAATATTTTTTAAAAATACGATTGAATATCGATTGTTTTCCTGCTCACATCGATTTTACGATGTTTTATTTAACATAACATCGATATTTTAATTGCCAACATCTATGTTCATCGAAAATCGATGATCATCGGGCATCCCAAATTTTTTCTAAAATCTTAATTTTATTCATTTTAGAAGTTTATTAAACTTTAAGAAAATGAATGAGACTTAAGTAGATTACACTTATGTTACCCTATCTTGTGAAATTTACAATTTACAATACAAATAAATGAAAAAATATCAAAAGTGAAAATTCTTATTATATGTATTTCATAGAAGAAAAATTAATTGCAAATTTATATTTGTAGTTCATTTCATACAAAATGAGTATATACCTTGCGTGTACTAATAAAATATATGAAAAATAAAGTTTCAGCCAATTCAATAAAATAACTTCAAAGTAATTTTGGTGAAACAAATAATAGTAGTAGTAGTTAGTAGTAGGTATTACATGCGTTGCGGAAGTCATGTTAATTATCTTAATAGAATAACCATATTGTCTTAATATTTCATTCTTTATTTTTGTTTTATTTAAGGGAAATACGTACGTACAAGTTTATGCTAAAAAAACTAGCGTAGTTTGTACGCAATTATTTCAGCGTACTCTATTTTCTTATAAGTTTGTTGAATATCCTCTCTTTTACGCCTACACTTGTATCACATTTTTCAGACACTATTCTGAGCTTCTCTAATTGCCACGACGTTATGTGAATGCTTAGTAGTTTCTTCTCTATCCAAAGCCAGAGCTAAATGCATTATCTTGCAAACATCTAGTTTTCATTTGATACTCTAAGCATATATAAAACATAAATATGGATTGAAAATAAATAGAGGGATTGTATAATATATTGGCATTTAAACAATAAAAACAATTGACAATTTAAGTGCAGTAAGCAATAATTTTGTTCCAGGTTAAATCTATTACTATTTTAAATTCATTTCAATAAGGCGTTTTTAGACAATAAGGCCAGAGGGCGATCTTTTCCTGGGTGTACTTTGTCATGGTGGATTAAAAGGCCTCTTCTCGTAACAAACTTCTCATTACAAAAGGAGCACTGGAATGGTTTTTCACCAGTGTGTTGATACATGTGATACTGAAATAATGATATAGAAATATATTAATATTAAAAAAACTTTTTTTAACCATGAATCAAATATACATATAAAACATTAGCTATGACACAATATGTAACATATATCACTTTTATTGCTAAGGTAAAAATATAATATATATTGTTACAAAATATAAATGAGTTTTAGAAAAATATGTTACATTTGGTAATTATAATTTTTTTTTAAACTCACTGTGAAATTATCGCCTTTTATGAAACTCCTATCACATAATGTACATTGATATTTGGCTGCAGTCTTCACTTGTATACTAGTCTTTGGTGCTATAGGCCGCAATTTTAAAGATTGTTCGCGTGGGACTGGAAGTCTTCTTTTTATTTTCCCTTCAACTCTTCTACCTGGATGCATTCGATTTTTATGCGAGTAACAGTTACCTGAACTTGCAAAACATTTGTCGCAAAATGGACATTTATAGGGTTTGGCACCGGTATGCTGATTTATGTGGAACTGTCAATAAATATTTCATAGATTTAAATTTTACAAACAGTATCAAGATACAATTCATGAACTAAAACTACATTGCAATGTAAAATAAATTGCCACTACATTACTGAATGTTATTATTATTATAAAAATATATTACACATTCAAATCTTACTTTTAAATCTTGCTTTCGTTTAAAACTTTTTTTGCAGAAATGGCATTTATATGGTCTTTCATTACTATGTGTAACACTATGAGTTTTTAAGTTACTGCTTGTGTTATATGATCTACCACATACATTACATGTAAAAGATTTATTATGTATAGATGTATGTGCTGCCATATGAGCAGCTAAATTTCTTTCTTTCCTAAACCTAAAACAAGAAAAAAAATATTAGAAAGTATAATATGAAAGACTAGTCAGCTATATTGTACATCATTTTTTGAATAAGAAAACAGATATTATTATATTTATTGTTCATTGATTTTGTTAGAACCATTGAAGGAGGTTATTAGAATAATTACACAATTTCTACCTAAGATAACATAAATAATAATTATGCTTGATAATGACATAAACTTAAAATTGATGTATTATTTCTGTAACAAAAATTTATGTTATTTCCAACTTACATTCTTCCACATATTTGGCACATTCCATTTGACCTGTGGTTTTTTAAATGTGTCATCAAATCACTCTTATAATCAAACTGTTCCCTGCAAGAACTACATTTAAAAGGTTTCACTGCTCTATCTTCATTAAAATGAGTCCAAGAATGATTTTTTAAAGCCAATTCAGTAAAAAAACTCCTATTACAGGAATGACATGGGAATGGTTTTATAACATCTTTTTTGTCATCACTTGTGTCACCCTTTTTAATTAATTTTATGGTGACATCTTCACCATCTACACCATGAAGATAAGTTACATCTTGTTCTATGGATTCATTATCTTCACTTGCTTGAGAGTGTGATTCCTCTGAATTTTGCAACACCATCATTGGATCTACACTAACCTCCATAGGAATATATTTAATATCATCCACATATTCTGACTCAACTTTGATTTTTGTTTTATATGAGTTCATTAAGTCATCATTTTGTTCTAGAAGTAAGCTTTGACTTTGTAAAACTTCTTGTGCTTTACGGGCCGTGTCTATAAAATCACAAACTTTTTGCAGTTTAGAACAGCATTTAATGCAAATATTTTTGGGTAGTTTGTCATCTTCATCTACCTAGCAAGCAAATAAAAAAATATTTTATAATCAAAATTATTATTTAAAAAAATATATGATAATTTCATCTATCGTGACTTAGTAGAAAATATGATGTGTAGAAGAAAAAAAAACATGTGTACCTCAATCAATAAATATTTGTTTAACTTATTCTGAAGTAGCATTGCTTCAGCTTCTTCACTGAAGATCATTATAGTAACTTCCTGCTCTTCTGCGCAAAGTCTACAACACCTTTCATAACTTTCCAAAGACGTCGTCATATTTACATATACTCAATCAATAACTATTTTATGTAATATAGGTGTGTAAAAATATTGAACTTCGAAAATTAACGGAATGTAATTTCACTAATAAATTTTTTACTTTGTTTCTGAATGCATTTGTAACGCATGCGCGTTTAAAGATAGCGTGGTTAAGTTCTGTATACTTCATTTTTATTGATATTTAAAGGTATGATAGAGAATCAAATGCGCAAACTCCAGACGTCAATCACTATGAAATGTGCAAGGTATAACAACAAGACACTGAGACTCACAGTTTTAACATTTTTAATGAATTTCAAATTGTTTAATTTATTTTTACTACTAAGTAATAATAAGTAATTAGTAGCACAATAATAAATACATCGAAGATAGATAAAAACTAAGTACTATAAGATACGTAAATTATTGAAAAATGAAGAAGTTGACATACATTAAAGTAAGTTAAGTGTTGCCTTTAATATTTACAAATTAATAACACCTTGACTTGAATCAAAAAATCAAACTTGAATCACTAAGGAAGGAAAGCAAAAATGTTATTTTTAGAACATTTTGATTTTATATTCTTTAATATTTTAGAAATGTATGTGTATATCTATAAACTATTATTAAGATTTTTATAGATGACAATTAAGATTCTATTACAAAAATGTTTTCATTTTTTTTTTCTTATTATAACTGTCTTCACTGTTGTTTTTTTAAGCGCTATAGTTATTATACGCTTTATTATTAATAAGCTTAAGTTAGATTTCCCACTGTTAAAAATTTTTGACCAATATCATAATCATAATAAAATATTACACGCATTCTGTAGAGACCGCCATAAAGACGTTTGCTTTACATGAACCTACGAATTTCATTGCATATTTGGCCATATGTGGGGAATATCTACATGCTGAACGTATGATGCTGGCTTGTATGTCGCCTTGATTTCACATCCAATCGGGTGTTAAACAAGGATGCGCTATGTCAGCTTGGTTATTTAATTTGTATTTCGATAGCCGTCTCCAAGGAGTGAAACAAAGTGACATGGGAGTTAAAGTAAGTAACTTGAGTGTAAATTGTCTGCTGTACGCAGATGATGCAGTGCTCATTGCATCATCAGAATGAGAGCTGCAGGCGTCACTACTCTGAAAAGGGTGTGAAAATAATGGTCTAAGAATGTATGTGGACAACACAAAGGTTCTGGTATTTGAAAGAAGAAAGGACGGAATGCAATATCAGTGTAAATGGTAAGAAATTAAATCAAATGAATGAAGTGGTATATTTGGGAAGTATGTTCAGTAGAGATGGAAGAAACGAGATGAACGCAGAAAGGCGTATTGCTGCCAGTAACAGGGTTAACAGTGCCTTAGCTGCATTGATGAGACGACGAAATAATAGCGTCAGTGGTCAACAAAACTGCACGTTTGGCCTGACAACTGACGCTATTATACGGCAGCGAAACGTGGTTATAACAGAAGAAGAATGAAAGAAGGATGAATGCTGTTGAGGTGTGATCTCTTCGTAGGATATGCGGAGTAAGCTTAGCTGATCGAATTCGCAATGAAAAGATACACAGAATGGCAGTTACTAGCGAGAATGTCACGGTGACAATGACGAAGAACATGCTCAGCTGATTTGCTTGCGTTGAATGGCAAAAAAAAAATTATGACGAAAAAGTGACCGATAAGAGAGGTAGGAGACCTCGGTTGACCTTCGTAAACAGTAAACACAGTATCGAAGATTCTTTAGGATGGGCACGTAAAAATGAGCACCCGCCGGAGGGCATGTATGAAGAGGTAAATGACAACGGAATGGATGGTGGAAGAGGTAGCGCTAGCGTTTCATTCGATTCCAATTACCAACTCGAAATATGGAATATTTTTATGTCTGCGCTCTGGTGTCGAGGTAAAAGAACCGCGTTGAGTTCCGCCACTCGACACACAATGCCAACATTCAGCGGGAAGTGAAGGAAAGTGGGGGCAGAATATCTTACACTAGGCTTCCTCTGCCTACCCTGCTACATGCGGGATACAATGTGAAGCTAAAAAATCTCTATTTTTGGCTGACTACAATTTTAAAACAATTAAAATATTGTAAAAGCTAAATAACTAAATAAATTGTATTTTCTTTTAAATATATTTTTTTTCTAATATATAATATCTATTATATTCTATTTTTGTAATCATGTAAATAATCTATATTTATTAAAGGAATCGGTGGATGTTCCCACTGACTGAGGTAAGACGCACGCAGAGCCGTAACCGCTGTGCGTAGAAACGTGAAATTTGGACCGACGCTTATTTTCATAATGTACTAGGCATGGCAACCTACTAAGAAAGGACTTTGAAATGAATGTTAACCATAAAGGGATTAAATCGACAGAGATTTTAAAAAAATTAAAATTCAGACTTAAAAATATTTCAATGAAAACATTTCGTGGCTATTTAGAATTCACTCCCTAAAGTGAAAATGTTTGATAAATATTCGTATAGTTCAAGCGGGCGAAGCCGCCCAGGTCGGCTAGTGTTATATAGAGCCGAGAAATTATACTCTAATTAATATACCTCATACTTTTAGACTCTACTTGTTCTACGAATTTTATGAATTTCATGGTGTTTTGGAGGCAAAATGGTTATAATAATAATATAATTGATAATTTTTAAGAGTTTAGAGAAGTTTTGTGTTTGTGGCGTAGTTAATGCATCTGAAGGATACTGGATGGGTGGATACGAACAGTCGTTAGGTGAGCCGAGAGGTAGGCGCGCTGTGCGGGCTGAGGCCTGCGGGGCATCGTTCTCGAGAGTCGAGACTCGAGACCGGTCCGCGCGGGGTCGCGGGCGGTGCGCGTGGGCAGGCGGCGCGGGGCGGCGCGGGCGGCACGTCAGTCGCGCACCGAGCGCTTTACTACGAATACGTCGGGTGGCGCCGGGCCAGCCCGTAGCGTGCTAGTGTTGTGTCATAGCGGTGGGCCAGGTCGGTTTCGAGATTTATTCGTTCCGACTCAAATATGGCTCTCAACTCGGACGGTGAACAGAAATCGAACCTGGTCCTCCGCGTAGACCAGGATTCTGACTCGGTTTTGCAGTCATTATTCGACACAGTGCTCAAGCCCGACTCTAAACGACCGCTACAGGTGCCTCTGCGTATGCGACAGCTTCCAAAGTCGTTCTTTAACCCGCCGTCGACCGGTTCCAAATCGCCATCTGTTTCTCATTCGCGAGAAAATTCGGCAGATTCGGCTTTTGGATCTTCTTCTGCCACCGGAGCTGCACCAGTATCACATTCTCGAGCACACTCTTCTCCCGCTAGCTTGCAACAGACTTATGCAGCTGGTCAACAAACACAGCAACCACCTCTGCCACATCAACATGCGAAGCAGAGGTCCTATGATGTGGGAACGCATATCCCGGACGATCTTGGCCCTTTACCAGCCGGCTGGGAACAAGCACGTACTCCAGAAGGACAAATTTATTATCTCAAGTAAGTAACTGCACTAAGTTCGACCTATAATTCTTCAAGTAATGGTAAACTTGATAATGTGTTGAAACAGGTAAGTAGAGCATGTTTTTTTTTCAAAGTACATCTTTCTTTTACATGTACATTTTTCTTTATAATGATTTATAACCGTTTA
Organism: Heliconius aoede; assembly: GCA_037355905.1. Lineage (NCBI taxonomy): Eukaryota > Metazoa > Arthropoda > Insecta > Lepidoptera > Nymphalidae > Heliconius > Heliconius aoede. The sequence continues at coordinate 2,234,537 of JBAIZZ010000156.1, forward strand.
AGTATTACATATTACAATAGTTGTTTACCATCGCTACAGTTAGTGTATCTTCACAGCGTCCAGGCGATAGTCTTTGTCTAGTCACTGGTCCATGCTGTGTACAATGGAGGATATAAAGGGATAATGTTGGGATCACCAGTAAAAACTTTTGAGTACTATGACACATCACACCTTTTATAAATGATATATTTCAAAGAATACTGTAGGTGATGTTATAGGAAATCCCAAACAATCGAGTCGATTGTTTTTTTTTTATTCACTACTATCTATTATCTTGTAATAAAACCTGTGTTATCATTATTATCATTTATTATTATTTCCTAACATGATTGTCTTTATTTATAATTTTATTAATAAAATAAAGCAAAGCACGTTTCACACGAGAAGGAAAAGAAGTTGTGAGGTTTCTGTGGTCAACGTATTTACCCCGCTCTGCTATTGCTTATAGTGTACCTACACAATAGGTACACAAGATGTATGTCCTCATGTATATAAATTATATTTAAATTACACGTACTGTGGTAATGTTACAAGTTTAATTGATTCCTAAAGTTATTTATTGTCTAGTCTAGGTCACACACAATTTCGTTTACGTGAACATTTTACGATTGAAACTTGCAGCTAGTAGGCAAAGCAGAACGTAGTGTCTGGGCACTTCGTTCTGCGCTTTTCGCTTTTTCAAGCTTTTGTTAAGTTTTAAATCAAGGCCAGGTTTCCTGAGTGGGCCTCGAGTACAAGTACAAGCACAGCAATTGTGATTAAACGCGACCCCACTGTGCCACAAGGGCCAAATATTTACATGATTGTTATTTTTTAACTATAATTGATACTTTTATACTTCTTAGAGTTTAGCTGGACTGTTATGGTTCTTCATCAGTGGTTTCAGATTCTCAATTTTATTATGATAATGGAATAATTTTTTTATGACGCATTTAATTATTTCTTGAAGCTGGCCACTATAGTTCTATGAGTCTTCCAAATAATAGCCTAGATCCTTCTCAGGCATAATAGATATACAACAAATAAAATATCATTCAAATACGTCTAGTAGTTCTGAAGCTTTGTGCTTATTTACCGACATACAGATAGGCAATCATTTCAAAATAATCAGAGATATATATTCTATAAGTGTTTTAACATGCTTCTATATTGCTTTGTTCGCAAATATTAACAATGTTTCTCTCGTTTAGTAAATCTACCCCACTCGCGGCTTCGCCCGTTTGAAATACACAATTATTTATAACCTAATCTAAACTTTCATTGCCTAATAAAATTATAATTTTAAAATTATATCTATACATTTAAAGTTTAAATGTCCAACTGCCAATTCACGCAAATAGTTATTTTGTAGCTATTTTGTACAGAGAAAATTCTTAATATTGAAACAACGTTTTTTATTTATGAACCGACTGAAATAAAATAATTATTTATTGTTAAGGGAAGCTTGCTAGAATAAAATTCCAATATTTTATTGTATTGTATTTAAATGTATATTATTTAAATTAGTTAAGCTGTATCTGGAATTAGCGTGCTCAAATCCATAAACAGTATAGTTTTTTTGGGTTATCTTCTTATAGATTTTCTCATATGACTTCGATCTACAGACAGCAATGAGACTATTTTTTTTTACTATATTTCTAACTTTCATTTAAATTGTTATTAAAAAGAACGTCGTTTTAATTTAGATGATTAAATGACTATAACCATTACTTAACCTAATGTATTTATGCAATATGAATTTCGAAATTTTTTATTACACTTAAAAAATGATTTTTTAAAATATTATTTTTATTTTAATTTAATAAAACAAAAGTAAATAGTAAAATTAATATAGAATTTTAAATAGAAGTTATGTAAACCTAATATTATAATACAGTTTTGTATGACTGATAAAATATGAACCAAAACTTGTCATAATTGTAATTGTCTATCTTAAAAAACATTGTCGTCACACGCTATCTTATCGCAATCGTATTCTTACCTTTCGTCAGAGAGTACTTTGTGATAACATTTGATAAACTGTGTTAAAATGAATCATGAGGAAAATTAAGTAAAGATGTACTTGTTATGTCCTACGGGATAAAACCTAAGTAAGTATTGAAATTAAATACTAGTGTAATTAAATACCATTCGCGGCTTAGCCTTCGCTTTACGACATCTAAATAAGAGCACAAAAATAGATATTTTAATTAAATCACATTATAAATCTTTGATATTATTGGCCATTTCTTTGTTATATATCACACATGTATTACACGATACAAATATACATAACCGTCATCTCATATATTGGTGGAAAATATCATTCTACATCTAGTAGTTCAAAACCGCATTAAAATCCATTTCGTAGTTTAAATAATTTAAAAGGTATATCGAAATAGATGGAAACTGTCTTTATTATAATGTAAAAAAGTCCTGACTATGGCCCGTACTTGTCAAGAGGGAAAAGGAACATTGACGTCATTAACGAGTTACCAGAAACTACTTTCAAGTGAATACATTCTATTTAAAGCTTCATTAAAAGATTATACTATTACGAATATTCAGTACCATTTTACAATTTAATCTACAATCTGTTACGGCTGCAAACCTGGCGCCACTGCCATTATTATTAGGTTACGTTTTACTTGTGTAGTCTAGGATCATATGGTTCAACGTGGGCGAACGAAAGTGGGCTTCTGTTGTTCTTAGCCTCTAATATCAATTGAAATAACATTTATAAAATGATTGTTGTAATTAATACTTTTTAATTTTGTTATTTTTAATTCCCTTTGTATAGTTCCTATATTTGAATTTCATGATTAATTATTTAAGTGAACTAATAGTATCTTAGTAGCAAAATATAAATTATGATAATGATGTCTGTAAATCTCATGTCACATAATAAGCTACGTGATTGTGGACCTGTAATTATCTCGTTTGTTTAGTAACAGAGGTGTAGTTACGCGCCGGGCCGTCCCTATCACCGGTGGACAGCAGCCAATGCTACTTCAAAGCTTTTGTCACCTCGTAAATAAACTCTACAAATGAAATAAGTATACTTGTACGCTGTATAATAATAATGTTATCATAAACCGTGAATTTAATCTCAACAATATTTATTTTTATGTATTTCTTTTATTATTATTTAAATTCTATTTTAATTTTACATTCAAATTCAAATAGTTTTATTCAAAATGAGAAGTTATATGCTTCATTAAAGTTAATGTCTCAGACCTGAGACGAATCGGCGCACGAAACTCGGTGGGACTTATTTTCTAAAATTAATTTTATACAAATATATATTTAATTATTTCTGGAGCGACCATATCATTCCCAAGACGTGTTATCATTAATAAAATCATTAATTTGGTAATAACTTTCAACACAAACGCTTTTCACAATTTATGTAAATCTTGATTTAGAAAAATTTAAAATATAAAAAAAATGCATCAGTTAATTTTTCTTTATCATTACACATTCATAATTTTCAAATTATTATACAAGTATAAAAGAGTATATATTTTATAATTTTTGGGTTAAAATCGTAAAAATACGTACATAAATGTGATTAGTCTACATTCACAGTGAACATGTTGGCGCTGGTCTTCATCGCATCGGCATCGTCTGCACCAGGGCGTTTCTTCCGCGTTGACAAATAGACGTGCGCATCGTTTCTTAATTGCAAGTTGCATCGGTGTTTTATAAGCTCCATAACGGCCCGTGTGTTTGCTTTAATTATTATTGGAATGGAGGGTAATTCTCTGTGGTTTTGTTCGGCTAGACTTGGCGATGTTCCGAAATGGGTAGCGATGCAAATTGCCTTGGCGGTGGCCCAACACGGCGCTATCGGCTCGGTAGCTTTAGCATAGCACCTTACCCTATACCTTTACTTAGCAATACCTCATAACAGAAATTCATTTATTATTTTAAAATTTACCTACACTACTACTTCGTGCTGTCCTTATTATAAAAGTTGATATTATAAAATATATTTACTTACACGTTGTATGTTATAACATCTTTAGTAAACAATGATAAATTACCTGTAGTGATTCGACACCGTATAATATTTCCTTTAAAGTGTCGTCCCTTGAATTATTAATCAGACGAAACCTCTGCTTCTGAATACAGATACGTACATACTTATTTCGAAAAAGAGTTGTTAAGTTCATTCAACTCTATTTTATTTGAATTGAGTTACATTCTTGGTGGCAGAGAACAGTAGAAAAAATGTCTAAAATTTTTTTTAATTTTTTTTATTTAACATTAGTATGAATCATAGTAGAGAATTGTTCTTAATCTTCTTAATTTTGGAACTTTTTGCATTAAGAATTACTTTTAGTAAGTAGGAGTAGTAACTACTACTTCCAAGAAGGACGGACTATATAGGAGTCATGTGCGCTGCAAGTCAACTTATCGCAGTGTATTCAAAGCGATAACGTTTGAAATACAGCATACTATCGCCTTCTCAGAAATTTGTCCGCTTTGCGTCCGTCGCGACAGGTAGCTAACGGAACTCTACGACAATACGATTCTATAAAGTTACAACACACTCAATACTGCATGTTGTCTTTTATACTTGTTATTGCATATTACCGGGGTGAGTGCATTATTTAATAATTATATAAATTTGTATACATTCTGCCTACTTTGTTCTCAAAGTAAAACATTTGAAATGAACATGAAACATACATAGTACATTTGTATATGTTATTTTTGACATATATATTAAATTTATTTATTTCTCTTCATTTATGCCATTTTAATGCTTCAAAAAATCGTCATATATTGTGATGTACGTACTAAAAAGAATTACGATTACGCGTATCATTCCAGATAGAAGTCGATAAGTTTCATTCAAATTTATTTAAAAATAAAATTATGAAGTCAGTCATTCTTATCATATCGACCATTGTACAGTTTGCAATCTTTACAAAATAATCGTTCAAAGTTCTAGCCTGGATATATCAGTATCGAAATACCATTATACACATAATAAGAAAATCAAACATATTGTAGATACACTTAATAATCTATGAACTTGATTTACTTGTGCCATCAATTCTTTTTAACTTTTTCCGAAAACGCGTAATATAATTTTTTTTAAGGAAAAATTTTGAGAAAAAATTATAAGTAATTTTCTTTGGGTATCGGAAATTTACAAAGATGGTAACGTTAAATAGTTGATAAAAGGATATAAAAATTTCAATGTATATAAGAACGTATGGTTTAGTGGTCTTACACGATTTCCATGTAGGTAGGTGCAAGCCCAAATCATGCTACATCCAAATTTTTATACTTCTTTTAAAAAATATTTTTCATTCTTAAGTGTGGAATAACACTTTAAAATTATAAAAACTTGTGTCAACAAATTTATTTTTATATTTAGTTATATTTTAATCTTAATACATACTCTTTGAGTGAACGATAGCGTTAAGTGTTATTCTTATCAAGTTAAACAATAACTATATCGCTCTTTAGTCAACAACATAAAACACATTACGATTTAGAGCGCTGGCAACAAAAACGAGGTACTCTGTTCCACGCTCTGATTATTGGATGTTGGCTCTAGACATCGTCTTTATCGGAATCAATCAGAAACTATTCGGTATTAGGAAATGTGAAAGAATATTATTATTTTTCAAAATCTAAACCAAAATTAATTTAATAAAATGGTTAATATTTTATTTGATCTGTCAATAATTATAAATGAAAATACATTATTTTTTTTACATTTGGTCAAGTTTCAAGTTTTCCTTTTAGTTGACTGAGACTAGCATCTTCAAACGTGAAATGTTTGCATTTAAAAAAAAAATAAATGTTTTCTTGGCCCGAATAGAAAGCGCGGCGTCGAACACATACCGACACCTAACACTAATTACTTGTTGAAAAATTGACAACAAAGTTGTTAACATTATAAAAATAATAGGTACTTTTTTTTGTTAATTATATATTTATGTGACAACTTATTTAGTAAGTAATTTTATGATCTAAGTTATCTGTTGAACTATTGAGTATCATATTACGTACCGTGCCTAATTTCATATAAGTAATCTACCTACCTTCAGCTTCGGTTGACTTTAAGTCACTCTTGTTCATTTCTTCAAGGGTACAGCTTTGTTCGTGAAGTCCAACAGTATAGTGCCTTGTGGACACAGATGTTTTTCATCGACTTGTGTCATCGGTATAAATGAATTCCAATAATATATGTGATCACAAAGAGGTTTGTAAAGATTATGCATGAGGAATATAGAGACCACACACACTAGTAGAATGTAACATTACTGAGGATTGAGAAGTAAAACTAAGTTGTGAAAAAGTAGTAAATGATCATTTTTTTGATCTCTTATACTTAAAATTCACTTGGATAGCCAAGTGAAGTGAATAACAAAGAATTATTGAAGTTAAACTTAAAATGTATGATAATTTAACCTAGCAAGTACAAGCCTCTACGTTATGTGCTGGGAGTATTGCTATGCCTAATTGTGAGATCAAAAGGGGTCAACTGTGTACATTGATGGGCGCCTCAGGCCCAACGTCATCTTCTGTTACAATTTTAAATATGACCATGATGACGCAATTTTAGTATTAAAGAAAAATCTGTATTTTTTTTAGTTCTGACGTCTTACTATGAACCACAATAAGTACTATATGTTTTTTTATCACATTCGATTTTTATTTTGATAAGGATGTATCCTTATCAAATATCCTTATATTGAAATATAATATTAATTAAAAGTTAAAATATATTAATTACAAAATTAAAATCAATCAACAGATACCGAAGTATGGATGGAAGTAATGGATTTCTCTGGCTTTCCATTTGGGGATAAAGCGTGACGCTAAGACTTGATTGGTAATAGTATAAATTGGTTGATTTTGGTTAATGAAAATAAATGCAGGTTTAAAGATGAGAGAAGAGCTATATTATTAAAAAAATCTATTAATATAAAAAGTCACATTGGAAAGCCAGTTGCATCTGGCAACTTCTCTTCTCTTGGATACAAGTGTTTTGGTTACAAGATGTCTTTGTGCGTGCATTTAATAATTTAATATTTTTTATACTGTATACATATTTAATCTATTACATGGTAACCTTTATATATTCAGATTTTTTTTATGACATATAAATTTTTTGTTACATTTCTTGCGTGTGAATTATTAAAAACGTTCACTAGTGCATTCGCATTAAAACAAAACGACGCTCTCGCCTTTTATCTTGAATTTTAAGAGAAAAGTTAATGAATCATTTCCGATTGAATGGACGTGTTATATATGTGTGCATGTCCTTAATTTCACAAATAAAATGATCGTAAATTTGTTTTCCAAAATTAGGGTTTCATGTAACACGCACATATTTTGTAATCATACAAGAAGATGTCTCTAAAGTGCTTATTTAATATTAAGTTATGTAGGCTGATGATCTTTAAAATAATATTTTTGGAATTTTTTTACATTTTAATAAAATATATTTAAAATTTTACTTTATACTTCTATTAAGTTATGTTTTGTGGATACGTACATACACATATTCGGGCAACATTAATAAATTTGAAAAGGAACCAAAAAAACGAACATCGTGAAGTATTAGTCAACGAGAGGTGCACAAGTTTTCGTCGTTAACGGCGCCTCGTTCTAGTCTTGTTTACGTCTAATTTTGGCGCGAGCGCCGCGACGCTCGCCCCCGCGCCCCCGCGTTCCCGCGCCTGCCCATTGAACACTACGCATGCGGTTATTTCGGCATGGCGAACCCGCGCCCGCGCCACAGATTGTTAAATATATTTGACAGAATCTATGTAATATAAAAATATTACATTGATTACTTTATGAGAAGATACATAATATATTACCATTCTCGTTTAGTTAATCAATTTTAAATATCGCCAATAAAAATTTAATTTACTGCTATATATCATTATCAGATCGCTTTTAACGTTTATGGTTTTCCTTACATCGACTGTCAACATTTATAATATCAATAGAAAGTATGTTTTAAACTTAGATCATTGATTTTAAAAGTTATATGAGAGAGAATTTTTATAATATATAAAAATATAATGTCTATTGCACCCATTTTTCACCTTCGGACGGACTTAACAAGATTGCCTCTTGTGATGTTGCCGCAACTTGCCTCCGAGGCTCGACTCATTTTCTCGGAATCGACCCCACGAGAGCTCCCCCCGCCACCCGGGCACCGGCAACCACCTCTCCATCAGGACGTTCTTTATGTCTGTACAACAAAGTCCAAACTGTGTATCGTCGTATCTTATTGCTATCGAGTATCGACATCGCTCATCTTGTAGCTCTAATATTATAATAAATTTGTTTGTTGTTTCTTGGAGTCATTGTGGCTATGTAATCAAATTAAAAGAAAGTAACGTGTTTATGAGTAATCGATGTTCAAACATAATTTGAAATTATTCGAATAACAAAAAAAAAGTTAAGTTACGTATCCGATTAAAATAAAATCCAATTCATTATTTATATCGATAAATGATGTTCGGCGCCTCCCTGCAAGTTCACTGTCAGCTTGTGATTTGCTTATTTTATTTTATTTTATTTTATTTGGTACACCTGAGTTGTTGGTAACAAAGGGTGATTTTTTTCCCGGGTCTACCTCTGCTTTTAAACGTCTTGCCGCATTCTTAGAACCTCTAGCGATCGTTTTATAATCTCCCGTATCCATGTGTACACTACCTTTTCCATGATATATCATCATCTTCATTTAATAATTTATTTTAACAATGCTTATGAATAAAAAAATATTTTTAAAAAAATTTTTTTTAAATTTTGTTATGGTATAATAAGCGAGAATAAGTTAGTATTCCTTTGAAAGTTCGCCGTGGTTGTATTATGAACAATATAAAAGTCATCGTGACCCGGCCTTGATATTATAATATACTTATAATGCGGTGATTACAATTGTACTTTGCGCAAACGATATTTAAATCATTACAAGTGACATTTTGCACCTCGAAGTTGTAACCAGATACACCTACACATACTCGCAAGCATCATTTAGTTATTCTTGTGTTCTTACTCGGCATTCACTTTCAATTACTATAATCATATAGGTATTATCTGTAGGGTAGGGTAGGGTAGGCTTATCTTAAACACTAAGCTGATTTAGAAAGGCATAAAGGTAAACCAGTCATGCAAGCTTGTGGAAGTGCCCCGCTGCATTATTGCCTTGCGAAACTGTTTTGTTTCTTCAGTAAACAGGAAAATGTATCTTTAAAATCCATTAATTCTAGTTGTCGTCATCACAAATATAATTCATTGACGTGTGCTATATTGATATCTTTAAAAGGAAAAGTAATATTTATTGAAATATATATGTATATTTACATATATACTTTATATATGTTGTTAAGATTACGTATTAAAACACAAGTTTAGACACATCACATGTATATAACTAGTGTACAAGTCAGGTTGTCGCCGGCAGAAAAAGATGTTGAAACGAATCTAGCGGTCGAGTATAATGATGGCGATGCGGAGGAGCAAGCGGGACGAGGCGCGAGGCGTTGTCCACAAGAAGGAACGAGACATGCATATAAACAGTCAGGTCCAAAGTCCGCGGCCGCAGCAGGACAGTAGCCTCGACGATGCAACTCGTATTGCACTAACTCCCTCTACTTTAAAGCCACTCGTTTCTTGTTCTATGGGATTTTTCTATATATTCAATAACAGGCGGCATCGTGTGGTATTTATGACATTATTACAAAGTTATTGGCTGTCTAGACTGGACGACAAAAAGTATATCCGTAGAGCTAACTGTTTAGTTCCTGGCAAGTCGCGAATCCGGTGCAGCAGTACCCAACAAGTGGTCGCGACCATTAGAACTTCCTGTGCGTTTGCTTCACTGAATGGGCGCACTATCCGCAACCTGGCCAGTGGAAGCCATATGAATGAGTAACGTAATGCACACTGAATTATTCGTGCCAGACCGGCTTCCGTTGGCGCCGGACATGTGCTCCGTGTTCTGCCTTTTTCTGATTGAGACGTCTAATTATAGGGCACAAGTTTATGAACACTCATTTTAATATGACATTAAAAAGCAGTTCTATTACATACATGAAATGAAATAACCGAAACTATATGGTCTGACAGCTGAGCACTCGTAGATTTTTAATAATACTAATCTAAAAGTCTAATTTACTATACAGGTAAAGGATAAGAGCAGATTATTGTAATATTTAAAAAAAAGTCATTGCAATGTAACAATGAATGGCACATTATTATATATGTATATATAGGTATTATATTTATAATAGTTTAAAGAAAAATATATTAATAATAATTTCATGTATATAGTCAAAAAACGACCTCAAAACCGGTCGACATATAGTATTTTTGCAATATTAATTTTTGAAACCGGCTGCTGGCGGATTTAATGATAACACATTTAATTGACCCGGATGTTGTGTGCGGGGTATTAAGCCGACTCAAAGACAGGTCACGACGCTCTGTCATCCTTGTCTCACGCCGGTTGGGCCTTTGATATTTAGCGTAGAATCTCAGGGCTGAACGGTTCTTGCTGTGACCAATAAATATATGACTAATCGTAGGTATTACTTTTAAAACACGTAGACTCTTATTAGAGTCATTGATTTTGAAAGTGAGACAAGTCCATTTTGAATATTGCATAAAATTAAGGAATGCTATCAGAATTTCAGAGAGAAATTGAGAGATGCTACGGACACATATCTTTCGTCAAAACATCTCGTTTCCATTTTGGTAAATGACAAAAGAGCCAAATTGACCCGACACTATACTGAAGATATTCCAGACGCCAGCCTGTATGAAATTAGAGGAACCCTTAATCAGCTTAGAACAACAAAGCACCGGGCGATGACGGTATCACAGCAGAGCTACTAAGAGCTGGAGGTAAACTTCTGCTACTGGCACTACAAAAAATATTTGATAACGTCATCACAGCGGAATTGTTCCGGAAGGGTGGAGCAGGAGCGTCGTGTTGTCCTTTAAAAAGAGCGATAGAGCTCTATTGAAGAACTACAGACCTATCTCCACTGGCGCATACGAAAACTTTGATTTTTTTCAGCTAACATGGTTAAACATTATTGCATATCAAATTTTGGGCAGACTCGACCGGATTAATACCACCCTCGGCATATAAAACCGGCGTGAAGTAGTGGCTCTTGCCACTGCGTTTCGCATTAGGTAATGCCGGGCCCGGCGGCCAACACTACCTTAAAGGCCGGCAACGCACCTGTAGCTCCTCTGGTGTTGCATGGGGTCGTGGGTGGCGGTGATCATTTACCATCAGGTGACACGAACGCTCGTTTGCCGTGTCCTTTACCATTAAAAAAAGACATAAAATAAGGCCACAAAAAATATAAAATAAATATATTATTGCTTGTGAATATTTTTAACGCCCTTCAAATGCAAATTATTAAATATCTAAGCAATAACATAAAATGGAGTTGTCTCACTTTCAAAATCAACGGCTATTTATTTAGTTCTCATAGTTTGCTATCTTTTACGGTTACGTGATTTAGAAGTGTGCCTAACTTCTTTCAGATAACGCAAGTGTGTTATCTGGTTACTTTCTAAAGTTAGATGAAAAAACATGTTGCTAACCTCTGGTAGCGAATGGGAGACCGCCTAGCCAGGCCTAGCAAGGCCGCCGGGTCCGCACCCGCTCTACTACCGCTCTATACCTTGCGATCACTACTCAGAATAATATAGAAATGATATGTAGGCGTATCGATTGTGTATATGTGTAATATAAATATGTGTGCATGCTATCAATGCATCTAAACTGTTAAAATCTTTATTCATATTTAACGTATAATACGAAATGAAAATTACGGCATTTTGAAAGTGTTTCAAAACTCGTTCACGTATTGATATTCCAGAGTAGTGGACTGGATATAAATAAATCAATCGATCCTTTGTCGCAAGCGAAAACGATCTGGCGCCATCCTCATGTAGACATAACCTTTGTTTATTGCCATTTAAAATATTTATTATATCATTTAGATAAATAAAAAAGTATTGAATAATATTATTTCTAGCAACTTTATACTATATTTTATCTTTCTTTCAATTATTAAGACAATCATAAATAAGTGTATAATATGAACTTATATTTATAAATGTTAGTTATTTATACTTGTCTTCATATTATGATTTCAAACTGTATACTACTTATTAAAATAAATCTATATTAAATAGGTATCTACAGTTGGCTGAAACAGTGGATCCCGTAATAAAATCATCGGCCGGAAGTAGATGCGTCACGCGGGCATTTTCGTCCACATGTGTTTGTGTGGGTAGCTGATGTGCACACATTAACAGTTTGCGTATAAGAAGTAATACATATAATACTTAATATTACAATAATTTCTTGTATTTAAATGTATATTATATTAAAACATAAATTTTATAGTGTTTAGAATTTAATGTCCATAGAAATTAAATTTTTGTTGTTTGGTGTAACGCGTTGCTCTCGTTTGTGCTGTGTTACTGATTACTTGTGTGCGTTTATTTACGTACGCGAGCGCCGACTCGTCCGAGATTCAAATTTAGAACACCGACTCCGCCATGTTGCTTTCGGTGAAAAACCTACGATCCATGTCGTGGAAGTTGTGAGAGCATCACTTAAAAAAATTAATTGATCAATTAAATATACTAATAAAATATGTGGATTTAAG
>JBAIZZ010000156.1:2247298-2285814 GCA_037355905.1 Heliconius aoede
TTGATCCCGAGGAATTTAGAACATTACTTAAAATAAAAACTATTTTAACAAAAAAAAAAACTAATGTAATGTCAATGCTTCATTGACAACTTTTGATTTGGTATGTTTACAGGTTGATGTTCCATAACTGGTTATTGTAATACTTGTTTATTTGGTGAAAGCTTGTTTCCCAGCTTTCATCGAATTTTACTGTACGCGTATACAAGAACCGAAAAGTGTATTAGATATATTATTTCATATTTTTGCCGTTGACTCAATATACTAAGTATTTGCTAAAGACCTTATATTACAAATGACGGAAGTATTGTATTTTACACTACATGTGTCTTGTTAACAGCCGAAGGTTATTACGAATCTTTTTATTTATTGGCTTGTTTACCTTAATTAATATTCATAAATTAAATCAGCTTCACGCTATATCCCGCACACATTAGGGTAGGCAGAAGGAACCTAATGTTAAGACTGAAGAATTCTGGAGGCATTGCGTGCTGAATGACAGAACTCAACGCCACGGTTAGCCTCGATACCAGAGCGAAGAAATGGAAATAAACACGTAAATAAATACACCTTTCGCCCGATTTACACGGTAGATACGTTCCTGAGAAAAACGTATAACTCGAAAATTCAAAATTTTCAAGTCAAAACCGTGTAAATAAAAAATCTTGCAGAAAATATATAATTTTGCTATTTAAAAGTTGTGATTTTTTTCAATATTTTTAGGTGTACACAGAATTAAAAATAAAATGCATTGACAGTTTAAAATATGTAATATATTACGGAAACACTGTTTTTTTTTAAATTACAATACATTAAAAAGAAGAACAAAAAATAAAATCAAATGTGTTTTATTATCATTCATCACTGTCAGAAATTACTCTCATTCTTTTTTTCGGAATCGAAGGTTCGAATTCACTTTCAACATTCGAATTTATTTGTGCCGATTCGATGTTTGAAGCAAAAATATTTACATTTTTTTTTCTCGAATTGTTATTGCTGTTAATATTGCTGTGTAAAAAAAGTACCGTGTAAATCGAGGGATAGGTGTATTTCATTTCCTCGAGTGAGGATCAAACCAACAACCGTCGCGCTACACTACGGTGTGACTACACCCTTGTGCCGCTGCGCCACAAGGTGACGGCCTCATTTAATGTTCATTTGCGGTACATATTGATACTACAAAACATTATTTATATTTATACAAGTTATTTATTATTTTTCAACCTAAGTTTAAAATTACTTTATATTTTTGAACGATTAAAAATGAACTTTCTGCAATCAATAACAAAATGACTGGTTATTGCGAGTACAATTTACTTAAATTATACTTTTACTTAATATAATTTATACGAACATGTTTTATTTTGCAACGGAATTTAGAACCAGTCGTGGCGTAGGACACAAGCGTATGACTGTAAACGCGACAGGTTGTGGGTTCGATGCTCTCTGTCTCTAAAGAACTAAAACCCAGTAAATACTCAATAAATGAAAATATAGCCAGTAACGTACTAGTTTTAAACTGGTTTAAATCAAATATACTGTTCAAATGTACTGTACTGTATTTTATGTAATCATTTAAAAGTTGGTAAGATATTTATTATTTTTTTTTCTCACAGCCACATTACAAAAACAACTACATGGGAGGATCCTCGCAAGACGTTAGCTGCGCAAACAGTAACAAACAGTGTCCAACACCAGAGTGCAGAGACGCTGCTCACACCAGCGGCCGCACCAGCTATAGCTGCTGTAACGACAGGTACCTACTTTGAAATGGCATTTTATTTTTTTTATAATAAAAAATATCATAAATTCTGACAAATTATACATGTATGAAAATTATTATATCAATCAGTTATATTTAATAATGTAAAACTAGCGAAAGGGATAGTCCGCTCACTTTTCAAATGCACAGAGTAGAAAGGTTACATAAAAAAACGGTTGTTGAAGAATGATTTGAAATTGTTCATGATTAATCATTTACTGAAATAAGCGTTAGAAGCGTATGGTAAGTTTATTACATTTTAGAAGCAAACATTACTCGAGTTTTGTTTTCACGTGATCTAATTGGCTTCGGAGCGACGTTTAAAATTATCATGGAACTAAAATAAAAACAAGTAAATAACCCGAATTCTAAAACTGATTTTATGACGGGAATTAACGCGTTGTTTCCGTCGGTCGATGTGAGACGAGCGTTGAAAGGTGTTCGGAAAATATACTGGTGTGTCGGCGCCTGCGCAGCGGCCCTGGCGGCGCCGGCGCGCGGCTGTTAGCGCTCTTGCGACACGTTCGCTTTAATATGGCATATATCTATCTATCTATAGACCACCTAATTCTTTTCATCTTTGCATTGTCATTTCTTTTTACTATTGTAAACGGTCTAGCAATGCACCTTGTCGATATCGTTTGGTTTTGAATTATAAAATAAATCAAATAATCTAATCAAATATTTTGAAAGATATTCATTTCTTTTTAATATATTTGTAATCAATACAAAAAAAAAAAATAATAAGTTCGCTTTAGCGCAGCTGTTTGGCAAAAAATCATTTCTATTTATAATCAAACGCTAAGTAAATCTCATAGATAAAACATTTATTATTTAGAGAAACTGAAGAAAACGTAAAACGTCGTACAAATGTATTATGATATGAATTTTTGGCAGGCTAAAATCGAAAACAGTTTATATTTTCAAAACACAACTCGATACGAAATTATAAACTTTGGTTACAAACACCTTATTTGTCGGTTTTTTTGTGGCAAGATAATTATTCAATTATAAAAAAAAATCAGCTTCACGCTGTATCCCGTACACAGCAGGGAAGGGAAAGGGAACCTCGTGTTAATTCAATTATATTGTACATATAATATTGAAAACAGAGTAATATTAGAAACATAGCAAGGACATTGTCCAAATCGAAGTTAACGTAGAGTCACGTGTAGAGACACAATTATGTATTGTCTCATGATAGCTTAGTTCAGTACGTGCTCTAGTCACGTACCGTGGCAATATACACCACTGACGGCTCTAAATAGCCCGAGTTGCAGGTTGAAGATGCTCTTATCTCAGATTTATTGGAGGCGCAAACAAGCCCACTATGTAGATCACCTGACAAACGAATAATGTTATTATACCACATTCCTTCTGATAATCTGATGTCGCGATAACGTATTACTTCTCAAATATAAAATAGTTTTCAAATGATACATTACATTTACTCGCATATGTTAAAAGTCCAATACTCCTCATATTTGAGACTTGGAATTTATATTTATAATATGGATTCTGAGCACGTATTTTTTTTTTGTTAGGTATATTAATTAATAACACTAGTGTGTGTTCAATAAAAATAAGTGTATATTAGTTCTTATTTCTTATATGAATTTAATTTTATTATATAAAATATATATATATAAGTAAATAGTATACTATATTACCAAAAACAATAAATCTAGTACCCTTAATAAGGTTCATCGTTTTTGGAAATCTATACCCATTGGCACGTTTTATTTTTGTATGATGGGTTTTGTAAAATGTGTCTTCATGGGTCTGGATCTCAAGTCGCGTAGTTGTATACCGTCCAACGCGCGTAGTCGTGCCATGGACAGAAAGTAGAGAACAAAGTGATTTCCACAATAATATAAGAGTTTTTTTAAATCAAACGGATTTTGGATGAATTTTGTATCGATGATAAAAGTTGAAATATGAACATTATAATGTACATGAATTATATAACTGCCGTTGTTTATGAATGGCCGCCCATTTGTTACGTGTCGCATACCTCATGAGCGCGAGATGAGCATGAATGTGCGAGGGTGAGTTGGCGTTGCATCCGTTGCATGGTGATTCATTTTATTCTCCGTATGAATTGGCCAAACGGAATGGCACGGCTCGATGTGAAAATGCTGTTTATAGTACATTGAAAACATTACGGAGAAATGTTTTTGCAGCCAATGGTGTTTGTATCGATTAAAAACCTTATGCTTTCCATTGAATATGATTTTCTGGATACAAGCACACAATAGCGTCTCATACTACTTGACACTATAACGCTACAAAATTCTCAAAATAAACCCGGTGACCTTCTATCATAACCATTCCATTTCCATCCATTTATACGTTAATATGCGCACTTGTTTCGTACCTACCACCTGCTGTCTTGCAACTAGTCGCTGTTGAGAGAATAAAAACTCGTTTGCTTTTAAAGTAAATTAATTTAAATTTATTTCAATATATTCAAACGCGTCTAATTAATTTCAGCAGCGAAGAGTACAAGCACTAATACGACGACAGATCCTCTCGGGCCGTTGCCGGACGGCTGGGAACAGGCAACGACACCGGAGGGAGAAATATACTTTATCAATCACGCGGCTCGGACCACATCCTGGTTCGATCCAAGGATACGTAAGTTTATTATTTACTACAGAGCACACAAAACCAATGGAGTGCTAAAATGTGGTAAAAAATATGTTTTTCTATTTACAGCGCAACACTTACAACGCACTCCAGCGGGGAGCGGCGCCGCGGGCGGTGGCTGGGCCAACGCCTCAATACAAGCTTGCCAGCAAAAATTAAGATTGCAGTCACTACAGCTAGAACGAGAAAGACTTAAACAACGCCAGCAGGAGATACTGCTCCAGGTTAGTATTATTGGTTACTTGTAAATAAGCACAAACCCGTAATTCAAATAAAAATAAAATGTAAAAAAAACGATAAATAGAATAAAATTTGATAATTTAAATAAAATAAAATTTTATTATAGTAGAAACAAATATATAAAAAAATATATTATAAGGGTAATTAACGAAATCGGAATCTGCCCGTCACTTGCGAGCGCGAATGCACTCACCGTAAAATTAAAACAATATATACATCGAAAAATATACGAGCTCAAGATGCATGAAATTTTCTCCAGTCAGAGTTAATGGCGCGGCAATCCACGCCTATCGTGGTGGCGTTGCCGGCGGGCGGCGGGGGCGCGGGTGCGGGCGCCAGCACGGAGCTGCCGCTGGACCCCTTCCTGTCGGGCCTGACTGACCACCAGCGCCAGGAGTCCGCTGACAGCGGGCTGGGCATGGCCGTCACGCAGTCCTACTCCATGCCGCACACGCCCGAGGATTTCCTCTCCGGCATGGACGACCGCATGGACTGCACCAGCGAGGCCGGTGCCGCGCTCGACTCAGCTGACATCACCGACGACCTGGTACCCTCTTAAAACTAAATACTACTCTGTAGAGTCCATCCTAATATGCTCTCTGCACATATATTTATATTTTAATTTTAGTCATATTTGCTACGAAAAAAAAAATTTAATTATTTTTACTTTATAAATACTTATGTATTTATATATTTTTGATTTTCGACAGTAGCGACTGTGCTGAAGTCGTCTCTATTATATAATTATTAAATTGCAAATGGTTTCCTTAAATTAATAATATGAGTATATTTAAACAACCAAATCACATTTACTAGTAAGATTGCACATTTTACATTTACTTAATAGGTTAAATGTAGATAATGAAGCTATAAAATGACGAAAGTAAATTAATTTGTGGAATATTATTTTAATTGTTATGAACGAAGCCACGAGTACCTAATAAGTTAACGTTACAAACCAGTAAGAGCTATATGCCCGCTCAAGGTAATATTGTGTTCAATTCCTATTAATTGTCGTCCTTGCTATATTTCCACGAATCTTGTACACCTGGGCAGGCTTTCATTATTTACGTAAACAATTTGTGCGTTTTTTCATTTCTCTGTTAATAATGATTATATCTATAATATTTTTATAATTATAAAAATTAACAAAAATTACATTTTTTTTTCAATTAATTATGATGATGACAAATATAGAGCAGTTTAAAATAAAGCGCAATCTGTTGATTTTCAGTTGGGAGAATTTACAAATGACATACTGCTGGACGACGTGCAGTCGCTGATCAACTCTACGCCCAGCAAGCCCGACAACGTGCTCACCTGGCTGTAGAGTACTTACCGCATCAGAATATCGACTTCGTACCCGAGTGTCGGTGGACGGTAATGGTGTATATTTCACTCAGTAAATGACAGTAAATAGAATTACGTGTAAATGATCGGAATATTCATGTATGGATTGTGTGATTTTCTTTAAATGTCTAACAATGTTAATTAAATTTAGCTAATGGTCGTTCAAAATTTATCAAACAACGAAACAGAATGAGGTGTGGTCGGGTAGCTTATTGTTCAGAATTGGCTTTCACGTCTCGGCATTTATCGGAATGAGATACGAATGCGAAATTCTGCATGATAAGTAAGTATTCTTAACAATTATAAGTACGCAATTGATTTGATGAATATGTTTGTACCATACCTATTCGTCTGTACTTCACATATTTTTTCATAATGCGCGGGCATTTTAATACCAAAACGTCCATTTAATCAATCTATATCTGATTATAATTGAGTATAAAATGAATTTAAAATTAGTTAGATGAGTTTTTAAGAGGTAACAGGTGCGCGTGGTGGACAGACGCCGGGTAATTGCAAGAATTCTTTCTTGAGTGAAAGAAGTTGAATTGCATTAAGCAAACTGGACAAGCTAGGTTTCCCGTATTCTTTAAAACTAGACTATTGGAAATCCTACTTTCCGCTTAACTGAACTCGTCGATGCTATTTGATTGGAGCGATTTGTATTTTATCGATAATACTTAGATTGTGATGCCTTCTATGTATCGTGCCTTATTGTGCCTTTATACAATTTATTTATTGTGTTAAATTAAGATTGATATATTTCTACACTTTTACACACGGATTCGTATTAATGTTAAATCAAAATAAACTACTTATATACATTTTGTAGTAACGTGTTGTGTCTACTTACACCGTCCTTGTGTATTTTCGAGATTATGTTAAGAATAGAGATAGTTGAACGCAAGTAAGTTAGTAATGTTGGCAACTATTAAGTTCACTATTATGATAGCGTCGTGTGCGATGTATTTGCGTGTTCAGTACAGTACACGGGACAGTACAGTACAGTACACGGGACAGTACAGTACAGTACAGTACAGTACTCCCGTCGACGCCGTTGCAGGTACTTTACTGAGAGAGTGGTAGTGCGTGTGTTTGCTGCAAGTGCAATAAGAGCGCCGAGAGAGAACTCGATGTTCAAATGTCTAAGACTAATAATAGTAGCAGTGCAAACTTCAACGTGTTTTTTATCTTCTGATATATGCAACTTGACTTTTATAACGAAAAATAACTCAAAAAATTACATTTTAGCCCACCTAGTCTTTAGAAATTTTATTAATTCATGTAGACGGTTTGAAAATAATGTTGAAATTAGGCCTAAAAATTTAATTAAAAATACTACATTGAAAACTTTGCCATATTAGTAAAAGTACTTTATTCTTGTAAGTCTTTATTGTAATTTTTCATATACATGAATAGCAATAGTAGCGACTGTGTGACTATTATATTAGGTGTAACGGTGCTGGGTTTATAATACAAGCTTATATTTTGTATTCTGTCGATCCTACGTTGTACTTTATTTTATACTTGTCGTCTAATAGTTCTTGTAATCGTAAGTAACGATACTTTTCATATTGTTCAGTTCATTATTCTATATTTGCTTTATCCTCACCTTTAGATATTAATTTGTATCGACCTGCAGACTCGTTTATATTTTAAATGTGGCTGCGTTTTATATTTATCTTTAAGTAATAAACAAACCATGCGCTACATTATGTGAACATCTGTGAAAGCATAGTAGAGGTCATTTTCATAATCATACATTAACATGTGAATGTACAACTGTAAGTATTAAACATGAAAATTGTATACAGGGTGATACAGAATAAATTATTATAAAGTATCATTGACATTCAAAATCGTATAGTGTCATATATAAAAATAGCATCAAATTTTCAGAAAAATTTCTACCACATGTTGTAAAAGGAGTCGAAATTACTAACTATCCATAATTTTTTTTGTAAATTAGATAATTATTTAAAACTCATAAATCGACTGCCTGAAAAAACATGAATTTAAAATGTGCCTTATGTATATCTACTATGTTTTCGTTGCAATAACATAATGAGAAACATTCCACGTTTGCTGACCGTTTGCGACGCCACGTCTCCGGAACTCACAGTACTCAGCGAATAATATTCGGAACAATATAATAAGTGTAAACTATAATATAGTTTATTTCTTAAGTATAGCGTATATTTTACAAACATATCTTTACAGTCTGACACACGCAAGTTTTCTCTGTAGTGTACATAAATGTGTATCAATGTTATAAGCAATGGAATTATAATTAATGTCATTATAGTAATTTGCAGTAATTTCATTGTACATAATTTGATATTCTTATAATAAATAAATATTTGTTTTAATATCCATTATCGTTTTCACTTGTCTGAACCCCAATCCTTTACAGTTCCCCTTTGTATGATAGCTAAAAAATTGAAAAATACATTTTTATATTTAATTAAAATCTTTCTTTTTGTGACATCACATTTTGAAATAAAATATTTAAGTATTAATTATAATTTCAGAACTATTATTTTAGTTAAATAACTTCCAATTGTAAAATTGCAAAATATCGATGTCACACAAGTTTCAAGAAATCATGAAATTTTTGTGAAGTAATTTAAAGGTGGCTCCTTACATCACACATGCATTTTGCAAGTCTAACAAATTATCATGAAATAATTTACAAATACATTATGTTTATTTTTTACATTAGTAGATGAGAAAATATAATAACTTACATTTTTGATTACTAGGTATTAAATCTGTCTCATAAATTCAAAAAAAAATGTTTACAAAATTTACCCTTTTATAAGGAAGAGAAACCAATTCAATAACGTCTTCACATTATTTATTTAGAAAACGTATAAAAAGTTAAACGAAAGAGAATAAGAATTTCGTTGTCTTGATGAGAACGTATGGTTTAGTGTTCAGAGCATCTCATTGAATGTAATTGTGCAAAAATATTTATCCATTTTAGAACAATCAATGTGCAGCTTGCAATTTAAAGTTTTATTTAAACTTCCATTTACTCCGTTGTATTAAATATTTAATATTCATAAATTATCTGTCGTTATAGTAATAAAACTAAATTGTTAGTAATGAGAAAGCATTAGGTTTTTAAAAAAAATGCAGAAATGTGTTGTTATTTTTTTAATATATCTACTTAATGTTATTAATTTACATGAAATTTGTCATTGCCGCTAGCTGTTTCAAAGCATCCTTCACACACGTCTTTGCACCTGTTAAAGTATACATGCATAAAAAGCTTATTAAAGTTATATTTTTTTTATACATAGCAAGCAAATATAAGGTCTATTTAATAACATGCAATGATTCAACTTCTTATACTTAATTACAATATAGTTAAAATGATAAAGTACATGGGTAGAATAAATTATGATAAATTTTAGGGAGTTTCGTGCATAAAACGATAGATATATAAATAGAAGACACATTTCCATAGTCCTATAGTTTTTGCGCTATTAGTAGAGTTTTATAGGTATATGCTTTAAAATTAAAAAATATTAAGCCAATTTTTAAATCTTTGTATCATGCGGTCCCAAATAAAGTTAAGGTCGGGCTTGTCTGGTCGTTGCATATTAAGCGGATGCACATGCGCATGCGAAGCTCCAGGCTAGTAATATTGATAAATGTAATATTATTTAATGTAAATTAAATATACTGCATAAAATGTAAATAAAAAAAACAATAGCCGATTTCCCACCATTTTCAAGTCTAGTTTGTTATTTTGGAACCTCACGCAATTTGTCTAACCAGACTAAGGAAATGTAAATAATTTAAATATAAAAAATTGCGCGCGAATTTTGCACATTTATCTTATTCATGGTGTCAAAATCGTAATTTTATGTAACTGCCAAATTATATACAATACAGTAAATACATAAGTATGTCGTAGCAAAAGCATTATTACTTATATCTTTATAATTATTTTGTATTTTATTTTAAATTGCACATAAACTGCATTGTGTATGACACACAACCATTTATGTCTATAGTAGATGTTCTAGTTTTGCTTTTTACAGAAACACAGATTAAGTAAGTATACTTACATCAGGATTTTTGAAGCGTTCATCTTGTGGTAACTCTCGTGTGGCGACCAGTTGTTTGTAGTATTCTACGGACAATTTAGGTGTTCTTGGACGATCTGGGTCGTTGATGTCAACGTAGTATAAACCAAAGCGTTCACTGATAAAATAGCAAAATTATTTATTTATTCACTTAATGTAAAAACAAAAATTATTGATTAGATTCTATGCAGTCATCAGTCGTCAGCTGATGCGTATATTTAATGAAGTTGTTGATAATAATTTTATTTATCTTATAAATATCTTTGAAATACCAGAACCCGGAAAGTTATTTCAATTTGTATCTTAATCATAAATTCATATAAAAATTGGAGTAACTTAGCACTTAAGTAATAATATTTTTTTGTTACTTGCAGCGAGTTATATAATAATTATACATAAGAAGTACTTACGAAAATCCAGCACGCCATTCAAAGTTATCCAT
The DNA here is from genome assembly GCA_037355905.1 of Heliconius aoede. Classification (NCBI taxonomy): domain Eukaryota; kingdom Metazoa; phylum Arthropoda; class Insecta; order Lepidoptera; family Nymphalidae; genus Heliconius; species Heliconius aoede. Next base: position 2,257,836 of record JBAIZZ010000156.1, read on the forward strand.
AAGCGTCCATAAAGTGTAACCAACAACTTTAACGTCGTCGTCGTAAATAACGTTCAGGATTTCGGAGAGGTAGTCCTGTAAATATAATTGAAAAGTGATGACATAAGTAATTAAATGTATTTTTAACTATATATTATAATAAAAGGATTTTTACCAAAATAAAACTTACATTTAAGTATTGAATTCTGCTGTAATCTTGCAAATCACCGCGATCGGAGCATCCGTTTTCAGTAATGTAAATCGGGGGGTCATTATAGGAACTCTTGCACCAACGCAATAAGTTAGCGAAACCAGTGGGAACCACCTGAAAGTTTATCAAAATATATGGAATAAAAAGTATTTATTTGTATATATTTGTGAAAAAATATCTAAGCTAGCAAAGGCTTTAAATATTTTTGTTCTTTGATGTAAAAATACAAATATACATAGACAATATTTTTGTAAACTAAAAAAATTCAAAAATGATGTTTGACCTAATGTAAAGATAATTATGTACATCTCACGTTGTAAAAATACATAGTCAAATAATATTTTTTAAACTATGATTTTCAATAATAATATTTGACCTAATGTCACATAATATTTATTTTTATTAATTATTAGTAGATAAATACTATTAGATACGATTTTAATAACTGGAATGTGGATATAAAAATTATGATAATTACTCTGAGCCATTCTGAAGCGGAGTCCCCGCCAACTTTTAAAGAAGTAACAGCGCCAATATCTTTCAGCCATGATGGCGACTTTGCATTAGGGTCAACACCAGGTCCTGTGATTAAGTGTGTGGTGTAGTGATTTATACCGAGGAAATCTGATGTTCCCTTGATTCTTTCAATCCAATAATCGTCAAATTGTTCTAAACGAGATTTAGGAAGCCCCTCCGCTTGGCTTTGACGTGCAACATTCTCAATCATGACTGCGGGATAACCGCCTTCTTCAGTGAAAACTGGGTGCGCAAACCACCCAAACTGTAAAAGTAGTAAAAATTTGATAAAAACTTGTTACATGACAAAATTTTCTGATTTCTAAAAAAAAATTAAAGTAAAAAAATTGCTACTTTTTTTTTATTATTTAATAAAGCTTAAAAATATTTAAAAAATATATGAAAATAATATACTTTAAATTGATTGGCAACTTCAGCTAGCGCAACTTGCTCTGAATTGTCAGGATCACTTGGCTCATACCAGATGGAGTTAATAGAAATCATGATTCTTCCGTTTTGTACAGGTCTGTAGGTCTCATTATACAGGTGATAAGATTCAGCGTGAGCCTTTAGTAGCGTGTCACTGCATAAATAGTTTCCAACACCATGACTTTCTATAGCAGGTGCTTTTTTATCATCTCCATATGCATCTTCACAAATTTCATAAGGCTCGTTGAAAGTGATCCAAGATTTAATTTTGTCTCCGAATTCCCTAAAGCACAAGTTGGAGTAATCACGGAAGTAATCAATCATTTTCGGATTGGCCCAACCACCCAGATCTTGAAGGGTTTGCGGTAAGTCCCAGTGGAATAAGGTTACCTGTACGAAACCAAAGTAAATTATTTAAATGAATTTTACATCTAATATATATATAAAGTAAAATTAATTATTATGTGTAAAAAAATATTATCTACTATAATTTGGAAGTAACGTAATTCTAACAACAATACTTTAAATCATTTTAATGTGGCGCAGACGAGAATCAACAAACAAAAGAGAGAATATTATAATTGCCTTAAAATATTTCAAAGTTACAGCTCCGAGAGACTGGCTCAAATTTATCTCTGCAAAGGGTTTGGTACTTTTTAAGGAAAAAGGAACCCTTATAAGATCACTCTGTGTCCGTCTGTCTGTTTGTAAAGACCTTTTATCTCAGGAATGCTTGGATATATCGAGTTGAAATTCAAAACATATGCTCAGATCTACGGCTCTATGATTTCATGATAAGAAATGTATTTTTATATTTATTTAGAAAAAATATATTGCCGCTTATATCGCACAAAATACGTATTTCGACACTATAAAACATCATAGTACTATATATAATCATATATAAAATTTGGCAGCATCTACAAGTATTACTAGTTCTGGAAAAATCTGAAAAACTATACATTCGTAGGTAAATCTCAAAAAATAATAGATTTGATATTAAAGGAGGCAAAATTTGATATCAAGTGAGGTATCAGATGAAAGGGTAAGCCTGAATTTCAGAAAAAAACTTGAGACCTCTAATTTTCATACGGACACCTCGGTGGGCGAGCTCGACTCGCTTGTCAGATTTTTTTGTAAAGGCTTTAATATGTTTATATACTCACTTTGCTTTAATATATTTTACTTGACTTTAATATATTTATACCTTATACAAGATTTCTTAAACTAATTTTTCATAAAAGATATTGTAAAGTTACCAGCGGTTCAATATTTTTCTCAGCTAAAGCATCAAGAAGAGCGTGGTAGTAGCGAATGCCATCGGGATTTACATAATCAACGCGGCCAGTAGGCAAAATTCTGGCCCATGACAAAGAAAACCTGAAAGATATATTAAAAAAATTGTAAAAAATCCTAAACCAAATGTAAAATTCAACATGACATTCAATATAATATTCTAACCTGTAAAAGTCAACACCGAGGTACGCTAGTTCATCTACGTCTTCTTGATACCTGTTGTAAGAGTCGCAAGCGACATCGCCGTTGGTCCCATCTGCGATCATCCATGGTCGCGTGTGCGTCAGACGATCCCATACATTTTCGGATTTACCTTTACAAATTCAGTATTAAATTAAACATGGATTATTTTTTTATGATGTAATCCACATGTAGCTGCCTTGGTAGCTACCTAGCTGACGCTAGTCACTCCATTCCCCAATTTACGCTCTATTTTCAAAACATTGAGTGTTTGTCTTGTCACCAGAGCGATGAAATGAAAATACACAAGAATCGAATCCACAACCGTCGCATTTTCACGCAACGCCTCAATTGGATATTTAGTTATCAATATATATATATATATATATATATATATATATATATATATTTAAAGGAATACTTTAAAAATACTAATAGCTTTATCGCTCTCGGAAACCTCCTCCCCCTATTAAATAGAGTTAATATATTACAAGCCATGGTTTACATATATTAATAGTAATTTAAACTTAAAAAAAACTAAATCAATATTATTACCTACGACTTCTATCTATTCAAAAGAATCTGTAATATTATATTTCAAAATAAACCTAAATAAAAAAAATAGTTGTTTGTTTCTAAAGGCTTAGCTATAGTTATCAATGTGTCAGTAGGTATGATATGGATCAAATAATAGATACTTCGTGGGTGTTTTTCTGTACGAGAATGATAAACGTATGATTGACAAGAGTAATGATAAATATGATCTTCATTTAGAAGAATGATAAGATTTTATGTAATATGTATAGAAGAGTATAATGTTTATATTTAGAGTTGACTGTACTCCGTAAGTACATATAATTTTTCTTACCGCTGACATTCCAAGCTCCCTCTATCTGGTGAGCTGCTGTGGCCACACCAAATGTGAATCCTTCAGGAAATTTTGTGTAGTGTGCTAGCGTCCTGGAAATTATTATTGTACTTTATTATTTTATACACTACATTGTACGAAATAAGTAGAGACATTTATAAATATATAAACACATATAAAACAAATACAATATAAGTTGTACTATCTGTCGGTCTACTACCATGAAATTGGTACGGAACCCTTAGTGGGCGAGTCCGACTCATTCTTGACCTGTTTTGTATGTAGGTAGGCTGATTAATGTATCAAACCCATACCTAAATACATCAACAGTTGAAACGCAGGATTTATTCCATATATAGATGTAGTTACGGTTTTATATATATATTTTTAAATAATATATTTAAGACTGACTTTATGGCGGATGTAATAAATTGTGTTGATAATGGTTTTATCTAAATATATAATATTAGTTAGTACTTATACATTCAATTACGTTTGGTAATATAGAACTATAGATAAATATTTTTATTAATGTGGTCTAATTAGTTACCTTATATCAATTAAGACATGAAAATTTGTCCTTAACATAACGTGTACTTTATTTTTTTTTTAACAACATACGAAACTACTGGTAGGTATTAAAAAATGATTAATTTTACTTCTAAAAAACAAAAACTGAATGGAAATTGAGAGCAAGAAATAACTTTTAAATTAAAGGTGTGCCGGTTTTAATTTTATTTAAGCTCTAGTATTTAGGATTTTACGTGCTCTTAGCAAATTTAATTTGATATTTGCGAATAATAGTAGTATTAATAGAGTAAAACAGAAATCTATTATATTTACTTCTTTCTTTCGAGTTAAACTATCTCATTCGAGTGGCGATGTCTGAAATAAAGTTATACGATACTCAAGCGAAGTCAGGGACAATCCTGAGTTCATAATAAACAATTAAATAGCGAGGAATTAAAAATAATAGAAACATAATAAATAGCGAGGACGTCAACAACGGTGGTAATAACTTTTGTATTAAAAGGAGTGTTCATTAATTTTCGAGTGCGGAGTAGACGAAATGACGTGTAGAATAAACAAAGAGTACTTACGAATGGGCAACAGCTACGAGGGCAAAAACAATCATTGTTGTCGCCATTGTGCCGTGTCGCGGTGACGACTTGCTTCGCTGTACTGCCGATTTGGCGTGCTTCTTTTATTTGGAGTCTCGTGCTTCCCGTTATTCGGTAATCTTGAGTGGTTACCTACAGTTGTCAGTTTTGAGAGAAGATAAACTCATACAAATATACTTTACACTTATCTATCGCAAGAAAATTATTATTATACCTATTTCAGTGGGCGTGAGTATTGATCGTCAGGATCGAACCCACAACTGCGGCTCGACTGTCCTAATAATATCTAAAATCTTATAATTAAAATGTAATTTAAAAATACTTTTTGCGTCTGAATGCTGGTTTTGGTTTTTGGATGGTTTTGTAAAAATTTTGAATGTAGATAAAACCAAAATATAGTTAGCATACAGTACTTGAAGATATTTCAATATATTATAGTCTTTATCCTGTAGTCCAGTACGGCCGATGAGTTGTGGTCGCACTGAAGTTAGCTGATGATGTCGACACATATTTGATTTTAGGATTTGGCTTATTTGTAATTATTTTCTATGTTAGTATACAATGCTTCACTATTCATGTAAATTAGCATGCAATTTATAACATGTAAGTTTACTATATTAACATATCATATCATACACCAACTAATATCCATGTTTTTTTTAAGGTAACTGTTGCCTAGAAGAGACAAGGCCGCCATTACACCATTTTTCTCTTGTTTTATTTTGTATCTAATTTATATTTAAGTTGGTGTAATAAAGTATTAAATATATAAATAAATAAAATAAATAATGCTCACAAGTTCAGAAAGCCTAACTATAGGGAGGTCACGATTCATTGACCGTTCTCTTGCTTTTAAGAAAAGAAAATTAGTATTTACGAATCATCAAGTAATCCCTGCATGACGCAAAGGTAATCCACGGAGGTGGCGAGCGAATGAGTCAGCAGAATGCCACGAGTGAGTACTTCTCGAACCTTCCACATGTTTGCCGGCTTGCTGGGCTGGAACGCAAAGGAGAGTATACGCTGGAATATGCCACGTGGTAAGAACCGCCAAGGCTCGTTAAGCCACCAACTGTAAATATTGGAAGTAGCTTTAGAACATTTTTTTTTATACTCATATATTTTTCACATTTTTCAGAGTGATAAAATAAATAAGTCACATTTTCCGCTTCAATTTCAATCAATTTTTGTGCGAAATTACGTACAATATAATATATTTTGGTGTAATCCAATTTGTTGTAGGTAACCGGAGCAAAAAAAAAAACTACACTGCTATTATATTTTTTCCACATTGTGTTACTACAACTAGGAAAAATGGAAATAATTCATTGCCCCAGTGGAGAAAAGAGAAATTTATCACCGAATAGAATTTAATCCTACTGATATAGGTTTCAGCTAAAAAGACTCTACTATTCAGATCTTACAAGCAATGATATTTTTTATATTATAATGTGAATTTTAAAAAGTAGCTAATAATATTAATTGTTTATCCTATTGAATTTATATATAATTATTATAATAAAGTATTTCTTCTTTACTGTTTAATGGTGAGACATATATCTACGGGTCGACTGGCTGGTCGACAGACAAACCAACGCAGGTGATAAAGGAGGTCAATTCCAACTAACTTTTCCCAATATAACACGATTTGAAGTTATAACCATTTGCAGATATTACGCGTATTATTTTGTATATTGAGATATACCTATGGGGCATCTAATTACGTAATATATTAGTATACATATATATATATATATAAGAATCCAGTAATTTCAACAGTTTCTAACAATTGATTGATTTTTAAAAGGAAGTTGAATTAAATAAAATATATGAATATATAAATACCTTTTTTTTTATACAAATACCTTAAAAGTAGGCTTTCATATATGAAGTAAGAGATCGCTATGACGAAGAAAGGATAAAGCAACGGCAGTGTGGCGATAAGACACAAGAGTAACGTTCCAATAATTTTGAGAAAAGTGGGAAATGGCGCTCCATATCGCCATAGGGAGTAAACGTCTTTGCTAAATTCAACTATTAGTAATCGTGCGCGTCCCAGTCTATTTGCTGCTCGGAACTATAAAGAGTAACAACTTTTTATATGGCGAACATATCATAGCATTTTTATACATAATGTGTACGTAAACATTATACTCCTTATATTTTATGTAAAATTTTAAGACTTTAATGTTAATATTTTACCCATTTTGATCATGGTCAATCACATTCTTCGTCATTTCATTTTAAATACACGTTTGATTTGCATAAACTGTGATAAAACCGCGGAATAAATGTTTTTAATTTCTTATGAAAATAGCCTTAATTTAAGCTAAAAATTTAAGCATCAGGAATTTAGAATATTATATATTATATTATTAGAAAACAGATAATTATTCAATTTGTTTACGTTCATATTACCGACTGTTTAGACTAGCATTTTTATTATTGGTCAGAAAGTATAAAACTATGTGAAGTTAAGTATGATTATAATAATAATTGGGACTCACTTCAAGCATGAAGGATTTGTTGCTGCGTTTGTAAGGTTTCATTGATAATTTACTTCATGTGTTAATTAGTCCGATGATGATATTTATTTTACAATCATTTTCCAACAAGTTTTTTTAAAGAAAAACATTTTTATTATTTCCACATTTTTGACAATACACACAATTGACAACAATAACAACATAATCAAACCAACTGTAAATTTGACATTTAAATAAGATGTTTATAAATAGATTTGTTGCGAAATGATTTTAAAAAATATTGCCGTAAATTATTTTTCTGTTTTTAAAATATAATATTAACCTGAAATGTCAGTATTTTTAACAGAAACACTAAATATTTTTTGTGCGACGGCCTGTATACGTATACTAATACGTATACTTATACTATAAGTACTATTACGTATAAGGTTCGTCATAGCTCGTTTGTCACCAATATATTTTTTCGTTCAAACGAGTTTTTTAAGAAAGAAAAATAATTATATTTAGATAAATATTTATTAAGAAAACGCTATTTGACTAGCTGATTACATAACAAATATTTTCCAATTTATTTTACTTCTATGTAATTGGAATATTTTGTTCATTTATTGATGAAGGACTTTTATTAATCAAAAAAGGTTAATTAAAAGCTCTTCCGCTTTTATATGACCGGTTATATGTATTCTAGTACGCAATCCATTTAATTTATATTTATATATTTGACAGTTTTTGTCTGGTCACACTTCAAGGTATTTTTTAAACCAAGTACAAGTAATAAAATTTAAATACAAAATTAATATTTTCAAAATGAGTTTTTGTTTTTGCTTTAAAGCAGTAATAGAATCCATATATAAATTAATATTTTCAAAATAAAAGCTTATATTTTTGCTCGATTGGAACGCACATATCGATGAATCTACATAGAGCTTGATATAAGACCTTTAAAACACACAAAAATGCTTAATATTTAATTTATATTTTTGCAGAGAATATTTCGAAAAAATTAAATAGCTTTCAATGATGCTGTGGAGAGGTTGTGGTGGTTTTGGTTTAATATATTTAGATTGTTAAGAATATTATAATACAAAAAATAAAATATGTAATACTAAAGTAGAATATATAAAATGTGACTTGTAATATAGACATGGATTTATTATTAGAACGTAGGTACTATGTAATTTGGGGGCTGGTTTTGGACGTTGTAACTGATTTTCCAAACCACACCACAGGATATTATTTTGTGTTTGTCTGTTTTAATATAAAGATAACTTTCTGTTACTTCAAACTATTATCCAGACATGTAAAGTTGCTATGAATTTTATTAAGGGAAATGCAAGGCAAGTATTTTTTTAATTTTTTTTTTATATTTAACTAAGATAAAGTTTCAGTGTATACTTTTTGTCCGTTCCGTTTGTATTCATTCATTTATCAGTATAACCATCGTATTAAAAAGAATATATGTCTTAACTACCTAACGTAGTGTATGTCGCTCGGTTCCAAAGAATAAAATGTGTGTGAAGTTAATATTACGCAGTGGCGGGGCAAGATCTAAATTTTATGTTTCAAGATTCATTTTACGAGGCCTTCGTCACCACAAGAAGCTGTGTTTTTTTATGGAAAACTGTTGACATTATGAACTTTTCATCCACGCAAAAAAGCACCAACACTAAAGGATATAAAAAAAAAGCAAAGAAATAAGAATTTTCTACTCTTACTGTTGATTAATATTTTTGCTGCTTACGTTTTAGTTCAAACTGGTTTTGTAATCCAGTTTGGAAGTCTGTTTGTGATTTCAAAATAACCGTGTTTTTTTCAAATGCATATGGGTATTTATATAATACTAAAATACAAGCAAACAATTTTATAGTTTTTGTCTGTCTGTCTTTCTATTTCTCCGGGCGTATCTATTAAACAGCTGAACTCACTTTTATTAGACTTTCACTAACCGATAGCCCTCTGTTATCCTTATAGAGTCGGAATAGGGGGAGTAGGGGGGGCCATAATACATTTACACAAATATATCAATTCAATACTAAAATCGAGACACCCACACGCTAATGTCAAATAAAATACGAAAAAAATGAATTAAAATTTAATAAGCGTACAATACAGACAACCGCCCACTAAAATAACCAAACATGTTTTCCTTAATACAACAAAAAAGTGTCCTTGAAGTGTCCTTTCCTTCCGTGTCAATCTCCTTTCCAATAAAAAATGATCTATCAAAATTGCTTGGCGTGATCTTGATTTATTCTTAATGTAAATTTAAAATTTATGTGATTTTCTCAAAAATTGTCTGTCCTCAAGTTTTGACTCTTGTCAAAAATAGATCAAACATCGGGTTTTAAATAAAAAAAGAATCATCAAAATCGGTTCACCCAGTCAAAATTTATGAGGTTATACACATTTATAAAACAACAGTCGAATTAATAACCTCCTCGTCGCACAAAAGTTGGTTAAAAAGCCTCGCAGGGTCCACCAGTCTTGAATAAAAAATAAAATAAAATATTTGACTTTGAATTACGACAATTTTTTGCTACGTGAGAACACCCCACACCCTACCAACGAATGTTTACCCGTTTCTATTGCTTGCCCACACCTCCAGAGCGCGAGGCCCCCAGAACTGAGAGGCTATAGGCGGTGGCCCACTTCGCCACACGCTTTACGTCAATGATATTACGTTAAGTTATATTCGTTAATATTTATAAATAACCATACTAAATTTATTATTTATTATAGAACGTTTTCACGTTATGGAATATCCATACTTTTTCATTAATTTATCGAACAACACTACGTGATGAACTACATTCAACTTCTTTCTTCTTTCTTCAATACTATTGGTACATTCAACGATACGTAATAATTGTTCATTTATTTACAGCTGGCACTAATATTTAAACGCGAATGTGGTTGACAATGTTATATTAGGAAAATAATATTCTGAGAACCGGCTGCTAAAATATGTAAATATCTGTTTTTAGAGTACCGTGTGTTTTAAGGATAAATGGACACTTATACGATCACTTTGTTGTCCGTCCGTATGTCTGTTTGTTTGTCAAGAGCCCTTATCTCAGGAACGCTTGAAGATATCGAGTTGAAATTCAAACAATGTACGGATTTTCTGAAAAAGCTGTATATCTAAATTTACTATGGCAAAAAAACGAGTATATCGGCCCAATAAATGGAATCAAAATTAATAGGGTACTTTCAGTTGATCTAGAATTATGAAAATTGGCTGCTAGCATCTTCAAATCATACTAGTTCAGAAAAACTATACATTTGTGATTAAATCTTAAAAAATAATAGCTTTAAAAGGGGACAAAATTTGAATTTATCTTGAAGTTGAATTTCAGAGAAAGCACGAGACCTTCAATTTTTGTGCGGAACCCTCGGTGGGCTAGCCCGACTAGTAGTAGCAAAGCAAACAGAAATAACTTAGTGTTGTGATACCACTTTTTACACACTCACAAATCCTTGTTTTGTTAAACAAAATAAATGTAATTTATATAAATATAATAATCCTAAGTGGGGACCGTATCCACAATCACGCTGTATAGTTAGTAGATACTGTTCTCTTTCGATAAGATGGCGTGCGCAATAATAGCTTAAAATAGATTAAAATTTTAATCAATAAATGATATATTAAAATGTTCAAATATTTATACTTGAAATTTAAATATAAATATTATATATAAATATAATATATGAATATATCATTTATTGATTTATCGCGCATTTGGTCTTAGTTTGTCTGTTCGATAACACTATATCAACATATATTAACTCAATGTGACGTACTACGTTTGTTGTTATTATTATTTAATAGCTATTCAAGCCATTTATTTCTAAGTGTTCTAATAGAATTCACGCTAACAACGTTGTTAAAATGTTGTGGCTGTATTTAATTTTGTTACTGGGACTACTCACTCTGTTACATTTTTGGTTGAATGGCGATGAGGAATTTAATAAGATTCCAGGACCAAAAGGAGTTTTCATATTTGGAAATGCTTTTGATTTTATATCAGATCCAGGTGAGAATCATTAAATTTCATACGTTATGTTGATATTAGTATATATTTTGTTTATTATTAATTAACGTTAATTTCAGTTCCCCTATTTACATATTTACGTTACTTGGCAAATAAATATAAAGGCTTATTCAGACTTCGAATATGTGGTATGAAAGTTGTATACATGCACAATCCAGAGGATGTAGAGGTAAATTTATTTTACATTTATTTTAAAAATATATGACCTATTTCCGACGTGTGATCTTGACAGAAGGACAATGTGGCCCTGTAAGAGTATAATTTGAAATTTTATTTAAATGACACAACAGCTTATAAATCTTATCCATTAGGTACAATAACTTTTGACCAATTGACACACCCGACCTTTTTCACTAGGTTATTGTACATGTATGTACATACTATGTACATTAAAATAAATATGAAATTTTTAATTTTCAGTATTTCAGACTATTCTCTGGCAGGTACTTAGATTTTATACATAAGCTAATAATGACACGAATAAGCGGTAGAATTTATTTTTGTAGGTATTAATGTTTTCATTTATTTTCTTAAGATTTCATCAAAACATAAAAGAGACAAAGTATTTACTTGTTGCATTATAATTGCCATTAAATTATATACACACATCAATGTTACATAAGTCATTATGTTTAATATAGATAAAAAATTATCGTTACACATGTATAAAGTACAAAGTAGAATTAAGCGCAGTTGAATTTAAGAGGTCTATCCGATAGCACTATTTTAACGTAACGTACGATCTTTTACCTCTTTGTTATTTTAATATATTAAGATTTCTTTAAAATGTTATAAATGAAATTTAAACTAAAATGTTCTGGATCTTCATAATTTTATTATTGGGAGTCGTTAGTCTGTTCCTCTTTTATTTATACATTGATGAAGAATATGAAAAAATTCCGGGACCAAAAGGAATATTTCCATTTGGAAATGCTTTTGATTTTTTAATGGATAGCGGTAAGAACAATTTAATTTAGTCGCTCATTGCGGGGAAACAAATATTTACAACTGTAATTGTGTTTGTTTAATATGGCTAAATTATAATAAAAACACATTTCAGTGCCGCTATTTAATTATTTTCGTCACTTGGCAGCTAAATATAAAGGTATATACAAAATTCGATTAGGTAGCATGAAGACTGTACTCTTATATAATCCAGAGGATGTAGAGGTAAATTTCTTTTCTCGTTTTTTTATTTTATTTTAAACAGAAGATATGATATCAGCGTTGCTAGAGGTCCCGATTTTTTGACTAAAAAATAAATATCCCGAACGAGACAGGCAATGTTCTGTTTTTCACGGATTATTTTACGTACTATGTAAAACCTTTTTTCATTACTTTACAAAGAAATAAAAATAAATATATTCTTAAGTTATATATAATTATTCTGAAGACTTATCTGTCTTATATATGGTAAGTCATAACAATACCGTTTTTAGCGGTATTGTTATGACTTAATATACATTTTTTTTAATAGAATAATTAAAAAAAAATGTATGTTGATATCTATCACCATTTGAACCATTTATTCCAAACTTCAATGAATGGATAAATAATTAATTAAATTCTTATTAATTTATTTGTCCCGCTTTTGGCAACTGGTAACGCTATATGATATATCATTATCCTGTGAGGGCATACAAAATATATTAAAGACAAATATTTTGATTTTTTTTGTAAAAAACGTAATCAAGTTTATACATAGTAACATAAAATTTTACAAATGGCTTACTGTTTAATGCAAGGATGAAAAACAACAATTTGTATTTCAATGTTATTAAAAATATGATGGAGGTTTTAGACGTACGAGTTTAGAAAACATAAATCAAAAATATATTTATAGAAGATTTTTCTTCGTGCAATATTATAATATTTTTAACATCATTATTATAATATTTTCTGCCGAATTCTGGAGGCATTATGTGTTGAGTGGCAGGACTCAACGCCGCGTTTTGCCTCGACACCAGAGCGAAGAAAAATGGAAACATAAACGTAAAGAAGTATTTCACTTCCTCGAGTGGGAAACGAACCCACACAACCGTCGCGTTTGCGGGCGGCACCCTTGTGCCACGGTGCCTCTTATATAAAATTGAAGTGAATTCCTTATATTTAAAAAATATATAAAATACACTACACTATAGTAAACAGACCCAAGTACTTATCAGACTGTAAGTACTGCCCTTATCTTAATTATTGACTAGGTGCATTAAAAAAAAACCAAAAAACATTGTGTATCAATAATCAAGGATCTGTGTGATTTTTTTGATAAGAAAACATTATGGAATAATGAATTATTATATTATCGTAGCTAAGCGGATCAGCGTGTCACTAAAGCGTATTATTTACATTGAAAGTTTGGTGGAAAGTAGGGAGTTCTGCCATTGCATGAAGTAGAAAATGATATTTTCTAAATAATATTATACCTTATACTTAGTTGTTTTACACGCAACAAGTTTTAACACTTATAAAATTATACGCTTAGAGTACCTATATCCCCATATTTAATGTGGCAAGTAAATGAGGTTTATTAGTTTTCATTGATGCAACATACTCGTATAGAACAAGAAATAATTCTATAAGTAAACATAAAACAAAATTTTAAATTTAATAAAAATAAATAAATCAGCTTCACGCTGTATCCCGTACACAGCAGGGTAGGCAGAGGGAACCTAGTGTGAAGACACTCCGTTCCCCACTTTCTGCCGAACTCTGGAGGCATTGCGTGTAGAGTGGGAAAACTCAACGCAAAGCTTTGCCTCGACACCAGAGCGAACAAATGGAAATATAAACGTAAATAAATATTTCACTTCCTCGATTGGGGATCGAACCACAACCGTCGCGTTACAGTCACACCCTTGTGCCGCTGCGCCACGACATCCTCAATAAGGTATTTCTTACGTGAATATTGTGAATTACTTAGAATAAATGTACCTACATTATTAATAATTTTAAAAATTCTCACTCCATAATTTTACATAAAATTTTATTTGTTAAAAAAATATATTTATTTGGAAATCCAAGAATAGAAATTTCAAAGACAGAAGATTATTGTACGCGGTACTATAATTACATTTACATATATTTAGATCTATTAGACCTTTGAAGTGATATAATGTAAGCAAAAAACTTGTTTTACAGGTTATATTTATTATTAACCTCGCCCCATTGTTGCTGTAGTATTGTAAAGAGAAAAAACTTAAGTAAATATTCAATGTGAATTATATCCTATTTCTTTTTGTAATTTACAGACTCTTTTGACAAATACAAAATATAATGAAAAAGGCTACCTCTATTATTTCCTTCGGCCGTGGTTAAACGACGGTCTATTACTAAGTAGCGGTAAGATTTTTAATATTCAATATTTAACATTAATCTAATTAATAAAATTTACAATTTATAAATACCAGGGTAACCTTGTAGAACCTGTGTTTTGCTACGTATAATTTACAATTAATATAAATATTTCAAAAATATAATGTTACAGGTAGTAAGTGGTATGAGCGAAGAAAAATTCTTACTCCTGCATTCCATTTCAACATCCTCCGTCACTTCAGTGAAATTTTTGTCGAGAACACAGAGAAATTGATTAAAAGCCTTGAAGGGGAAGTTGGCAAACCAGAAACAAATATTTATCCGTTTATAACAAACATGACTTTAAACTCAATATGTGGTAAGTTGTATTTGATTTTTCGTCTTATTTATAAGTATCAGCCTCACGCTGTATCCCGCATATAGCAGGGTGGGCAGGTGATTAGACAGCAGCAATGTTAAGACTCTCCTTTTCCTATTTCCTGCCAAATTTTTCGATTCATTGTGTGTTGACTGACGGTACTCAATGCTGGGCTTTCGAATTGATGCTAGAGCGAAGAAATCAAAGTTTTAATAAATAATAATTAATTCCCCCGAGTATGGATCGAACCCACAACCGCCTTTACAGTCTACTCTTTATGATCCTGCGCCTCGACGGTCTCAATGTAAAATTTTCAAAATCAATTTAGAAGTAGGTATATTGCTCCTTTTCGAAATACATTTAGAAGTATGTTACACCATTTCCCATATATTTTTTTGAATAATTTAATTTGATACGAATTCATCCTACCAATTACTTACAGAGACAGCCATGGGGACGTCGCTAGACGCCGAGACCTCGGGGATAGGTCAGCGTTACAAATACGCGATACATACACTGGGAACATATCTATTTTATAGAGGAATACGAGTTTGGTTACATTTTAAATTTATTTTCGACTTAAGTACAGTCGGTCGTAAACAAAAGCAATTATTAAACTTACTGACGACATTCCGCAATCGCGTAATCAAACAACGCAGAAAAAATGGTCACTACAAAGATTTGTATTCCGAAATGGTAAATGAGACAGATCAAGAATTTTATAGCGGCAAGAAGCGATTGGCGATGTTAGACTTATTGTTAGATATTGAGGAACAGGGAAAAATAGATATGGAGGGTATTAATGAAGAAGTTGATACTTTTATGTTTGAGGTAAGTTACTTTGTTATTCGTAACAAATGATATAAATAGATATAATAAACAAAAAACAAATAAATCAAATATTAAATATCTGATGTGAGTTTGGTTATTTTGATAAATTCGATGGCCTCTATAAAAGGATATGTTTAAAAAAAGGTTTATGGGAAGTTTAGCGGAATAGAGGTTAATTTTTCACTTAAAAACATTAAATAACAAATAATATGTATGGTACACATTTATCATATTTTTTTAATTCAATTCGCGCATATGATATATTTTCTGGCATAATATGTTATTATATGTAATATTTTAAATACTACAGCTGGCTGAACATGTAATTTAAATCGTTGTAAAACATTTGGGAAGATTTTTTTAATTGTTTCCTTTGTTCGTCATAATATATTAACATTTTTTAATTTTTTATTTTTCATGCAATGTCTCAATGTCATCAGAATAAAGGCGAATGAAGACTGTGGGAAATTCTTATTGCTACAAATCCATATATATATATATATATATATATATATATATAAAGTACATATATATTTATCTAATATTGTTTTAGGGACATGATACTACATCAACAGCACTTATTTTTTCTTTGATGTTGCTAGCCAATAATCAAGAAGAACAGGTAAAGACTTTTTTTTTTTTTTTTTTTTTTTATGGGAGAGGACAAGGCAAACGAGCGTTCGGGTCACCTGATGGTAAGTGATCACCGCCGCCCACGACCCCATGCAACACCAGAGGAGCCACAGGTGCGTTGCCAGCCTTTAAGGTGGAGATGAAGGGCACCGGGGCCCGGCATTACCTAATGCGAAACGCAGTGGCAAGGGCCACTACTTCACGCCGGTTTAAGATGCCGGGGGTGGTATTAAATCCGGTCGAGTCTGCCCATGCGTGTTGCCATTACAGGCGACGTGACTCTTCCACACGTACTTTAGTCGCCTCTTACGACACCGACAGTACCAGGGTGATCCTATTCTAAGCCGGGACCACACGGCTGTCTCAAAATGAATTATATATAATATTATGTATAATTTTAAATTGACATTTAATTATATTATACTGTTTTAGAATAAAGCATTTGAAGAATGTAACCAAATTTTCGGTACTTCCAAACGAACGGCCACCACGAACGACCTAGCAGACATGAAGTACTTGGAAAGTTGCATAAAAGAATCACTAAGGCTTTATCCACCTGTATATTTTATATCGAGAAAATGTAAAGACGCAATAAACTTAAGTTAGTATTAATTTGTAAGAAAGAAGTCTATGTCGTATATACACATAGTACATATCTGAATATGAAAATGAGGTAGAAAGAGCCCTTATATGTGTTATTTGTGTTATACTTATTAATATTGATCTCATTAGTTGTTACATTGATGATTGCAAAGCTTATAGTGTTACTAGAAAATATTCAGAATTTATTTTATGTACGATCCTATCCGCCCCATAGAATGGGGTGCTTTTATGTTAATTATATGGAAAATTTAGGAACATTAAACATTATTTTTATTATATAGCTAGATTGTTAATGATTACTATTCAGCCAATGAAAGTGACATTTATAATAGTATTATGCTTTACTATTTTCATATTCTCAAAAAAAATTATCCGATTGGCCTCGGTCTAATTCAAAATAATTATGCTACATATTAGTTTTATTAGACATATAACTTACAAATCATTGGTATTTTAATATTGTTTTATTTCTTTCGGCTTAGTCCCAACATGATTTTACAATCAAGATTATTTTTTTTAAATCGCGTGCCTTTTAAGATTTACATAATATATAAACTAGTTATGTGAAATATTTAGCGGTACGTCGAGAATTGTCGAGTCCATTGGAATGGCAGCATTTGAGAATAATAATTGCGTCCAAATTATCTGTATCTTTGACGAGTTTAATATGTTAGTAATAAATAATTACTATCGGAAGTGAGACGTGTCTCATAAATGAAAAGTCTAAATAATTCGAAAAAGAAAGAAGACTAAAGAAAACGTCATAGGTGGAAGTCGCTTAGGGCTTACATGCATTATAACATACCACATGTAGACTCTTTTTGTGGAAAAGCCTACAAGTATATATATTTTAATAGCGTCATGCTTATAAATATATTTTGTTTTGTTTAAGAAAACTATAAATGTCCGGCTGGAGTTGACTGTACTGTTTTAATTTTCGACTTACATCGTCGGGAAGATCAATTTGTGGAACCGCTTCGATTTCGCCCAGAGAGATTCATGGAAGCGCCTACTTGGCATCCATTTGCGTACATACCATTTAGTGCTGGCTCCAGGAATTGTATAGGTAATGTAAAAACAATATAAGTAGATTAAGTTAATTTTATATTGCCATAATATGTAAAATCACATATTTCTTATTTTGGAAAAAGAATCGGTATCTTCTTTTAATAGAAATATACCTGTTCATGTAAATATTTTAAATAAATATATTATAAAATAGCTTATAATGAATATAAGATAAAATTAAATGTCAAATCGTTTCCTTGTTTCTACCAGTATTCTGTTACTTAATACATATAAGTGGAAACTGGAAACGAATAGATTAATACAATCATTGTTTTGGCCTTGTTCTCTCGCTTGACGTTTACTTTGTTTATTTTTCGGAAATAAATACATTCAATATTTTATTGTTTCATGTATTAAGATTATTACAAAAGTAGACTATATAAATCATTCAATTAACAAATTAAGGCCAGTGTGGCGTAGTGTAAGAGCGTCCTATTGTAAATATGAAGGTTCTAGGTTCAATCCAATCTCTGTTCCTCGAAGAAATGAATTATTTGCATTTCTCCGTTCTGATACGACAAAGTATGGCGTCGAGTTTCACTACTTAATAAACAATGTCGTATTTCTCCGAGTGCTATTTTATGTCGATTATTCTGCCCTGTTTTATGCAAAAATATGCTATGATTATGGTAATTGCGATTGATATTGTTTTCAGGTCAAAGGTTTGCAATGATAGAAATGAAATTGGTGTTATCTGCAGTCCTCCGTAAATTTCGACTGCTGCCCGTCACTAAACCTGAAGACATTAAGTTCGTTGTCGATATGATTTTGCGAACTAATGATCCCATTCACGTGAAATTTGAAGCACGATGAAGTGGACAAACATTTTTGAACTACAAATACAAGATATTATTTCAATAAGATGGGAAGATTATATTTATAAAAAATTGAAGTAATATTCAAAATGGGATATAAAATAAAGTATACAATTCTAAAATAATTGTTTTTCTATTATATATAACATTTTTCGTTGTCGCGATAGTCTTTTGTAAGTTTTACGATATAGCCCGTATATAGAGGAGATATCTCTACGCAAAGCCAATGTGTCAAGCCTTTCACAGATCATTGAGTCCCCAACGATGCCCTCTTCCTTGCTTTCAATAGGCACAACCCCAATATAAAATATTTATTAGGTGATAGGAAATTATAATATAAAGTAACATTGTAAAATCAATGACTTTGAAGTTTCTATGCACTTTAATTTACGAAGCTACTGAAAAAAATAAAAGGAATAATAAAAATAAGACACTCCGTTATCCGTTTTCCGCCGAATTCTAAAGGCATTGCGCATTGAGTGGTGGTGGAACACAACGCCGCCCTTTTGATTTAACACCAGAGCGAAGAAAAGAGAATATTAAATATTTAATTCCTCGAGTGGGAATCGAACCTATAAACTATCGCGTCGTCTCTTCGCTACAACTAACCGGAAGAAGATACATGGTAAAGGTAAGAAATGGAAATTTGATAAATGAAAAAGTTCTCAAGCCCACGTGAAAGAAGTTAGAGGTATGTGCTAGTCTTAAAATACAATTGCCTAATAAAACACATACACAAGAGAATCTCATTACAATAAAATATAAAAAAAAACTTATTGTTTGCTATAAAACTGACTATTTTATCTACATCTCATAATATATATTTAAGTGGATATTTTTTTATTATGATTGATTTTCTTTTTAAATTTATATTATATATTCTATTTATTATTGATATTTTTTCAATTTAATACAATTTCACACAGTCAACTTAGAGTTGTGGTTGCTGTGCAAGTATAATATTTGCATTATCTCGAAATGGAGCTGATAGTACATAAAGCTGAGTAGATAATATTTAAGAGCTACTAAATATAAATAGCTAAAAACAATGGATAGCGACGTTGCGATAGAGATAAACATGTTACTGTCGGTTGTCATAGTTAATTGGCAAATGGCATATGGAACTTTTGCGGCATATAAAACTGCCAATAAATCCACAATTTCCATTTCAGAAATAAAAAATGGAAAAAGTGTTAAAGAAATTTACACTCTTATGATATCATCGTGGGGGTATCCGATTATTGATTTTTGTATAACCAGGTTGGGTATTTGATCGATTACCGAGTAATTAAGCAAAAACTGCTTGATAACGAAATTTAATAAAGCATATTTTCGATTTCGATTTCTCTTTCATGGAATATGTATTTTAATACTTTTATGGGTGATTATTTCAAGTAAGATGGCTTTATTAGTCTCCAATTATAAATATTATCGAGATATTAAAACTTTGACCAATTATATATGGCATCGTCAACGTCGTATTAGTCTTCATAAATAAGCGTTTTATGCGTTGGTACTTGAAAGATTAATAGTACCTAAGCATAGTTTAGTGTCTCTAATTCACTTGCTGGTTCCATCGCTTAACAACATCTACGTATTATGATGCTGACAATTATTCTGTCAATCGTGTTTATTTTATTTTTACTTCATTTCGTAATTAATTGTAACGAAAATGCCAAAGTATATTTAAGTATTCCAGGACCTCCGCTCAAATTTATAATTGGGAACACTTTGGAAATGTTTCTTTCACCAGGTATTTGTTGTATTTTTTAATTTTCTCTGCACTACAAATTCTTCTCCAAAAAGGATATTGAGTTCATCTTTAATTTAGACCTCAAGTAACGAGATATCGTTATTTGAGGTCTATTAAAAGAAATTATAAATGTGGTTGCTTAAAAATATAATTCTAAGCTCTCGAAAGTAAAAGCCCTCTAAGCTGAACTGATCAAGTAATTGGACTATAACGAGTTGGACTTCATTTAGAAATACTTTTTATAAATAATAAATACAGCTGCTACTAATGAACATTATTTGGTTTAATAATACTACGAGTATGTATATTTTAGTGGATTTATTTCGTTTGGGGCGTGACCGAGCATCATTTTACAAAGGAATTTACAGATACTACGCTTTCAACATGGGCACCATAAATATTTATAATGCGGACGATATAGAGGTACATAATCAGACATTCATAACATTATAAAAATAATAATTCTTATTATAAATTGTAAAAATATTTGTAACATTTAAAGTTATTTCAAATTCATTTCGAACTCGTAATATGAATTATGTCAAATTTCGCTTAAAAATATTCTCGGTTTCAAAGCGCAGAAATAGATTGACTTTTTCTCTGTCTTTCTCTGTTTCTCTCTGTCTTTCTCTTGTAATGAGTAACGAAAATTTAATATATTAAGCTGTCGTTAGAAACGAATAGGTTTTTTGTACACCATTTTATTGTGCATTTATAAGATAAATTTACTGCATTTGATAATATATATGAAAATAATTCATAGATTATTACATCGAGCAAGAAGTATAATGAAAAAAGTTTTATTTATAAATTCCTAAAAGCCTGGTTGCAGGAAGGACTACTTGTGAGTGACGGTAATATATTTTTATATTAACAGATTATCATTGTTATTGTTTGTACTTTTATTTTAAAATATGTTTTAATAATAATATGTGTTTTATTTGAAGGAGAAAAGTGGCAAAATAGAAGAAAAATTCTGACTCCAGCTTTTCATTTTAATGTTTTACAAAAATATTATCCAATTGTAGCTGAAAACAATCTACGCTTGCTGCAATACCTGGTTAAAACTGGTGGAAAAACATTCGACATACATCCAGTCATGTCGGAGTATACTCTACATACAATTTGCGGTAAGTTATTAAATAAGGATGAAATGATTCAATATAATTATAATTTTTATACTTAGCATGAATATCATATATTAGGTTTTGGTTACAGAAACAGCTATGGGCACTCGACTTAGTGAAGATGCAAATACGGAAGGGAAATTGTATATAAAAACAATACACGAACTCGTTGGTTTAATTCTTAACAGATTTACCAACATGATTTATATTTCAGATTTTATCTTTAACTTTACCTCTTTTGGCAAACAACACCAAAAATGCGTATCAGACATTCATCGATTTACAGGAAATGTCATAAAAATGCGAAGAAATTATTTGGACTTGTATTTAAATAATAAAGAGAAAACATTAGAAGGGGGGGAAATTAGTGAATTCGATACACCCATACAAAAAAAGAAATTCATGTTAGATTTATTGCTCATAGCTGAAAGAAATGGCCTCATTGACAGCGTCGGTATACAGGAGGAAGTCGATACATTTATGTTTGCAGTATATATATCTTTAATTGTTTAATCTATACTTATTAGGAGGCATTTAATAATGCAATATAAACAAAAATTTTAATTTTTTGTCTATTTGTCTGTTAGTCTGTGCGTGTGTTAGCGCTAATCTCAGAAACGGCTTAACCGATTTAATAACAGTTTTAACTTTTGTATTTTGGCAAGTTTCACTTACCGTTTGAATTTAAATAAAAAGTTAAACCATTTTAAAGAATGTAGTTCAACAAAATTTTCATAACTGTCTTATTGAATTAACAGAAATTTTACATTTCAATATAAGTATACATATTATTGTTTTTAAATGATAATATTATTAAAAATCGAAAGTAATGCAGATTAATAATTATGTAATTAATAGTTTAAACGGGCGAAGACGGGAGCGGATCGTTTGTTGGTAAAAATTTTTTCTTTATTTCATGTAACATTTTATGTGTATAATAATTAAATATAATTACAGGGTCATGATACGACAGGAGCAGGATTAACTTATTGTTTATTATGTTTAGCAAATGAACAAGACGCGCAGGTGATATTTAAAGTTAATTAAAATCGAGTTAAATATTAACATTTCAAATGTGATAGTGTACGATTAAAAAATAATACGTACACATACTTATGGGTTTTAGTAAATCCATCCATATCATCTAAATAGATATGTAATGGCATGGCAATCGGTTGATCAACTGAAATCCTTATACATTTTTTTTTCTTCTCAATGTTTTATAGGAAAAAGTTGTAGAAGAATTAAAAGCTATATTTGGCAATGATACACGGCCAGCGACAATGAATGATCTTGCCAAGATGCGCTATCTAGAATGCTGTATAAAGGAGTCGTTAAGACTGTATCCACCTGCGCCTTTCATTAGTCGTAAAATAGCTGAAGAAACCATCCTAAGTAAGTATGATATCTACTCTTATTAATGTTATTCATATAATTCTGTTATTTTATAATCGATTTACTTCGCCTTCGATTTTATTGTAACATATAGCATAGACAGCTTAAAATATGTATATAATATATTTATATAGTTTCATAAGGTTTCAATTCAGTTAGGTACATTAAATAAGCTCTCCAAAAATTGTCAAGATTTTTTACAATTTATCATATCCCAAAAATTTTCTTAAGATAAATTTAAATAATAAGCTTGTAGATAAATATTTAAAAATAAATAAATAAATCAGCTTCATGCTGTATCCCGCACACAGGTGGGTAGGCATAGGAAACCTAGTGTTATGACACTCCGTTCCCCAATTTCTGCTAAATTTTGGGAGACATTGCATGTTGAATGGCAGATTCGAGAAAGCAGGCAGAGCGAAGAATATGTATAAATTTTTAATATTCTCATTTCCTTGTTCAGTTTATATTTCATAAAGATATCTTTAATAGATATCGAGAAAATAAAATTTAATATTAAGGGTTGTTATTTACATTTCGGCTTATTTTTAGGTAATTACAGAATACCAGCAGGAGCAACATGCCACATCCATATATTCGACCTGCATCGGCAAGAAAATTTATTCAAGAATCCATTGAAGTTTGACCCGGATCGATTTTTACCTGAAAATAGTGTTGGACGACACAATTACGCGTACATTCCGTTCAGCGCGGGCCCTAGGAACTGTATTGGTGAACTATTTATTTATTTGAAGCACTCACATACTGCCTACTTTTAGAACTGTAGACATCAAAATGTACTATTTATTACAAAAATAAATCGTTTATTTCCTAAAGAACGCTATTCGTGTCAATGCGATCTATTTCCATCGAGTATTTTTTGTACAGCAATATATTATCTTAAAAATTGTTTCAGTATTTATTATTTAATGTTTGTCATTTTCACTTTTTTGGCAGAGGGAGCCTAGTATTAAGACACTGCTTCGCATTTTTCTCCGAATTCTGGAGACAATGCGTGTTACAGTCTACGCTTAGTTGGCAGATACACTTTATACTCAGGAAGGCATATAAAAAAAGTTTGTTTTGTTCATATTTCAGGTCAAAAGTTTGCCATGATGGAAATGAAGTCGGCATTAACGGAAATTTTGAGAAATTTCAAGTTACTTCCCGTGACTAAGCATTCTGATCTTCAATTTATTCCGGATGTTGTCCTTAGAAACTCCGGACCCGTTTATGTAAAATTTGTGAAACGATCTATGGAATAGACTTGGATTGTTAAAAAAAATATTAAGCACCAATTAAAATTAAAGTGGAAATAAAAATGTACTATATTTAATAATTATTATTTTATTTCTACTAATTTTGTCCATACCACATTTCTGTAGTAGATTGGTGTCAATTGAGATTGTATGTCACCTTTTTGTGGTGAAAAATAACTGAATGATATTTTATATTTGTAATACATACATGATGTTACGAAATTAAAAATCAATTTTTAATTCGTCTTTATATCTAATAACATTATTTACAGTTTCTTCAGTAGAGATTTTTTATGGTAATTGTAATTTTTTGAAATCATAAACATGTATGCGTATAATAATAATGTTTCTAAATATTTTAATCAATCCCTGAAACCATTCGCCGCCTCCAGAAAGCACCGGACATCTTCCAGGATAGTCAGCATAAAGATTGGTTGCATAAATAAAACGATGTAACTTAACGAGACTGTTGCCTTCCACTTATCTGCTTACATATACTAACGGCAGATTCGAAAAATTGGACAAGCGCGAATCTGGCTCTCCCTACGAGGTTTCCGTACAAAAATTGGCTATCTAGAGCTTTTTTTGAAATTTAAGCATTGCTTAGCCAGAAGCCTTTCTTTCATCTGATACTTTAACTCGCTTCAATACTAAATTTTGCAAGCTGGAACCCTAAACATCAATACAACGAAGTTTCAGGTAGATAAATCTGTACAGATTTTTTTTTTTAAATTTACATGTTGACAGAGGTCTTCCTATGGTCACATAGGAAGAGAGATCTATCTAGAGATATTTTATGAGGAGATATTTTATAACATGTAGTTAGATAATTGTATTAACTAAAATTCTTTAGAAATGAACGTTCACAATCATATACTATCTAAATATACGTTGATACCCGTCCCGACGTAGCTCTTGGCACTCCTCGGGATAGTATTTATAAGCGACAGGCTGAAAATAATACTACAGTACAGTTAGAGAAAACACGACGCCTGACACACATATTGAACGACTCTCTGTGTCGCGATACTTTGCAGGAATCACGTGTTTTTATCACACTTCGTATGCGTTTCTTTTCCAAGTGCAGTTTTGACGATTTCGTTATGGAATACGGCAATGATTTTGAGGTGAGTGCTGTAAGGAAAATATTATTATTATATCTTGATGGTTGATGTTCATAAATATACTTCTTTTTATTATTTTGCCTCTACTACTTATTTTATGTACTATTTTTATTTAGCATATAATATATATTACTTATTTTTAAAGCAAAACAAAAATACAAAATGCATTTGGATTGTGTTTATTTTGTTTTATTTAGTCAATTATTATTGATCAAATTTCAATAGATATTGAGATTGAGTTATAATAATAGGTATTTTTTAGCTTTACGTTGTGTCCCTTGTGTGTATATCAGGGTAGGCAGATGGAGTCGCCTACCCTAGGACCGTTCCCATCGGACACATACGTTCCCCACTTTCCGCCGATTTCTATAGGCATAGCTTCTTGAGTGCAAAAATAAGATCATGCATGCAAAATAATTCATCATTATTCATCGTTATTCTTTTATAATATCATTTAATAAAAATATTAAAATTTAGTTTTTCCTAAATTTGGACAGACAGATTTCAGGATTTCCGCAGACACGCAATTTTTAATCGCAGCTGATGATTTCGTATAAGATATTCGGTATATTATATAATTTGGTATAGTGTCAGGAATAAGTCTATTATCGTTAGTGTTAAATTAGATGGTTTCCATATAAGATATTATAATACGGTATAATGTCAGGAATAGAGAAAACTCAATTATCATTATTGTTAAATTAGTTTATAACATAAACGTAAAAAAATATACTTCTATCTATAATTTATATTTCGTTAAGTCTGCATAATAATAAGAAAATAAAATATTTATGTTAAACAATAAAGCTGAATTTATTATTAAGTATAGGGATAATAGTCCGAGCTGGCCTCAGCAGTTGTCGCTCAAAGGTTCAAGCACTGAAACGCGACAGGTTGTGGGTGCTTGAAAGCTAAAAGATCATATAATTTAACTAGTATGTGTACTTTTCGTGCAAAAATTAAAGTAAGAGGGGTTTAAATTAGGTATATTTTGAATAATATTAATGTAATAAATTGAAAATTAAACTTTAAATTAAACCAAAATAAATAAAATGATTCTTCATTTATAAAAAAGGAGGCTAACGCCAGTCGACGAAATGAAATATTTAATAATTGAATGACATAATCTTTACTCTAGTGTCGAGATAAACCGTGGCGTTGAGTCACGATACTCAACTCAACACTGCTCTATGCGGGATACAGTGTGAAGCTGGAAACATAATTTATTTTTTTATATTTAATTTTTTTTCTAAGTGTCATAAATAATTAGCGTACCTATAATAGGGTCAGACTTACATTAATATTATATTATAATTAACGGATAAAAGTGTGTATTACGATATAAATAAAAAATCAGCTTCACGTCGTTTTACGATATAAAATGATATCATTTACTACGACGTCTAATTTTCACGTGGAAAAACGTCACAACTGAAGTAAATAGTGTCACTTAGATAATGTACGCCGGCCGAGGGGCCGGGTGCGCCAGTCGACGCCTGCGCGCTGTTGCAAGGCTGTAGAGCTCGAGCGTTCTTCATTTTACCTCACCGGCCGCCGTTATGCACAGCCGTCAGCTCCGTAGACTCGTTGCCGTCCGCCACCCTCTATTCAAACAGCTGACGGTATGCGCGTGCCACCGACATTACAGCCAAGTGAGGCCCGTCTATGTTATAGAACGACCTGTGAGTGTCCCTTCTGTTAAGCTTTTCAGTGTTCCTTCCGCGTTTTATATAACCTTGGAGACCTTGACACGGTGACCGGAGAGGAACCGTAAGTCGTAGGGATTTATTAGTGAAAATAAGCACAAATATAACGATAATTTCTTTACAGAAATGGCGCAATTCAGCACCAAGCTTCTACGCCGCCCAATCTATAGATATGAGGTAAGATATTCAATTCTCTTTTATTTACAAGTGACAGTCTATTTATAACTTTTTCTAATACGACAATTGTTCGATAGATAGAGAGTAATATTAGAAGTGTTTTATTAAAAATCAATTGTTCATAATGGCACATATCGACTCCTATTGATCTATATTAAAGACCAGACAGTGTACGTAACAAATTTATCATAGACGCCGTGCGCAGTCCTTGTTTAATTCACCCCTGACATTAAAATGCACACCATATATAATTACGACGATAGTCTAGAGGAAAGTGGTATTGAATGACTAATGGCAAAAAGTTTTTTATATATACACAAAATTTAAATCAGCATTTAAATTGCAATTATAGTGCATAACATACGAGAATTATTGTAATGGGTATACATTCTAATAGAGCATTGTGTTCCCCTTTCATGGTGCAGACACTACTCATTCGTGCACAACTTAGATCCAGCGTGAGTACTTTTCTACCAAAGGACATTGCATGTTTGCCCATTTGTGTGATTCGCCTTTTACCAGTTATTTTACACATGTACTTATTATGTATATGATAATAAAAAGTTTGTATAAATATATATATATATATATACAAGCTTTTATGCTTTTTTTTATTTTTAACATAATGTATTTCATTGCACTGATTTACATTATGTGAAATAAGAGGTAGATAAGACGTA
>JBAIZZ010000156.1:2285914-2440795 GCA_037355905.1 Heliconius aoede
GCATAAATATGTAGTGAATAATGTATAGTTATAACAAAAGCTGTAGATTTTATATTTTATAAATAGCATTATTTTGAAATGCTTTACTTACTATTAAATCAGGTAATCTGAACATTTCCATAATCTGGCCACTACTGGTCTTTAATAGTACCAGATTAGGGTGATAATACTAATTGAATCATATAAAAGCAAATGATATCTTCATTTGAATAGTTATTTGGAAAATAAAATAAACATAATTTTGTAACAATTCCTAGAATTATTTTTTTAGCTTCACACTGTATTCTCTTCCCGCTTCGCTTCCCGCACACAGCAGGGTAGGCAGAGGGAACCTCGGTGCTAAGACACACTGGTCCCCACTTTCTGCCGCAATTCCTAGAACTTTCGACAAATACTATGAGCCTACTATAATCAGCAAATATATTGACCATTTTATTAATTGGAAACATTGAAAAATAAATAGCAAATTAAAATTTAAATAACGAATGCTTTTACGTGATTCAATTGACTGACTGCAGAATAATTTACATTTTTTATATCAATGTAAAATAGAGAACTGGCAACTTATCAGAAGATGATGTTTATGATGACTTCTATTATAAATCAAGTAGACAACTGTTTTGTGTTGAAGAAAATAAAATGTATAATAAAACAAAAATGAAATACCCAAACACAAATGTGGATTATAAAACTAATGGTTCTGATGAAGTTACAAGCACTGATTCTGATTGGGACAGTCAATTTCCTGCATTAACTATGAAAATACACAGTACATTTACGTTAACTTCCAATAAGAAATTTAGTCAGAAATTTAAAGAAATTAGTCGAAAGAGCAGTGGTGACACCACAAAGGTTCAACTTGTGGCTTAGTTAACATTTAAAATAATTTATGTATTATATATTATCTAAAAACTATCAAAAATGTTATGTACATAAACAAATATAAATATAGCTATATATTGATTATCATAAAAGAAGAGTGTACAATAGACAGATTATTGTTGATAGATTGTTGCATCTAGAATTTGTGTTATATAGACAATAATAATAAAAATATCTATTATTTTATACAATATTTTTATCTTTAGTGGTTATGAGTTTTATACAATTTACATATTCACTATTAGTACTAACCACAGTGCACCCTTGTAACATATTCTCATAATAGATAGTAGACATGTAAATAGATATATCTTAAATCGAAATATTTTTATTGCCTCACACTGCATTTCACATATAGCAGAGTAGGCAGTACTCCTCAATAAGTTGAACACGTTTTGATTTGTTACCAGAGCAAGAATTGATAATAATAATAAAATTAATTTCCGCGAGTGGGGATCTAATCCAAAATCGATTTATAACAAGCAGATACTGTGCCGTTGTGCCACGTCTGACATGAAGGACTTACAGTTATAGATATGTACAATTTTGTAATACACATATAATGCAAACTTTTTCTAAGTTGACCTTACTATAGTATCCAACACACTTTAGGATTCATAATGTGAATGCAATTAAATACTGTTGAGCCCTTGAGCTACAACAGGCTTGTCGTGGCGCAGGGGCACAAACGTGCGACTGTTAACGCAACAAGTCGTTTCGATTCTCACTCGAGTAAATGAATTAATTAATATTATTATTTCTTTGCTTTGGTAAAGAGACAGATCGCGCCTTTGAGTTCCGCGAATCAAAACGCAAAACCTCGAGAATGCGGCTTATCACTAGATTTCCAGATTCCCTCTGCCTACCTTGCTACATGCATCTTGCACACAGCATGATACTAAAAATATGTAATTCTTTATCTTTTCAGGAAGAAGATTCAATTGAGGGTGATGTCAAGAGGATTAAGCCCAGGGAAGGTGAAAGAGACAAATCAGTCAGTGATATGAAAGACGATGATGTCATTATAGACAGCAAGGAAAGTCCAGTCTTTGAAGTGAAAGCATTTAAAGATCCAAGAAAGTTTACTGGCTTAAATACAATGATTGAGAAAAAGAAAAGAATTGATATAGAAAAAAAAGAAACTATTGTGAGAGACGACGAAGATGATGCTGACAAACAAAAAAAAGAGAGACGGGATAAATTTAAAGAATCTCCTCGTGAACAAAAAAGTAAAAAGTATAGTGATACTCGCAAAGAAAGATTAAAGCAAGCTGAGATAGGAAAGTCGGATAAGCAATCTGTTATCAGTAAAATTATGTCTTCTGAGGGCAAGCCTAAAACACTTAATTATAATGATATTAAACCTTTTACTCAATTGCCACAAGTCAAGACTGATGATTTAACGAAAATGATCGAAGATATGGATCGTAAACTAAAGGATGATCAGGCAGATTGTAAGAATCAAGATGATTTTGAAATGTCAAAATTGAGAAGGAGCAGCCTGGATTCTGGGGATATGTCAGGAAAAGAGGAATCCACATTGAAAACACAAAAATCTTTTGACGATAGAAGTAAATCTAGTGATAGAGAGGGATCTGAGGAAAAAGAAAAAGGTGACAGTAGCGACCGGCGTACAGAAAGAAGAATAAGGAACAAGGTAATATTTGTGTGTAAATAATTCATATATTTGAAAAACTTACTTTTTAAATATTTAAAATCAAACTATTTAACTGCATCAGTCACTTATAATTATACGGAGAGGTGGATAATTAATATAATTTAAGTATAATTTTCTTCTGATAAAATATAAAAAATCTGCTGATTTATATTTTCTAGAAAAATTTAAAATTTTCCCCTGTTAGTATATGCCAGCAAAGTTGTGGAGGCCATTTACCCGATATGCTGTTCCATATATAACAAGAATTTTGGGACACCTTTTATAATAAAAAAGCAAGCGACGAGCAAACTAGCTATAAAAGTGACATTAATAAAGAATGTGCTCCACCAGAGCATTGTAGTGCATGTGAAAGTAATGAGTGATGAAAGAATGACATACTATTTATAAATGGCAACAATCGGGGGAGACCTTGGTTGACCTTCGCAGACGGTATCGTTGATATTGGAGGAAGGTGACGTAAAAAGCATGACGGATATATGACGACTGGGAGGCTAAAAAAAGAACATAAGAATTGTCAGACAGATACAATTTCATAGCTGATCATCTAGGGAATAAATATAACATTCATTTTTCTTTCTTCTCATTATTCTGTCTCCATATTTGTAAGGTTAACTTAAATTAAAATGCATTCGTAAGAGTAGTCGGCTAGTTTGTTACTATAAATTCAATGGTAGAGTGTGTTGATATATATATTTTTCTAGGAGCTTCTGTTGGAATATGTTATAACTTTAAGTATGATATAAACGAAAAGAATTATTGCACGAATAACTTCAATTTACTTGATACTTTCAGGACCGCCCCAGTTTAGTCATATACCAGCCAGGTATGGGCAGATTCAGTAAACAGCGGCTAGCGAAGGAAAAGGACCAACATTCACCAACTGCAGGCAAATTTATAAACGACAGCGAAAAGAAAGACACTTGAAACATGAGCATTGACTTCCAATATTCGGACATCAACGGAATTACCCGGAGCTGGCATTGACACGTTCCCGATGAAAGTAGCAGAGGACCCTTGAACGTGCCAACTCATGACACTGCTGTTCAACCAAACCTGTCGTTTCGTTTCATTTATTCGCGCAATTCGCTCACCACATTTTGATTCTTAATAAAATCAGTGTAACGATAATGATTTATTTTTAGCTTTTGACTTTTTAGTTCTGTTTGTTTTATTTCATTTTAAATATAATTCGTTTTTAAATGGGTGTGTTTGTTGTTTTTTTTTTTTATATTTTTATGAAATGTTACTTTTATTTCTTCCCTTTGGTATTAAGGCAAAGAGGAGAGGAGGCGTTGAGATTATATATATATATTTCTCCAAGTTCGTGATATATATTTATTAATATTGGTTTTCTTAGCCATGTCATAAATCAGACAAAAGATAAAGATCTTATTTTTTCGAAAAAATATAATTTGGGAATTTATATTGAATATATCAATATAATATTTAACATTTTATTACATAATTTCGAAATTTTATTTCCTAATTATTTAAAGAGAACAACAAATTGGAATGCGACGGATATTAGAGAACGGAGCGTTTTAACATTAAGTTCCTTCTGCCCACCCTGCTGTGCGGAATACAGCGTGAACTGATTTATTTATGAAATATTTAAAAAAAACTTTTAATTCAAAATGTTTAATCCAATTAATATTTTCTATCACAGTGCATAAGCTAATACAAAACATTATTTTTATATCTAAAAACTAATTTTATTATATTACAAACATAAAAATTCTTAGTTACCCATAATCTTTGGTAAAGTTTAGAATGAAACCTTCAGTAACACGTGCAATTTATTATTTTAAGAAAATTAGTTTTATGTTTAAACTTAATATTAATTAATAAAATAAGGGAAAACATTTTATATTTTAACATAATAAACAATACATTGTGTTTCGCAGTGACAATTGTTTCTATCTAGTCAGCCTTTAAAAGCCTCTAATGTCAAATTCATAGATTTTATAATAAACTCTTGACTATAAATTAGAGTTATACAAAATGGTTCCAAGCAAAATGTCTTGTGCACAATCAATGACATTTTTTTTACAACACTCATAGTGATATGATAATTCTTATCATAATTAACTATAACCTAATATATTATTTCGTTTTATAAACTACAATTTGCAATGAATATCATATCATATATACTTATTTGTACCTATATTTACTAGTTAATTTAAGTTTATACTTACTTAAATATTACAGTTATCGAAGACATTTTATGATATCTGTCAGATCTTCGAAATTATTGAATGTGGATAGGTATTTTTTTATATGATGTGTAGGGTATTTGACCACGTCCACTAAATTCAATATAAGCTTTTTAGGTAATAATTATTTTTTTGTTAACCTGTCGTGGTGGCACCTTGTGGCATGTATTGTACCACAAAATTAATTTTAAACACACTTCTCACATTAAATTTAACACTACGATCTTATTATTTTACTGTTAATGCAGCACATTGCACACAGTAGCATGGTGATATTTCGGTATTTTTTTTATGCAAAAAGCTATGCAACGTTGTTATTTAATATAAGCTGTAGTTATATAGTCAAATGTAGGTATGTAATTTTTCCATATATCGATGTCAAAAATTAATATTCATTTAAACTCTCTCATAAATATATCTTTTACATTACATTTTATCAATAACTTATGATTCTAAACATTGTAAATACAAACGTATGTGAGATATTTCAGCTGTAACAATTACAATTAGTACCTATGTCCATAATCCTAGCTAAATACATAGAAATGTCTTTATCTTTTACATTCTGTAGGTATTTATACATATATATTGAAACAAATATCCGCCATCAAGTAATCGGAGCTAGATTATTTTGGACGGATGTAGCTATAATTATTCGAACTGTTGATTGTTGTACAAAACAAACGCGGTGATTCAATTTTGTTGATAAAGCCACGACTTATGATAAAAAAAATATTATATTCGGCACACCTTAATACTAAGAGACGTCATTGAGAAGTAGAGCTGATGATTTCTTGTCTTCATTTGGTGGTTTCTTCACTTCTTTGGTAGTTCGCTTCGTCTGCGCAACGTTATGTCGGTGCATAATGTAGAGTAATAAAACGAAGCCGACCAAAAATCCTGACAGACCACCAGCTATAGTTAGCCATGTGCGGCGACGCGACGATCTGGAGTTCTGAAGCTGAATAGAAATAAGTATAATTTGAATCAGTATTTTAAAACTATGTTCGGTTTTTTTTTTTCAATTAATATAAAAGTCACTTAGTCAGGATATATAATAGGTATAGACTATGATACGGATATTATTACATATTTAAAAAGTATTATAATATACTATTTACTATCTTTTCTTACCCCAGCTGTTACCAAGTTTTGACACTCTCGATACGTTGTATTTAGATTTTTTGGCAACTCAACCGCAGGACAATTTTCGAATTCTGTAAATAATAAAAATGAAATAATTATATAACATATTATTTCTTAAACAAGCGTTCGGGTCACCTGATGGTAAGCGATCACCGCCGCTCACGACCCCTCGATTTATGTTAAAACAATATTTTTTCCCCAAATAATATAATAAGTACATACTTATTTATTTATTATATATTATATATTATTTATACATATAAATAATACATTTTTATAATATTTACATACCTCTAGAATTCAGTCTCGTATAATCGCTAAGCTGAAAATAAATTTGTTTCTCTTGGAACCACTTGATGCTTAACTTCAAGTCACAGAGTTTTATAGTGTCGATTGAATCTGTTAAGTCCAGTTTCGTAAGCCTGCACATAGCGCTCAAAGCGTGCACGTCTATTGTTGTTAGTGGATTGTGGGATACATTGTACAGCACCACCTGAGGTAGAATGCCTAAATCTGGCAGCACTTTTATTTTACAATCAGACAGATCCAGCAATTGCAGAGGTGCCTTGATAGGTTTGCTTATTTCCATACTGTTCAAGCTTAAGTGCAACAATGGATTTCCATTTAAATACAGTTTGCGTAACGAAGGCAATTGGAATATTGTCTCTGGAAGTTGGAAGATTACATTCTTTGAGAGGTCTAACGTTTGCAGATCAGTCAAGTATGCAAACGCATCATTGTCTATCGAGTAGATTTGGTTCTCAGACAGATACAAGAACTTTATGCTTGTATAATACGATAATGTGTCGGAGTGCACTTCCTGTAATTTATTGTCGCTGAAATCGAGTATCTGCAAAGAATTAATAAGAGTTATAAGATTTGAGCCTCACGCAAATAAAATCTATTCAAGCTCAAATTAGACCAATGTGTGTAATTTTTAAGTGTTAATATAACGTCAGATTTAACAATATTTTTTTATAAAATATTTTCATTCTATGGGATTAGTTCAGTCTATAGGATTTATGGAACAAAAAATATTACAGTTTAAGAGCAATATAATGAAGTTTTCTTATCATATTGTAAAAAAGTATCTGTGATAAAAGTGAAGCCTAACAGCCAATTAGAACTATGCCTAAGATAATGAATAGATAAGATAATTATTTCTTGATTAAATGTACTTTGTTTTAAACTTTGACGAAGTATACTTCTATGATGTGACGACGCAACAAATTATTGAGCTATAGATTATAGTATATAATTATGATGGACATTGTGATGACAAAGTAAATGATGAACAATAGCTGAACAAATAACATTAAAACACATTTCAACATGAGTATTTATAGAGAGATAATACAATATTAACATTGGAAATGGGTTATATTAGTTATATACTGCTTTCACTGCTATTTTATAGCTTCATTGGCTTGTTATAATGATTTTATTATTTATAAAAAAGAAATTAACCCTATGTATACGAAAGGCCCAGTATACGCCCTCTTAAAGTTATTGTTATATGAGCTAAATTATACAAATTTTTGTACATAAATTAGTCAATCTGTTATTCTGATGTATGACCTATATTACTGTATGATTTCATCTAAAATTGTTCAATAATTTGATAGTAGAACACGCTTCTTAAGTTTTCATATAACAAGAGTATAAACTCTTGATGATATAGATAGATTTAGGTAATTATATTTCAGACCAACCTCGATGCCTCCCTTGAGGCTAGGTATCTTAGACAACCTTAAACCAGCACAATGTGCACCATACATTTCGTATGCGTATGCGTAAGTACATCGTGTGGGAAGGGACGCCAGAGCTTCGATGTCTGTCACTTCTTTGGCGTTACTGCTGATAATCAACACGGTGAGACTCAAAAGGAACCTGAAAGTTAAATTAAAAAATTAATTATATATAAATAATTAACTGATTGAAACCTAAAAAATTATCTTGGAGTTGGAGACTTCATTAGTACTTTTCTTTGGTATTTCCTATTTACAAAGTTACACGGTACCTACAGTTTTCTATTTAAAATCATCTAAGCATATATATGTATGTGCACAATATGACACCGTACAACAATGGAAACCTTTTTCCTAGTCTATACTTATCAATAGCGTCATTCTTGTATTACTTTCTGAAATAAAATTCAGTTTCTTATTACTTTATCTTAAAGCCACGTTATCTCTACATTTATAAGAAGCTATTAACGTATCAATAGTTACTGTCTTCAATAGCATAATATGTTTGCTTATTTTCTTCTTTGGGGTTATCACCCACGACCTTTGGTCCACGCGTTAGGTGGAACTGCATTTACTTATAACTTGAAGAACTGAGTAATCATTTAGAACTACATAATTCATAGAAATTATTAGCGTAAGGTGTTTCGTCATTATTAAAAAAAAATAAACAGAGCTGAAATGCTTATCTTCTTATCTATGAAATATGATCTTGATGGAGTAATATCGATTTAAAGTTTAAATTTGTAGATATACGCTGTTATTTTATTGAAATTTTAATATTACAAAATAATATGTAATTTTTATTGGATACAAATGAAGCATTCTTTTGTAATATCTATTTAAAAAGATAAAATTTATCTTCGTAAGGATTAATTATTTATTGTGTGTAATGATAATTCAGTCATAATTAATTAATTAAATTCATAAAAATATACTATTTTCCATCAATGAATTTTTGTGACGTTTTGACTTAAAATTATCGTATACTTGTTAGTACCGTAAACTTCGACGTACAAACATTTTTTTATGTATTATAATATTTTAGTTTCCAAGCGAATTCCGCATATAGCAGTAGAGTCAGAACTTAGTATGTTGAGAATAATTAGTAGTAGTAGAGAACGAGAGAAGTGTCAGGACAGTCACTTCGAGACCTGTCGTTTTGATTAATTGAATTTTGATACATATATATATATATAAATTTATTTTCAAATACACTAAAAAACGCGCTAGTAAAGGTAAAGAAAAGATCCGCGTTGTACTTAACACGTCTATGATAACAACTTGTGATCTATCGCTATCATCTGTTCTAGATATTTTAATATTGCATAAGTAAATGCGACCGTGTTAAATATGTTTTTCTTTATTTTTATGTTTTTATGTAGTATCTTTTTATGTAGTATGTCTATATATAAAAATCAAAAATAATAAAGTCATGAAAAGATTTGTCCCGAAAAATTTAAAGAAAACAATATTTTCACAGACATATCCGTTCAAAGCTAAAGTCCAGGAAATATTTCTAGATACGCTAATGCTAGTTCTAGTGATATTTATAACCGAAGAAGTTTTTTCATTAAACTAAACATTATAATGATTTAATGTAACTGGAAAGTTGATTGATTTCCCAGGACAGGCATTACACACATCTTCAACTCTCACTAGAGGAGATACTTTTGGAAGCTATTGTGCCATACGCTAGAAGAAGCTATGCCATAGGCAAGCCATACGAAGAAGTTAGCCGGCAATAGGCGGTCCTATGGCGTCTCCACTTACGTGGGAAGGTTTCTGCTGGGTTTTATTGGGTAAAATCGGATACATTCTACATTGAGCCCAACAGTGTATACCGTTCGTCTGTACGGCAAATATACCTTGGACAAATGCAGTTTATGCAAACTATATCAGTGCCATAAACAAAATAGTTTATACTTTTAATAAAGTCTTTTTCTTTTACTACCTATGGCATACCAGGTACGATTAATTATATAGCTATATATGCTATATATGAGCTAGTTGTCATGCCTAGTTTGATAACATTTGAAACACAAAAGGTAATTGAGGTCCTGTGTCACAAACGCAATGACGTCTTAATAGCTGGATCTTCAGTGTGGCTTCCAAATATTTTTGATATAAAATACCATTTATGAGAGTTCCCACTCTAGGTTGTTAATACTCTTACTTCTTCGCTCTGGTAGTTCGGTAACGGAATATCTTAACACTACGCACAGCTTTATACGGGATACAAATGAAACTGAAAAATTATTTTACATCCAGTGTAAAACACTCGTATTTATCTCATCTAATTACAGACCCAGGTATGTAGTTAGTCATGTTATGTTGGTAATAACTATTCAACCAAAGTTTACTGTCTATCGAGATAAGTATATGACAAAACATTTATGTATATAAAACATTTCCTGAAATACCTAGTATTTACAGCGCACCTATAATTTACCTCCGTCATAGTGACAATGTAAAACAACTTCGTTACTCGGTAGTTACTCGTAATGTCACCACATATAATGAAAATAATTGAAGCTAAATTAATATTAAATTAGCCAGTATAAAGTAATGCAATAATAGTGCTATGCAGCAGATAATAAGGATCGTCCTCGCGACAACAATGGGAAGTCCATCTTTCAATCTCTCATCGCTTCACAATGTGACATGTTGGTGTTCTTTTTATTTATTCTGTTTATTCTGTTGGGAGTAACCCTCTGAATACATTATTTTTTTAGTCAAGAAACTTTAGAATATAATTAATAATTAATTAATATTTTAATTTCCTTTCGCTCTGATAAGAAGACAAAGCGCGGAGTTGAGTTGCACCCAGCAATGGCTCCAGAACTTGGTGGAAAGTGAGAAACGGAATGTCTTAAGTGTAACACCAGGTTCCCTTTGCAGTTATAATGAATTTCACAATCTTTTCAGTAATTGACCATGCCCTAAATATAAACAGAGATATTGTGTCGGCATATCATCTATTGGCGCACGTTGCGATAAGTTGTTCAAGGTTAAGAAAATGTTATATTATGTATTTTCATAAGAAAAATGTTACTAAAGTAAGTTTAACAATTTTTAATATTTTCCCCTGTGTCACCTAACGAATAGGAAATAGGTATTACATACCTTTGTATATTATGTATGTGTATAACCAAGCCTAAAAATGTGTAAGTTAAAAATTGAGTAACATTATGAGTTCGCTTTTCACGGAAGATATTATAGGGGTAAAAGTTGACTGATATCTTACTACAGAGCAGAACACTGCGAACGTCACTAAATGATGAGTAAGTAATGTCGATCTTTTTCTTAATATAGATTAAATAATTTAACACCGTTTGATTTTTTTTATAGCGGGATGTATCTCATAGCGGGAGACATTGTCCAAGACGCGGAATATTGCAAACTCAGAAGATACTCAGTGCCGTCTTAATTGGCAGAGGTCAAATTAATTTCTTTTAATTGGTGACTTGGACTCTCCATCTAACAAATGGTTGATTTCGTAGAAGGAATCATGTAATAAATGATTCATATTCATCCACAACATCATGTTTTGTTTATATCTTGGGGAACTTTTTCAAAATATCATTAATTAAGTATTACATATTTAATCGATAATATTTTGGTATACCTAACATATTTTTTATTTACTGCCGTCAATTGTTTCGGGAAAGTCTGGAGTATTTGACTTTGCCGGGCTATTGGACGGAAGCTCTACATATTGTGAGGGACACTCCTGCGCATCGTGCGTGGCGGCCGCAATTGTCTGATTGATCTTTATGATGTGCCCACGCCCCTGGCAATGTTCATCGAAAGAATTTTGATATCAATATCTATATATTATATGCAGATAAGTATAATAATAAAAATAATAAGTAAGAAATTAAGCCACTAATATTTTTAATGCTTTGAATATGGTTTTTTTTTTAAATTGATAAGCTTTACTATTTTTTTAAATATGTTAGAATTGAGGTATCAATGAGTGACATTGAAGTATCATATATGACCATTAACGTTGTAAAAACTATTTATTTTAATAATACCTCACATTATCTTTAGGCAATAATTAGTAATAATAATAATGCAGTGCTTAAAAAAATATATGTTATTGTTTTACGAATCACATAGAAACTAAATTACCGATTTATCAGCCAAACACCGATAAGATTGATTCATTTTATTTTCTATGAAAAAAATGATAGCGTGACGAATATACATATAATTTTTTTCAGTAAGCATTTTTTTGCGAGTCTTTTTAAATACAGTTTCCTTATATATTCTTCGTGAAAGTTTAAGTGTAGTTTAAGCAAAGTTATTATCTGTGTTTTTTATTTTATGCCAAAGTCAATTAGTTATTTACTCAAATAATACATTCTTCTCCCTTAGACCGTATGTACCTAAATTATTCATCTTACTTCTATCGATCGCTGATGTTAACCAAGTGTTTTGTATTAGTTTGTTAATCTTTACAATAATTAATATAATGAATTAATTACAATCCACAATTTGTGATTTACTTGTGAAGCGTTAACTATTTTTATACCGAAAACGAATATTATTTATTAAATTAAATACGTACTTTGCCTAAATCGTTTTGTCATTAGAGCTACGATAATTAAAAAAATAATTGGTCATATCATTTATTATATATTTAAAGTATTTTTTATCAAATACGAAAGGAAAGCGCGAAATGATTGATGTGACGTTTCTCTTGGATTTAATTTACTTTTAACTCATGTATAATTAAAGAGTAGTTTTTTATATACGATATGCCATTATTGAAATCATGTCAATAATTTGTGTATTCTGAAAGGTAACCCATTTATTGACGGGGTACATCACTATTGATTTAATATGAATTTTGATGATTCAGGCAATGACAAAGATTGCTTGCGCATTTAACAAAATTTAAGTAGAGTTTATACAGTTTTTTGTACAAACATCATAAGGAGAAAAATATTATCTTCACACTAAATTATTATTTTAACGTTTAATACGTTACTAATATAAAACACTTATGCATACGATAATCGACGATAATTATAGGAAAGACACTGTTACGTGTCCTTAATATCACAACTGGGTTTACTGATAAAAAATTTAAAAAAATGATATATACCTGAACATTGTCATACACTGTAGTTCATTCATAATTAACGGATATCGTATTCTGAACTGACCATCACCAATATTAATAGATCTAATATGGACACTTGAAGGAAACTTATTAAAGTCACACACACACAAAAAGTCTCCCGGGAGACGCAATCTGCAGCGGAAGGCGTTCGTTAAATTGATTCAATTAATCCACTCCTGCGCACTATTAGTGGTCCTCATTCGCGGAGATGTTTTTCCCTCGGAGGATCAAATGATACTGTCGTTGTAATCTTTTATCAGCACCAGCTCTGTCGCCGAATATCTAAATGAGACAACTT
The DNA here is from genome assembly GCA_037355905.1 of Heliconius aoede. NCBI lineage: Eukaryota > Metazoa > Arthropoda > Insecta > Lepidoptera > Nymphalidae > Heliconius > Heliconius aoede. The sequence continues at coordinate 2,299,014 of JBAIZZ010000156.1, forward strand.
GAGACAATGACTACGTGTACGATCGTCGATGCCGAATATCAATTGTAATTGACGGGCTCCTATCTAAATGCAACGATTGGTTGTAAATTATGTTTATTCTTGAGGAGTGCGCGATAAACAAATGCCTTTGTTTCTACAATATTGTAAACACTAGAATAATTGTTTTATTATATAATTAATTGCTAATGTTTGATAGTTATATCTTTGGACGGAGACTAGAGGTTTTCTTGCTATCGAAAGAATAAAGTTACAAAATCTTGTATAAAGATTGTCTTGTTCAGATGGAGACAGAATATTTCTGTTAGTATTAGTTAAGTGTTGTTATACCATAGCTCTTATTTTATCGTAATTTTTTTTTATGCATAAATACTTCATATTTTCAAAATCAAACTATAAATATTTGAAAACGAATAAAATATATAGGGTTAAGGTGATACAGATGCAGCAGATTATTTTTTGATTTAGAATTTGCTTTTTATTTTTTTTTTGTTTCACGCTGTATATTCCATTTAACGGGGTAGACAGAGGGGGAGTAGTGTTAAGACACTTCGTTTCCCACTGTCGTAAAGTATAAAGTAAACACAATAGAGGATGGCCCCCCACCCCCTGTAGTGCTTACATAGCATCATACGGGCGTGTGCACTAATTTTGTCAACGTTTGGTTGTAAGGATTATTTTCTGCGATATACACTTAGGGATTGTAAAGAAGTAGCAGGTGTATGTATGTGGTAAGAGGAAAAGTGCCTTTACCAAAAAGCGCGACGAACGGTATACAAGGTGATGAATGGTGTGGTGATGAAGTGTAAGATGCTGTAGAAAGAAAGAAGAAAGCATGGCAGGATTATAAAGTAATATAATCAAATATAGTCGTAATATAATCAGTAGTAATATACTCAGTAATATAATCAAATAACAGTATAAGAGAGATAAAAACAGAATGAAGTATAAGTTGCAGAAGCACCAAACGAAAGTACTGATAAAGATGAAACGTGAAATGTCAGAGAATGAAAGAGATGAAAGGTTAACAAACAATTTCAGGGAAAACACGAAGCTTTTCTGGCGAGAAAAGTGTTTTTTACAGTTGCTTTCTAAAATGTAGAATGAAAGCAACCACACGTTTTGGTTAACCACGGAATTTTACACGGAGATGTACGAATGTGACAACGCTTCAATCTCAAGTAATAGCTAAATGCTGAGTCTTGATGTAGCGAAATCAGTATAAAAAGAGTTGAAAGAGCAATATGAAGTATACAATGTGGAAAGGTAGCGGGAGAAGAGGAAGTTATTGCCGACGCGATCAAATATGGTGGACCACGCCAATTCTTGGACTTAATCGGGTTTTGTGCAATTAATGTTGGAAATCATGGGAGGTCCCAGAGGATTGGGATGGGATTGTATGAAAGTTCACACACAGACTGCGGAAGCCATAGGGCTATTAGTTTGATTAGCTTGGAAAGTAAAGTTTAAACTAAAATATTAGCCAAAAGAATGGCGTTTGACGAAACGAGATACTACCCCGGTACAATTTGAGCGGCCCCTTGCTGCAGGTTCTCTTTATGTGATGTGAAAACGCTTTTTTTTATTGCTGCCACCTATAACATTAACGATACCTCAGCACCATTGATGAATGGTGAGACGACAAAACATGATCATAGATGCATGTTTGATCATATACAATGCAGTGCTTTACTGTTTTCTTCTTATATTGTAAGATGAATGTTGTGAAGATGCAAAATAAAACCTGTCAAATGCAAGTCGGACTCGCAAAAGTCAGTTAAAAATAATGAAGATTTATAAATGGAATTGTTTGAACTGAAATTGATTCGAACGAACGAAAAAAGTTAATTGTATACCTAATGATTTAAATTTATGGTTGTATGGTTATTTAACTAAGAATAGAAAAAAACAAATGTACGCAATTTAGGAAAGGTTGCATTTTTTAAACTTTTATTTAACAGTTATTTTGTATTAATAAAATTATTTTATAAGAGATATATTTATTAATTTAGTCGGTAATTTATAATTTATAAGGTCCTGGAATAATATCAACGCTTTTGTTATATTAAGGCATTTTCATATAATTTTCAAAAAAACTAAAAAAATATTATTTTTATTTTAATAATTTAAATTTAAAAATAGCAAATTAAAAAACAGCACCGGCACCAAACTAAAAAATATTGAAAATGGTCTTACATAATTTAACATATGCCTTACTTAGAAAAAAAATAATGTCACTCTGATTAATTAAATTTGACATATGACAGTTTTGACTTTTATCGTAGCGTTTGCGGCTTTTTGCCCCTATAATAATAATATTTTGGTGTAAACAATTTAGTTAATATATTAATGTGTAAAATAAACTTTTTATAAATAAATATGAACGCTACTAGTTTATATGTTTCTACTTGTCGCTTAATACTTCTTGCCGATGCTGCCGATAAAAGTTCGTGGATAGACTTGTTTCGTTTGGTCCCTTATTTACGACAATCGTTATCTTGTACAGTATGTGGAAATTTATTAAAGGAACCTTATACGCCAGAGAGCTCTAACTGTCAACATCATGTGTGTAAAAATTGTAAAGGTGGTAGGAAAAAACTTAAACCTTCGTGTACTTGGTGCAAAGACTATGAAGACTATACTGAAAATTTACAGTTACGATGTCTTTTACAATGTTATAGCCAACTTTGTGAATATTTTATGGACTCTGATGTATTTAAAACGATATTAGAAGAGAATGAAATAGCAGCAGGTGTGAATGGTGGCACTATAGCAAGTTCTGGTTTAATAGACTTAATACAAGAAGGCGCAGGGTTTAATGACGGGGACTATACAAGTTTTGCAGGTCTCTCTACCTACAGTATATTACCCTGTCTCTATACCAACTCTGCATCAACACAAACACAAGGAGCATCATCATCAAGTAATTCTGATTCAAGATCAAATAGTAAAGATTCACCAAATTCTAGAGCTATTTCAAATGGGTCTCCACTTTACTCTGTTATGTACACAGGTTCCGGTAATAAAATCACTATCAAAAGGACAGCAGTTGATGAGACAGATTCATCACAGTCAGAAACAAGTCCAAGAGAAAACAAAGTATGTAAAATACATATAAATACAAATTTTACACTATATGTTACAATGTTAATGTGTTTTTTTAATTTCAGTCAAATCAATTAGGGTTTAAGAAACCATCAAATAGATCTAGAAGCTCAACTAGCAGTAAGAGGAAAGGATGTAGATGTGGTAATGCCACAGCTACACCTGGTAAATTAACATGTTGCGGGCAAAGATGTCCGTGTTACGTAGAAAGCAAACCTTGTACCGAATGTAAATGTAAAGGTTGCCGAAATCCTCATAGACCAGATGGACTGAAGGTATAAATATATTTTTTTAGCATCATGTGTATATGGCGTACGTAGGAGTATATAGGAAGGTATGCAGAGGGAACCTTGTACTAAAATAATTTATTAACTGGGAATGGAACCCCTTCAAATATTTTTGTAACAAATATATTTTTTAATGTTTAAATGTGGGGAACTGTACTCCTCTCATGCTTTGAAACCCACCTTTCAAGATGCAAATGACAAATGTGCCAAGCTAACCTGTCAATTCAAAGACAAGCTACCGGACATCAAGATTGCCAAAATTGGAATGGCTCTTGAGCAGCTCAAGAACAACAAGGAACCTGGGGAGGACAGTATGTCCAGGGAACTCTTAAGAGCTGGTGGGCGTATTGTCCCGGAGCAGCTCCGAAATATGTTTAATACCATCTTAAACAAGGGTACAACAATAGAGGCATGGTCTAGAAGTGTGGTTATTTTGTTCTTCAAAAAAGGTGCTTAAACGCGCCTCAAGAACTGCAGACCGATAGGACTTCTGAACCATGTCTACAAGCTGTTCTCAAGAGTCATATCAAATAGGCGTGCCCGAAGATTTGACGATTTCCAACATCCTGAGCAGGCCAGGTTTCGAAAAGGCTACAGTACAGTAGACCACATTTATACACTACGACAGGTTATACAAAAGACCGAGGAATGTAATCGCCCTCTGTGTCTTGCGTTTGTGGACTACGAAAAAGCCTTCGACTCTATCGAAACCTGGGCTGTTCTCGATTCTCTGCAGCGATGTCAAGTCGATTGGCGGTATATCGAGGTGTTGAAATGTTTATATAAGTCAGCTTCGATGACTGTCCAAATTCAGGATGTTCAGACAAGACCAATCCCTCTGAAGCATGGAGTAAGAGATGTAATATCTCCGAAACTGTTTAATTACGCTTTTGTTCAAACCACTGAACAGGGTATCAACATCAATGGAGAATACATTTCACACCTTCGATTTGCTGACGACATAGTTTTAATGGCCGAGTCGCTGCATGAGTTATCAGAGATGCTGCAAGGTCTAAGTGTTTCTTCCAGACGAGTGGCTCTGGGAATGAACTTTGATAAGACTAAGGTCATGTTCAAATCATTTGTAGACCCAAGGCCATTTATCGTCGATAATGTTAGCATCGAAATGGTTCAGGAATACATCTACCTTGGCCAGTCAATACAACTGGGTAGGAACAACTTCGACAAGGAGGCTGACAGAAGAATACGATTGGGCTGGCCAGCGTACGGAAAACTTTGTCAAATCTTCGATACATTTTTACTTCGCCACTACCTCAATGCCTGAAATCTCGGACATTCGACCAGTGCGTTCTTCCGGTCATGACGTACGGGGCGGAGACGGACTCGTACGAAAGGCCTCATCCACAAATTTCAAGTCGTCATATTTGTCGTACAGCCGACGGCCGCTGGGCCAAACGTGTCTTAGAGTGGAGACCCGACCTTCCCTACTTTCTTAATTCAAAAGTATGTTTTTTACTGTAGTATGTAAAAACTGCTTTAAAAGTGATTTGAAATTTGTAAAGGGTATTATACTGTTTCATCAACTTGACATGCTAACAAACTAATTTGTTATTGCACCATCAATTAGAGGAAAAATTCAAATAATATTTTTTATAAAATTAAATATATTTATTCCTTTTTATTACGATTACTTTTCTTGAGATTATGTATTTTCTAAAAATAATATCCTATCATAATGTATTTTTTTTATAATATTATATTACAAATTAAATTTATAAATAAATTTAAAAATAGACATATGTTCATTTCCAGGTTCGACCTCACATACCTCAATTAGATACATTGCAAACAATGAATTCTACCCCCGACAGTTCACCATCATGTTCAGGCTCTATGGACAGTTTAGATACAGATACACTCACAATGGATGCTATGGATGAATCTGTCACTTTTACTACAGAATTGAAGTCATCTGATACAAACGGTATATTTTTAATCTATGATATATTATAATTGGAAACATCTTAATAAAAATTATAATAAGTTTTCTTTTAAAAAAAGCAAATATATTTTTTTTACACATTTAGGACAGAAGTCTTTATAGGCATGTAGAGTGGCAGATCTGAATGTTGCACTTTGTTATGTTCTTCCTCTGGGAGAATATGAAGATGTTTAATTTCCCTAAATAGGATTTGAATCCACAATAATTATTTAAAATCACTGTTGTTGCACTGCATTATGCAGGTCTTATTGCTTTACCTTTGCATTTCCACTTATTTCACTCATTCAACATGCAATGTCTCGAAAATTAGGCAGATATTAACATTAGCTTCCCTCTACTAAGTATAGAATACAGTGTGAAGCTAAAACGTAATTTGTTTACAGTCTATACCAGTCAATTACAAGAAGTATCACCATTATTACCAGCCACAATTATGATGGATGAGGAGTTGCCAGCGTCACCTGATGAGGAACTAAGTTCCCCCCACGAGTATACGGGATGTTCACCTAAAGAGGATACTGAGATGTCCCCTCAGTCCACTCACGAAACAAATAGTGACATAGAAGTTGATGTATGACAACAGCTTTCCATTGCAGGTGACTAGATTATGTCATTAGATTAGGGATACGTAATTTTCGCACAATTACTATTAAGAAAATGTATATTTGAATTGTATAGAAGCAAATACAGCAATCTCCATTCTGATCAATATTTGAAAAATAAAGCAAAATATGCCATCAATATAATTCATTTAACTTTTGAACAAATTGTATTGGAATATAAGGAATGTCTTATATAATAAAATAACGACTTAAAATCACGATAAAAAGGAAATGGAATTTGTTGTATTAGCCTTAATATGATTCATTTTACTATTGCATAGTATAAAATGAAGTGCCTCAAAATAACCTTTTTTACATGTGTAAAAGAAACAGCGTGGATTTTGATGTGCTTATCGTCACTATTGAGGTGACAGTCTATAAGAATAGGTCAAGTGCGAGTCGAAGTCGTCCGCCAATGGTTACGAATTTCATGTAGTGATATTTCACATTATTTCAGCTTAATCTTGATAAAAAAAAGTTCCGACAGACTGACGGACAACTTGTATCTTTATATTCTTTGATTTTAGTTCGAAATATCTTCAATTGATTTTATAGATTTAGCTTTGATTATTTTCTTAAATTCACACTTTTCTCATACATTTCATGAGGCATAAGTTGACCTTTGCATATGGATGATTATAAAAGTAGAACCAGAAAAGAACTTAAAGTTACATTAATTAAAAATTTTAATATATATATAATATTGTACTGACTGGACATTGATTATATTCCCATAATTTTTACTATTGTCTGATTCGTTGATTGAGCTAGAAATTTATTTTTTCATTATATCATCAAGATTAATGTAATGCTCACAATCTTAAGTATATAATTATAAAATAATAAATATAAACTGCTTTATTCCAAGCAAATGATGTAACACCTACACTATAAGTGAACACTCACACTAATGCAAAGCTCAGCTTATACCTCACGAATTGTATTTTAATTTTAACTGCACAAAAAATTAAATAATTCTTTTTCTCTCAAATAAATAAACTTGCCTCTGTTACTGCAACACTATGAGTATGGTATTCATACATTACGAAAATTATGTGTCTCTACTAATGATGTTTTGATTATGTTATGTTCGCTTAATATACTAGTTAAAATTATTTTTTTTATAAATTTAATTATTTTCTTGTCATAAGCTAGTGTTTTTAGTGTAAATCCAAATAATTCCTTTATGCATGTGGAAACTGATGTGGATCTTTAATTGACAAAGGTTATATGTATTTTAAATTTTGTCTGATAATTGAAAAACGAATAAAAATGTAATTTTTTCAAAAAAAAATTGTTAAACATATGCATGTATTTTCTTTTACATATGTGTATTTCTTTAAAATATAATAATTTGTTATGATTCCAAACTCTTTATTAATTATAAAAGAAAAATTTTGTAGTATGAAGTGTCTGATTGGGCTTATATAAGTAATGGAAAAAAAATATATGAGGGAAACGAATGTTAAATGTTGTTAAGTGTATAAAACGAATTTTGGAATATCTTTAATTGAAAATGAATAAACTATATTACTTTACAGAATTAAATTGTTAATTGCAATATACATAAATGTAAAAACTATCTTTTGTAACATTTTCGTACTTTTTAAATGCTTCTTGTTATAACATACTACATGTTACAGAATTGCACACAAAGTATAATTATTATTTGAAATTAGCTTTTGACTGTGGCAACTATAGGAGGTAAGATATTACAAACTTCACAACATATTTTCATACAAAGAATTGCAATTATAAAATCTTAGTAAATAAAACTATAAATTACCATTTATACATTGTCATTTATGACCAGAAATAAAATATAAAAAAAATAAAGCACAAGTTGCTATTCTTGTTACTTTATTTACATCACATAGGAAATCTTTATTTAAAATGTTCATTTTATAATGTACTTATTCCAAATTTAAGTAATTTAATTTAATTCCAAAAAATATAGTCTTAAGCATTAAGGTCGATGCGCATTTGTTTGAAGTTATGCGGTTTGAACATTTTATATATATATAAATGATAGTGTTACAATATATGTACTATATAACGACCTTTTTAGCGTTTTTTATATTTTATTTATCATTTCTTTGTAAATTATATATAAGGACATTGTGTAAACATTTTGTTTATATTACCTCCGCTATTACCCAAAATAGGTTTATAAATACTGAACAATTCTTAAAAACCTGTCATCTTAATGCTAAAGAAATTATGTGTACCGAAAAAGATATTGAAATTCCATATAAAAAAGAACTATTCCATTTGACTGCACCTTCAGGTTTCAGTCACTATACCATATAAAATTAACGTAACTAACAGTCCCTAAGTTATCTAAACTGTTTTGACTGACCTGGCAAGGGTGTAAGGATACAAATCTACATTTGATCAATGTTTCTGTATGGACATTCTGTTTATAACAGTAATGATACGTGGAAAATCATGTTATGTTACATTCACAAATAGTAAGATATGATTTAGTAGTGCTGGTTTATATATCATTGTAAGCTCCGCCAAAGACAAATCATAATTACTCTTATATAATACACAATATTATTTTACATGTATCTATTATTATGGAATTTATTAAAATTACTAAGTAAATAACCAAGGTGACAGTAAAATGTGACTGTACATTTAATGCCAATAAATATACAATAATGAGAGGAATAATAGTTATTGAAGCGTAGATCTTAGTGTAAATATTTGACTGCAATGAATACTTTGTATGCATGTGTGTCAACTACAAGTGAATCTGTGATAATCTCTATCACCGATATTAACATTTAAAATCTTGGAGTTTTCCGCTGTTCATAAATGTTTTGGCGTTATCACAAAGCACTTAAGTACAAATGTAATTGCATATGATGATAATCTTACTTTTGAATTGAGAAAAGTAACTGTATTATTGTGATTATGAATGCCATTATTGTATTATGTGATTGAAATAAATCAAAGTATTTTTGTTATATATGATTTTTATTTTTTGTGACCAGTTATTACATAAAATGAGAACAATTATCGAAGTATCTAAAATAACATTAAATTTAAGTTAACATTAAGCTTCTGTTGGAGTATGAATACTTTCCTCTATCTTTTCTGTTGTATTTTCACTAGAATTTTCATCTACTTGAAGACACGTCTCTGTATCCCAAATTCTATCGAACTCTCTTTTCATTGTTTTTATAAGTGTAACTTCCGAGGAAATAAGTGTGTTATCTCTGTTGTGATTCACTTGATCTACTTCATAATCCAAAGAACCCAAAATAACTACGGCGTCTGCACAATTTGCATCGATAATTATAAATTCATGCTCTAATTTGATTTTAGGCCAGATTATCTTAACTAGTATGCCACAGCTGATAAAAGAATGTAGATTTCTTAGAGTATCGGTGTTGTGCACTATAATTCGGACTTGGGCGTAATTTTTTTCGCGTGTCCGTACGTTAATCAGACATTTTGACAAAGTCTCGCTGTCCAGAGTCGGCGTGCATATATCGACACTACGGCTGGCGTGTGCAATCACATAAAAAATGCAAAAGAGGTTGTTCAAACCCATTTGTTTCTTTTCTCCGTCTTTCGGTCCATAAAATAAAACTTCGTTGATCATATCGTCACTTTGCTTGCAGATGCCAACGATGCTTGCGAGCTTTATTATTGTATGTGATATTCCAGCTAAGATGGACGATCTTCCAAATATACGCGATTTCCAACTTTCGTTGCTCATTTTGAAATTGTTGATATGTTATTGTGAAATAAGGTATTGCACTATTATTTCACTATTATTATTTCATACACGCACGTACATTACTTACTGAATTAGAAATGTGTCAATGTGTGTTTTTAAGAATTAAATCTACCTACAAATTTGATTATAAACAAAAAGTACGATACAGAAATAATATGGTGGTACCTAGTTCTGTTCAATGTTCGAGCTACAATTGTAAGTATTGTCAATGTGTGCAAGTAACATTTCTTAAATTTACTACTAAAGACTCTTTTGAAAGCAGCATAATTTTTAAGAAAAAAAATTGACATTAAAGTCAGAAATTTTGATAATTTTTCGATTTTATAGTTTTTTATTTGGTTATTGAAGAATTTTTTACCGTTTTGCTGTAGTATAATGCTAATAATATAATGTCAGGAGAACCTCTACGAAAATCGAACCCACGCAAAGATGTCGATCAACGAATACACTCGAATTCTGTTGAGGCATCTGGGGACGCAACTCCTAGGAAAAAACCATCACGATCAAAAAGCAAATGTAGAATACCCAAAAGTTTACGCTATGACTTGGAAAATGCTTTAGTAGGAGTAAGTAATACTACGAACAATATCTTATTTTATTCATACATACTCAATCTTTTGCTATTTTTCATGTATGATATTTTACGAAAAGTAAGTAAGCGAGCAATTTTTACATATTCATATAATTTTATTTATCACTTTTCAGTTATGCGATGTATGGTTTGAAGAGATTAAGCCATACTTAGTAGAAAACAATATTAAAATACATTTACACAACAACACGGGCGACGGTAGCGGAGACCGCGGTCTTGTTGCCGGCAATTGCTCCCACCTTGATCCAGGTAGACCTGAAGTACGAGCCTCTATCAGCTCTGCTATTTTATATGTCATATAAGATTTGTGAGGGCGACGTGGTGCGTTTAAAACGCGTCTTAATATAAACGCAAGGGCTGTGGATTCAATCCTTACTCAAGTGAATGTTTGCTTATGTATAAATTATTTTCATTTCAAAGATCTGGGAGGCGTAGTGTGGTGTCGAGTTCTACTACTTAGCATGAAGCTGCGATTTTTCTGCCTCCAATTTTTTTTTCAAATGGAAAGAAGTATTAGAAATTCAATGCTCTGTTTTAATGAGAACCGGATAACGAAAATAATTTTGAAATACAACTTTCAAGGGTCCACATCGTTCATAACTTGATTTGGTCCTGAATGTATTTACTACTGTATATGCTATTTATTTCTGTATGACATCAACGTAAACCCTGCCACAGGTGATATATATATATATATATATATATATATATATATATATATATAATAAGTAAATATTTTATAATATTTGTTAATAATTTTGGTGTAATAGCAACGTCGTCACACGGATGTGAGCTGTGCAGACTGTTGTTCAGCGCAGCCAACAGTATTGAAAGCGCAGCGTCGCAAGCAGCCACCGCCACAGCCTCTGGTCGTTGCGGCAACTACACAAACACCGGTACGCTAATTGTTCATATTTAAAAAAAAATTAAAATAAATACCTAATTGCTAAATGTTTCTATTGCAAATTATGTTATGTACTTGGTTTATTTTTCAACGACTTCAAATTTATTTAGAATTTGTGTCATTTTTAAATGTTATTCATAATTTTTAGTATAAATGGAAGAAACAAAAGACACGGAATCCAAGACAATGCCGTCAAACGGAGCCGCGGCAGCCGATACCGCGTCTGTGTCACGCTTATAACTTACCGTTATTGTTAACAAAAGAAAAATACATAGATTTCACGCAAAACCAGTACTTACATCACTATAAGGTGGGTTATTTTTTGATCTTCGAATATCTTCAAATGTTAATTATTTAGCAGCTCTTCAAATTAATAATTATCTCAGGGCGCCTACGATTTACAATCCGCTCTTGCTACGCTTGAGATAAAGCATAAAGCTAAAAAAAAAATAAGTAAAAAGGATTCGAAGAGCGGTTTTACGATAATATATTTTATTTGTTTATTTTTGCTTTAATAGGATTTAATATCAAGAAAACCTAAATTGAAACACATGTACACTCAAACGGATACAATATGCCCTGGTAGAGATAAAGCTGTAAAGAAAATATTTAATACAAACTACACAACGTCTAAGCCCTCATCCTATCACCCATGTCCTGATCTAGCACATAACCAAAATCAACATGACAAAGATAATCCACTTTTTCCAGACGTGAGTGGTATTTTTATATAACACAAAGTGTGCATGGTTTACATGACGACTGTTTGTGAGTTCGATTCCCACTCGATGAAGTGAAATATTTATTTTAAATGTATATTTCCATTTGTTCGCTCTGGTGTCGAGGCAAAGCGCGGCGTTGAGTTCCGTCATTCAGGCATTCCGCCTTTCGCCGGAAAGTGGAAAACGGAGTGTCGAATAGATTACCTCTGCGTACTCTGCTGTATTGGGGATACAGTATGAAGCTGAAATATATAATCTATTGTAACATAATAATAGAATAATTTATAAACAGAACATATATTTCAAACAAAAAATATAACTCAAATTATGATTGAATAGTTATAACTTATTTATTTGGAGATATAAATAATTTTTGACAAAGCAGGACTTTATATTCTTTGTTGTATCTGGATACTTCCTTATATATCAGATAGTTTAATTAATTAACATTGCTATTTATTTTCTTCAGGATCTCATCGAGTTAATAGCTAAAAAACATGACAAAAAGTTACAAGTTTTATATGTGAGTCCAAGAAAAGATAATTCATCATCAACAATGAATTTGTGTGTTCCTTCAAACGCAAAGCGAGGATCCACCGGTTTTTATAAAATACCTCCATGGAGATGAGATTTATTGATATTAAAATTTGTATTAAATTTTCCGAGTAATATAATAATCTGTCATAGAAGACCAATCACGTACTTCACCAAACTGGGCATTGGAAAAATAAAGAACAACTAATTTTTACAGATAGTATATAAATATATTTTTATAGCCTTATAAATAAAGTCTCTTTCCTTTTGTTATGCTATTTTTATTCATGTAAATTTCCTCGCTTCTTTAAGTTAGATGTGCGGTTGTGACTCTCTAAATACGTTGTTTGTTTGTTAACTAAAACGTGAGAGTTTCTTTGTAATTGTCTTTGTATGCAATTCTATATAGATTCTGAGCTTTCACAAAGATTAGCCTCGGAACGTTTGAATATGAATAACATTTTAAATAAAAATAATATCATTTATATTTCAGTATTTGTTAAATGTAAGAAAAAATATAACTCGCAAACGACACATTTTATTGGTATACAACTTACATCTACTCCTTATCTTACGACTCTTTACAAAAGACAACGATACGACTATAAAAGGCAGTACAGTGCGTGTTTACACACGAATAAAAATAATTTACAAAAAAGCAGTCGAAAAATATACATCACACATTAAATAAATAAGTTACACTTCACCGAGCTTCGATCGCAACCGCGACAGCTGGCCGCCGTCCGGTCGGGACCGACGCACGCTCTTTGGATCTGAGAAGAGTTTATGGAATGTCCACGCGTTACAATTACAACTTGTAAGACTAATTCGTATGTTTTACGTAGTCTGTTTCAAAGTACGCGGTTGCGCCGTGCGCGCCCTTCCTGTCGAGCGCGCGTACGCGCACGAAGAGGAACGCGGCCACTAGCGACGCAACCACCAGCACCAGCAGCAGCATCACGAGACCCGCCACGAAGGACGGCACCGACATGCAGATCGTTTCTGGATCCGTGGCGGGAGACTGGATCACTACAGTCTCATTGGACGCAGCGTTGTTTAATGCGAAATTGACGTCACCTGGTGCGACTACTTGGATTGTTCTGCTTGTATTAACATCTGTCATTTCTTGAGCGTCACGCTTATAAATTCTTTGTGGAGACGTTTCACGTCTTCTTCTTATTCCCATTAAACTCTCTGGCAAGTCTTCAACAGAACGCGGCCGTCCACCTAAAGTAGCCAGATTTCCATGGCCTTCGTCTTTCCGTTTAACAGTGTTGTATATTCCACGACGACCAGGCGGAGGAGGTGGCGGTAGGTTGACGTCATCTTCATCTCGAACGGGAGCAGGAGATGACGGACTAGGTGCATTAGGTGTTGATGAAACTTGCGCTTGTGGGGGTGGCACTACATCATCTCTCTTCTCTGAATATGCACCCACAGCGTCTGCTGGATGTCGTGGATCAGGGAAAGCCGGCGGTACTCCATACTCTGCGTGCGGCGCAGGTGGAGGTGGACCGTACTCTCCATGTCCTCCATTAGGTAATCCATACTCGCCTCCTGCAGTCAACGCGTTGCCTCCTAATAATGGTACTCCGTAATCAGCACCTAATCCTCCACACTTAGGTTCTGGACAATTATACCGACACACCTGAATTACACATTGGAAGTGAACATTCATAGAGTCAGGGAATTTAAATGCTTGGAAATAAGCAAATGACACAACCGATGCTGATGGGCCGAAATTCTTTATTTTTTGGAATTTGCTCATAATTTTAGGTCTGACTACGCATCCATACTGATCTACTAATTGAATAGGAGCTCGCTTGCCGTCGTGAGCAACACAGTTTCTTACAAGCATATCGAATTTGTTTTCATCGTCTTTGATCGCTAGAACCATGGTCATAGTTTGACCTATCTTAACTATGCCCGACACTTCGGAGGCCCAAGGTCCTTTTCCAACTTGGATTTGCATCCAACATTGTAGGTTGTCTCCAAGAAAGTTAGCTGTTACAGCGTGCAACATATCAACTTGGAATGGTCTGAATGTTACTGCTTTTTCGTAATAGTCATACCACGTACATCTTAGTTTTCGTGCTTGATCCCATACTTCTTGAACATAAGGATCGTACTGTACTATAATTGTATTTTCGACGTACGATCCACTGGGTGTAGGGCTGCCGTAAGCTGCGACGTTGTGATTAGCAGAACTTGCCATACCACAACTGTTTAGAAATATTTCAAAGGTCGCACTTAAGTGTCCCGTACCCGGTTTCAAATGCATACAATGAGGATCACTATAAAATCCTTTTGAAAATATCATACCGTAAAACGGTCGATCGAATTCTATATTGACTCGCATATGAGTCTTTTCACATTGTACTTGAAGATGTTTAATTTTTGGACTGTCTGGTGTGGCGAGAGGCCACGGGTCGTCTGTGTGTGCTGGAGGTAGCGGAGGGCCATAGGCGCCGCCTCTGTGTTCTAGAGGTAGAGATGCCGAGTCGACGGGTGATTCGCATATCGCGTCCTGAAATGAAAATAATATTATTTTTTATTATATAACTTATCATTCATATCGTAGATGGGTATATTTCGTATTGAAAATAACTAAAATATAAACAATATTTTCAACAACCAAAAATATTTATATGTAGTATGTTTGCTTCTTGTGATAGTTATGAAGCGTATTGAATGCATCGTTGGATAGCACATTCCAGCGACGCAGGCGCAGACGCGTCGCACTCTAGTTGGCGGCATGCGCGTGCTCTCTTCCCGGCGTTTCGCGTTTGCTTCTTTCCGACTTTCTACACTGACGGATAGCTCGCAAGATCAATTATAATATTAATCAGCGCAATCATGCTGCCAACATGAGTTCCGCCGGCTTTCTACGTCTTATGAATACCAAATTTTGTCTTAAGCTTTTTCTTATAAGTATTTACGTGTAACTATACCCGTTCGTACGTATTAAGTTAAATAAATTAGAAATAATTACTCATATAATTATACCACAAGCAGAAGTAAATCATAATTTAAAGAGTAATAAAATAATATGTTTTTAAATCATCATAGGGAAGTCAATGTTGTCTTAAACTTTTTGTTTAATTTTATAATTATAAGTTTAAACTTATAATTTAAATATATCAATCATGTAACAGATTTTAATCACACGCGCAATTTACTGTTCTTGAAGCTCGAAGAAACTCTAGTCAAGAACGCTTTTATGTTTTTTTATATGTACGCACGTTGTATTACAAGCGAAATATTAAAAAACGAATGCCAATAAAAATGTTTAAAGCTTGGTGCCATGCTCACTATCGTATTTTCTAAACCGGTTAGAAATTACATCCACTGTTCGAGATCGCGGAGGAAAGCACCGGACTTGCACCAGCATGCGCAATTCTAAAAAAAATAAATAGCTTTCTTTGCTTGCGAATAAAGAAATTATCTTACCATGACTTTGCTACAGTTATTGTTATGTCGAAAGTTGAAGTAGATTTCAAAATTGCAAGTCGCTACATGAATATATTTAAAAAGGTGTGAAAGCATAACAATATTTCGTGCGCGATGCCAACTGAACATGGTTATTATGTTTATATATTTAGTTATATTTATTATAAGGATTGTAATAATTAGTGACGTTTGTGTCGTATTAATATTTTATTAAAAACAGGACAATTCTTTTATTGTGTGATGACGATATTTTATTCTTATTTATCTGTAGTAAAACTTGGATTAATTGTGGAAGCTTGATTTTACAATATTTAGAAACTAGATTTAGTACTTAATAGTAAAACATATGATATCATTGTATGGCCAGTATATAACTGTTTGTCATCTCACGAAGAGCAATCGCGTGCTGTTAATGTTGTACGCTATACCGCAGAAATGTTAACAGATCCATGTTTACCGTTTGCCATTCTATCTAACAGAAGATTTATTAGTATTAGTATTAACACATGTAATAGCAAATTTTATATATATAACGTCAAAAGTTTACAAATTTTATTCAATTTTATACAACAAAAAATACTTATTTGTCAATGAAATTGCTTTATAATGCTCAAACAAAAATCTACAAAATAATGAGACAAGTGCTACCTGTCTTTCAAAGTACTTAGTAATGAATCGGTCAAGTGCGCAAGCGTCAGACGAACTGCGCTTGCGCAGGTGAAAGTCCCTTCTTTACCCACATCCGTTTCCACCGAACTTGTTCCCGGTTTATAACTCATAACTTCGGAAATTTTCACTTAAGGTTCATTCATTGTTACGCAAAAACTAGTATTATAGTTTTTAAGTCTTTAGACAAATCCCATTAGAAAAATTATTAAAATGTAGATTTAAATATTACAATATAAAAATTTATTAATATTATTATATTAATAAATAATTTAATATTATAATATAAAAATTTTATATATAAAAAATATTATAACATTCAAAAGCACATTGTTTTGCGAATAATATAAAGTTTTTTTCTTTTCCTATATGCAAACTGTCATATTAAATACTTAATTTATAGGTAAAGGTCACCCCAAGACCGGAACTCCTTAATATTTAGTTCAACACAGAAGAAAGTTTTTAAAACCGGATTTTTATTTTCATTCAGTTTGTTGTGATTGTTATGAAGTGAAATGACGTACGAGGAGTGTGTACTTGGATCATACTTTCATAATATTAAATCTGAGAATTTAATTAATCGAAATTATTGATAACAATAAAAATCTTTTATTTTTAATAACCTTCAATTTTTTGGCAATTAAGTATAGCTGAGTAAATATAGACATATTAGTAACTAGTGAAATATTATAATTCTGTCATTAAAACAATATTGTTTAATGTTATGATGCCTGTGACCGTGAACTTGGCGGCGACCCGGGGAAGTGCGTGATTACTTTCACCTTTCTAAGTTTCATTTTCATTTCCCTTATGTTGCCTACAAATGCATAGGTGCGTTAACTTCTCAAATATCCCTGAAATATTCTGAGTTTTTTAATGTAAATCGGTAACTTAATATATAAAAATAATAATATTAAATGAAGAAGAGAAAAGATGGAGAGAAAGATCGCGTGTGAGACCACAATTGGGTAATGCCGGGTCTAATAAAAAAAGAATTATCAAATTATAACAATTTTTTTACTCGACGAAAAGAAAATTTGAGATGTCATTATGGCTTTATAAATATACATATAAATGTTATATTTAATTTCTTAAACAGATATCCAATAAACGAAAGTGATCCGTAATTTACACTTTCTATGACAAATTGCTTTCTAACACGACGTAGCGTATCTTCCCTCAAACAATACACACATTTATGTACAGATAGACATGTACTTACATCTATTAAGAAAATATTTTCTTGTATAATTATAAAAAAATTGTACCGTATATCACCATTTTTTATTTGTGTAAAAAATTAACAGTTTTGAAGAATATATTTTTTTTATAATAAATAAACGTGATTACAATAATAAAATACTTTTAATTAGTTAAGATCAATATATATATATATGTGTGTGTTTGAATGTAACAATTATCACAACTGAGAATAAAGTTACTCAAACTAAAACTCTTGCATCATTCCTACCAAATGTTACTGACAGTGAAAGTGTGAACTGTGAGTATTTTAGCGTTCATTGGCTTCTGGGGAGACTCGTAATCGTTTTAAATATCACGTAAATGCATCTGTAGTTTCTCATACCGTACGGTATGTTACGCAAATAATTGACAATAAAAATATATCTGAAGCGAAAGCGACGAAAGCTCAAAATCGGATACTGTGACATAACTTGCAACATTTAAATAAAAAAAAATCACGTACTTAATAATTTTATAGGTTATTTTCAACAAGTTTCTATATATGGATATAAATAAATTCCATTGAATCGGTGTTTAGTGGATGCGCTAACGGAATCATTAGCCTACTTGTCGGTAAGGCGAGCAGAAAAAGCTGAATAATATAGGAGCGTAACGCGAAAATGATACGTGTACATACATATATGTGTAATACTTTTATATGCGTATGGACATGTTCAATGTTCGCTATGAATGTGAAAACGTCCATAAATACACTAAATACGTATTGAAGATATGCATATTAAATATATATAACTTTTCCAAAAAAAAGAATGTTTGGAACGTAAAGAAAACACGCACGGCGCGCTCTCTACGGTGTATTAATTATGCGTATTTATTCTCATCTCAGCAAGTGATTTTTAAGTGACATTCAAAATAAACTCAGGCAATTAAGTAACTACATTTTAAATTATTTATATAAATTGGGTTATCAGATATCGTCGTGGCTGTATTCACATTTTCCCACTAATACTTTTCACTCGAGAAAGATCTATGAATGATTTTACAATTTTAAACGAGAAAAATGTATTATAAAATATATAATAGCCGTAACATACGAAAATATTATTTTATCTTAAATCTTAAGATTATGATTTGCTACTAACTCTATAACTTGCATAAAATGACAGCTGTGAATTATTTTTGATAAACTATATTTTCTTAAATTATTTAATTTACTTTAGTTTTAATGTAAGATGATATTGATTTTATTTGTTTTAATATAAGTAGTTTATCCACGCTATGTATTAGTAATAATTAATAACTATATAATTAACTACTTTCATTAATAATAATTGCCTAATGTTCTGCCTACAGTTTGTGAGAAAGTTGAATTTAAATATAATTATGTAACACTAACCTGTAAAAGGAGCGTCGTGAACAGCAGCAGCAATCTGATCCTCCTCATAGTCTCGGTCCGGTCAGTCGGCAGCCTGCAACCAATGACACACATTGAGGTAGGCACTAGTACCGCGCAGAGCGCTCCGCGATGCGCTTGCGCGTGCGCTAGAGGCGCTTCAGCTCGAACGCAAAAGCGCGCATGTTGGAGACTGGCATGCGCGCGCGCATTGCCACGAGTCCCTCTTGTTCCCCCCCAGCGTATCTGACCCAATGACCGAGTGCAACTTGCGCCGGAACTGCACCGGCTTACGTTTGCCATGTTTCTCGCTGATGCGCTCCCGTTGAGCGGAAGCTTCGTGTGGCCTTCACCTTGCAAAGTCCACGGCAATTTATATTATTATCAATAAAATTATAATGAAATGTCTCAATTCTATAATAATATCTTGTTGTTTTGATTAAGTGACATATTAGGAAAATAATAATGTAGTAACTCATTGTATGGCAATCACGCAAATATTGAATGAATAGCTACGTTTACATTTTTAAATTTGTCCTACGAACGTGCGTAGCACGGCAACAAGAGAGTCAGCTACAAAACGAATTAAAATTTTTAATCTCATATTTGTTAATTATGGGTACTTTCGTATCTGTCAATAAATATAACGTTTTTACTTACATTTATTATGATAGATTTTTTTTTATATACATTTAGTAAATAGAATATCACGTAGTTTTTTTGTAAATAGAAATTATTTGTTTCGCGTCGTCACTCAACATCTTGGTTGAAGCAATTAGTTTTTTATGTTCCCGATCAATCTATCCGAAACCAGGCTTCGCTGGCAAGCTGGCTTAGTTGGCGTAGCAGGTGCCGGCCTCCTTCAATTAACCAACAAACAAGACCACAGCGAATGTAGAGCGACATTCGTCTAATCGAAATCAAACCGCAACCATAAACAGATAAAGCTCTCTCTGAGACAGCTAAGCTTTTATTTTATTTCATTAGTTTTAAAAGGCATCTTAATAATTGTATATTCCAAATCATTCTAATAAAATTGTTGTTTAAAATATTTAAACTAACAATCTAATAATTGTTCGTGTTAAAACGTGTTTTAAATAATTGCAAACGGCAAACAAATTGTATATAGAACATTAGATATTAATATACTATTAAATATGCCCTAAGTGACGTTCAAACGTTTATCTGATATTTGATTGCTGTATTAAAATCTCATTATATTTGTAACCTGAGTACACGTAAGCCTGTTGAATAGCTCGTTATCTAACAAACACAAAACTTACAAACATTATTTACATTTGGCTGTAACTTTTTTCTAATATATATTTTTTAAATATGTTGATCTCTAAAACAGCAATTAATAGTGATTTGGCAAAAACCAATTTGAAATGGAACTTTAGCGAGTGGATACTTTCGTTTTCTAATTTGCAATTCACGAAGACGGTATTTTAGAATATCGTTATTTTGGTGCTTTTAACTTTTTTTTTTGAGAAATCAAAGTTATTATATTGCAAAATATAAATATTGCAAATCATCTAAGTTTGGGTATAGAAAACTCTGGCAAGCTTAAATTACAAGCATAATCTAATCTTTGCTCGTCACTTTCGGCTCTGATTAACGGCGCGTGAGCAAGCGCTATGACTTTTAATTGGCTGGCAAGGAACTGAAAGTTTCACATAATTAATTAATGGAAACGGTTCAAAAATATAAAAATTATTCTTAACAATAATATATTTAATATAAAAGACGTGCAGTAGAAAGTATATAAGTGTTTTCTTAATTACTTCTGAGCAGTAAAATAGCATTGTGAATTTTGTAAACATATATACAAATATCTAAAGTTTCACTTTGCTTATATTACGAGTAGTTGCCATTTTTATGAATAGTATATATGTATTATTAATAAAAATATATCTTTATTTTTATATTTTAGTTTAAATATAATAAAAATTAAAAATATTGTCGAGCAAATGTAGATAATAGTAATAATTCACATTCACACCATAGAAGCCAATAAAGATTTCTTAACATCACCCGATTTAGCGATATCACTATAAATTGTCGTCGACTTTCCGATGTAAAAACAGAAAAATAATCAAACTCAATTGAAGCGTTACAAGAATAGCATATTTTACAAACGTTCCAACGTCGAACGCGCGTTGAAGTATTCTGAGAGAAAGATATGAAGCCATTGAATTTGTTTTACAAGCTTTCGATTGCTATGAAAAAATGTTATTGTGTTCTTGTTTCATTAAGAAATTTCACTTGATGGGTTAATGTATTAAGTATTATCATTACTTTCCTTTAACGTATCAAAGCTCTTTTCATAAGGGCTGGTTTCGTAAAGGCTGAGAGCGTCACATAAAATAGTTTTGTTAATATGGTCTATTTTAAGGGTTAATTAATTGGATCTATATTTTTTAGTTTATACGATACGATATTGTGTCAAAAATAGATGTCGGAAATAAAGAATATTTAATATGTTTATATTTGCTTCATATAAACGTCAATATATATTATTTTATTTGGTTTCACCTAATTTGATTATAAGTAATTTTGACAACGCTTTTTTCGGTACACCTGCTGAAAAAATTTCGCATGTTGTATACAACGTGGACTCAAGGTTACGCCATAAAACACTTTCTCTGCTGCTCGCAGTTCATTGCACTTCGAATTTTGCATCTCTACATAAATAGAGAGATGCTTAATGTGTAACGACAAAATGATTATAATGAATCAATTAAATATGAACCGAATTAATTCGCATTATAAAGTCTAAAATTAATAACTTTTGAAATACAACTTAGTATCAGACGGTGTTTACGTCCAATGCCCATGTTAATGGCATTGGGAAACGTAACGTGGCCCACTTTCTCTTTTAAGCACACGCAGTCTTTCTCTCACAAGTGTGCTCTAAACTTGGTGGAGTGAGATGACTGTATATTCATGAGCTCCTACCGCATGAGCCTGTCAGCTCGCTTTCTTTGCCGCACTTGGCATTAGAAGCACAAAGTCCGGTAACTTTCGATAGATTCTGCGATCCCGATTGGGCCGTGTCACAAATGAGCAAACGCAACCGATACAATTAACTAATCTGCCAATTGTTGCGTAACACGTTACTTAGTAGTCGACTCACGTTATCTATTATTTAATATTATAGTAAATTTGCATATTATTAATATATATTATATCATTGTGATTAACTTTCCAAATATGTATTTCCTACCTGTTTAGCATGTAAATAGTAGCTGAGTTATTTTATGCTACTTTCAATGAATTTAATTGTCACATCTATGTAGTTATATCCGGATCTTGCATGAGTATAGCGCAGATAGGTATAGCTGTTATTATTAAATAATACAAATAGTTTCTTAAAATAAAAACTTTCTTTTCGAAATTTCTTGTCCAAATAACACTTTAAAATAAAATATATTTTGTTACTTAGTATTTAAATTAGATTTTTCTGCAAAATTTATTCTCTTCTATTTTCCATATAAATACAAATAGTCCATTTTTCAATGATTAAAATATTCATTAAATGTAACAAAAAAATTATATATAATATATATTATTTACAATTTACATTTAGTTGTAAGCAATGTAAAGAACGACTTCAATGATTTCTCTCCATTTAGCATTAGGATTTACTTAATATATTCAAGTGGGGTGGCAAGTGGCGTTTGCAAATAAACTAACTTGTCGATTAATAGGCTGAGCTTTCCATTCCAATGTCAAAACTGTGCCAAGTCTAAATACCTACTTCCGCATCTCCAGGGAATCGACCTTGTTTTCCCTTAGACATTTCCATAACTTGTCTGTCTATAACTTGTCCATAACTAAATCTGGGCACAAATACTATTTTAGTATTTTATTTACTAAGCCATTATCATTATGTTTTACAATCAATAAATTTTATTTGATAATGCTGTCAGGCTGTGTATACACATAGCTACAAATATTTGAGTTTGCTATGGTCCTCACGTTCAACTAACTCATGTGGCTTCTAAATGGGTGCGAATTTAAATGTGGTGAACTGGACTACTTTACTATTACTCTCAATTGTATCTAATAATAAAAAAAAATACTTTAATGTTTCATTTGAATGAAAAAGATATCTACTTAAATGTTATTGTATATATCATTAGAATAAATTAGGTAATATTTAACTGATTTGTTTTCAATAAAATAAAATATTAATCTATTAATAAAGTTTTATATAAAAAGACTGTACAACGTTGACGTCACACAATTCAAGCTATCACTTCTAAACCGGAACTTCCGAGCGGAGAAAACTAGCTACATCATTGCACCGGGCATTTCTCGACATCCGACTCCCGGCATCGTATAACAACTGCATTAGATATCTAAAGAAAACAGGTATCATGATATATTCGATCATCCTATCTCGACACAGGAACTAGGTGTTTGGCGTCGGTAAAGCGGGTTTTTGCAATTAATTATGGTGATTTTCTTTCTTTAATGGTTCATATACTCGTATATTAATATATATAATGATTTATATAATAGGTGTAAAGATCCAAGCGATTCATGTAAACTCAAAATAAATATTAGTTGCATTTCAACAATAGCAACGTGGTAATCTCGAATTGATGTAATAAATAAAAATGTCCATCAATCTGTCTGTAGGAGAAGGTCAGTGCGGGCGCTGGCCGCAGACCAGCTGAGAGAAAGTCAAGGTATATTTCAAGGACGAGGGCGGCGTCCGGTTGCGCAACGGTGAGATGACGGATGCGCTCGGAGCCCTGTGAACGATTGTGTCGAAATCACAATGCGGACGCTGATTTAAGGACGATGACTTCATCGCGAGGCTTTTTTGTCATCGCCGCACTCGCATACAATAGACTAAACGCTTTCTCTCGTCATTGTACGGTTGCATCATTATGAAACAAAATTACCAGACAGAAACAAGTAGGTCTGTTTTGAAGTTATTCGGCACTCTTGACTATTCTAATGGGTTTAAATTTTATCCACTATAGTTTTTACTTTAACATTATTTTATCAAATTTCAGATGAGCCAGCTTATTAGGTCTATGAATTAGGTCTTTGATACATATTTTAATGACCTAAATACATCATATATTAGGCTATATTTTTTTCTCAAACTGTGATTATTGCTTTTGCCCAAATAATGTATCTTACAAATAAATATAAGCCACTCCTTAGCAAAAATTAAACAAATAGGTATCGTGTACATGCAAATAAAATTTTACTGCAACGACGTATACACAAAATATACATATATCTTTGAAATTAATTAACATATAAAAGGCGATTGTAGCTGAGAAACTGGTCTTATTTCAAGTGTGAAGTGTCCTTCAGGGGGCACTTTCTCTGACACGCATCGCATTACGTTAAATGAGCTTACAGATGTATTGCATAATATAACAGTCTCACTTACACTTAGGTAATTATACCGGAGAAAGTTGAATATTTTGGCAAAGAAATAATAGGCCCACGTACACGAGATACGAGTATAACAACCGCTTCCGTTTCTTAACGGCATTGCGTAACTTAATTAAATTTGTGCGACCGCAATGTGAAACTTAAAGAATATATATGGTAGAAAAACTATACGAATTTAAGTAATTTAAAACAAGATTTATTAAAAATATTTAGGCTAGTACTTACAAAAGAACTTAGTGGTGGCATAAAGTCTCCAAATGTTTGAGAAAACCTGCAACAATAATAATACTTTATAGCAATATGTATGTATTGTATTAAGCAATGGGTTACAGGTATAAAATCTAATAAATATTATTATTAAATAGTTCTACACTAGGTTCCCTCTGCCTACCCTGCTGTGTGCAAGATACGGGGTGAAGCTGATTTTTTTGTACTCTTTACAGGTTAATAACCCTAAATTATTTTATATTGTGAAGTGTGAGCTACAATAGAGAAAATGCCCTTGTGGACGATGAAGAACAATAAATTTCGCGATAAGCAAGTTGACATATTTGCGGAAATGAAAGTGAAAGCACTATCTGTACCGGTATTGTCAATGAAACAATAGAAACGATATTTAACGTAGGGCTGATGTAATTCTTTTTTTTTTTGCTTAATTAATATTTGTAATTATTCTATATTAACATTTGCAGTATTAAATTATGTTAGGTAGAAATAATTTTTATTTGACAATCAAATTAAATAAGACAATAAATCATTATGAAATATAACTATTTTTTTTAATCTTATATTTTGCCTTCAAGAAGCATATTTTATTCAAATTGTTAATAAATATATTAAGAAATATAAATACAATAAACCATATATATATCAGACATGGTTAAAGCTAATAAAACATTTGAAATTTACTAGCGCAAATACCTACAAGATGAAAGTGGTGAAATCACAAACAAGTCGCGAGAAATCGCTGCCATAATATATAATGCACTCGTTCAGTCAGCGGGCCAGCCCTTCGCCTTACAATTAAACTAAACAGACCAGTTACCAGAATGTCATTATTTCGACAAGTTAGACAAGCATACAAGACGTCCGTCAGAATAACTAAGCTGTCAGACACGTCGGATATTAATGCTATTAAATTAATTCTGACTTTTATATTTCAATGAATGTGTGTACTTAAGAAACAATAGATAAATAAGAAAAAACAGACTTCATTTAAAATGTAGTTTCCTATTGCTATTTGATGTTGTAAATATTTAAATGATAAAAAATATAACCATATACGAGTTTTTTATGCAGATATGTTACTTTTTCTCTAATCGATATACATACAAAATTATATTTTTATATTTATCACTAATTACTTAATTTATTGGAACAAAAAAAATACCGAGCGTGCCAAAGTCGTATTTATGGAGAGATGAAAGTGTGTGATCGAATTCTAATAAATGATAATCACCGATCTCTACATTTTACTGCACTCGGGCGATTGCTTCTGAGCGGACGTTCCGATTGCGTGTCGAATGGGACGTACTCGCGTCAATTACACGTGAAACTCACAAAACCATGTGAAATTTATGAAATATTTAAAACTATATGACTAAATATATAGGTACATTTATGGTAAAAAAAATCACACTATTATATTAATAATAAATACATCGATGACGCTTGAAATAAGGATAAAATTGTAATTACAATTTTTACACTGACACCTAAAAAATATTTTATTTCGTAAGCCTTTTAATGTATTATAATTAAAATTCAGCTCATTCATGTTAATTACAGTAAAATATGCCAGTTCACTTTCTCTCAGTGTTTCTCTTATTAATCTTTAGAACACAACAAAATATACGAAGACAAGCACAATGGATATAATTAATTGCATTTCGTTTCTCTTCTCTTTATGTTTTATTAGCATCTGCTTTGTAGTTAATTTACGTAAGGTAATACTGCTGTAGAAATTTTTAATTTCTTTTTGATATAACTTTGATTATATCGATATTATCTCTAATTATAAAAGGACGAATTGTATAATTTTTTCAAGTATATAATCATTTCCTTAAAAAAAATACGAGTGTATCAATGTACCTATAATAGGAACATAAAATTATTATACGCTTATTGCACATACGAGTGCCAACGCTGTAAAGAGAAATCAGTTCTTTAAATAGGGGTTCTATTATCTCTTTACTGTTGATAATTTATACGGGTAATATTAATAAACAATTATTAATATTCATAAAATCTTCTTTCAATATTGATATAATATATGTAGATGTAATACATACTCATATGTATAATATTAGTGGGATCACAAATAGTTAACAATACAAACAATATTTAACATCTAAGCCTCTAATGTATATATTTCTATCTATATAATAAATATTATAATGTATATATATATATCTAAGCCTCTATTTACGCAGTACTTAATAAGTACCTTTCTATGAATTTAAATGAAATATATTTGTATTATAACTATTTTACACAACAAGTAACCTTAAGAACTTAACCTTAACAAATATATAGAATTTTAGATGTTTATGTTTTATCAATTTTGTTAATCTCTACGTTAAAAAGTCACATTGTACTTGCACTTGCAGTCTCAAATTAGCTATTCGCTCGTTAACTCAGCCAGTGGATCATTTCCCAAGTAAAAGAAAGGAGCTCTACTTATAAACTATGTCTCGTAACAATACCGAAGCTGCTCCCGCGCCCCGATGAGATCGCACTTGACGCAGAACAATTAAAGTTTTTCCATAAGATAGCTTGTATTAGTTTGGCGTGAGCTATCTCTTCTAAAGAGATGTAATCAAGATATACTGTTTCTTTTCAATGTTAAATGATTATTTCACGTAACAAGATTAGAAACGGCCAGTTGATAGTTTAATTATAATAAAATAATATATATATATATATATATATATTAAGTATAACAAAATATAAAAATAATAATATGTCAAAAATATTTAAATTTCTAAAATAAAACGGATATCCGTGCTGACTTTTCCCATATATTTATGTATTTTGACCGCCGCCAACACATTGAAGGCAACACATAGTATTTATGGTAACAGAGAGTTGTTGATGAAACCGGATTACAGAAACACTAACTAACCTGAATGACTTGCAAGCTTTTCACTGCCCTGAACTTTAATGTGCTTTATAAGTCAATCGAATTTAAAAGAAAAATATTTTAAATAAATATATATCTATATATTATTTGGAAAAATTACAGGCAAATAATTCAAATGTGTCAATTACAATTACTCAAATGTATTATTTATTAAATTATTATATTGAATAAAAAAGAACGTTAAAATTTAAATTTTTATATACGCTGAATGCGTACAGATGCATGTAGCGTACATATGTATTAATACCATGCTGAGTGTCAATCGTAGCATTACAAATGTATTAGTTGAACGAATCAGGTGTAAAGATGGCACTAGGAGTGGCGTAGCTGTTCTGACACACTGACTCGCTTTCCACTGACACTGCGTGCGCTCGCGCCGTCCGCACGCCACACGCCAGTCTAAGATCACTTAGACTTATTTCATCCGATATTGATAAACGATTTCTCAATATAATTTTAGATTTATTGTTTAGAACTTTGCACTCAGATATAATATATATCTAGTGATTTTTAACTATGACACTCATGTTTCCAAATGTAGAATACATTTGAACACTATAAATTAACATTTAAATATAAATAAAAATTTTATTTAAATAACCTTCTGATAGTATAGTTACTTTACTATTTATAATTTCATCAAGTAAAAGAAGTAAAAATAAATTGAAAAGTAAAGTTATGAATCTAATTTAAATAAGATTTAGAGTACTCCACACGTGTTTTTAGAAATAATTATCTAATTTGCGATGCAACTTTTGGTTGAACAAATCTTCTTGACGGAAAGGAAATTAAAACTCAACGTGCTCATTAACACTTTCACCGTGACATTTCCGTTATATTCGAGAATTTATCTCGTAAATATCAAATCTATATAATATAGTAAGAGAGAAAGTGACGATTCATAATAATATATTTATTTAAATATTAAGATGAAAATAAAATCTATCCAAGAGAAACATTGTTAAATGTATTTATTGACTAAATTTAACTAACAAAATATCACAATTCATACAACCGTTTTAGATTTCGTTTGTGGCAAGATTTTTTTTTAGAATTAACTCTAATGCAGTAATTCGTTTTAATGTACATAGCTTTTTGAAATTTTTATATATATTTCAAATTATATATATATATATATATATATATATATATTTGAAATTTATTCAGCTTAAATATTTGTTACTTTGTTCATATGCTAGCATCGGATCCGAAATTTTTATGTTCCTACTCGTTTTAAGTCTAATATATTCCACATAATTATAAGTAATTAAATTCTTAAACCAAAGAATTGTAAACAGTGAACTTGGCAAATAATGATTGTAATAAACAAAGAATCAAAGAAAAAGAAGAGAAAAAAGAAAATGTTTCATGTTCAGTAATTTTTGGGACCCATTAAGATGACACAACATGACAGTAATGGTCCTTGAATACGTCTTAGAAGCGTGACGCTGATGTTAAGAAACACCCATCTGAACAATGGAATGGGATTTCCTACTATGTGAAGTTTCGTAATTCAGGCTTTTAGCTACTTATACTTTTTTTGTCAGCTTCACGATCTATCCCGCATGTAGCAGGATAGGCAGAGTATGTGTAAAAACACTCCGTTCCCTTCCATTAAATTCTGGAGGCATGTTGAGTGGCGGACTTACACATTAATTAAAAAGAATAATAGTAAAGTTACTATATAATTATATGCTTTCTCTACGTTTACATATGAATACCGTATTATCATGCAAATTTGATTACTGTTTGATTTAAGGAAATGAGATGGAAATGATGATATAAGAATCATAGAAAAAAAATAGTTTTTGGCCCAAATAGACCATTCTATTTTTTTTTTGATAAATGCTGTTAAATAAGGTTTACTTTGACAAATAAAAATAAATTATTTGAACATTGTATATAATATGTTCAATCGATATAACCTCACATATTTTTAAAATAAACGACAAACCCCTCAGTACATCTATAAAATGCGAGGTGTGTGACGCGTAACCTACTTTCCACACCGGGCTTCCACATATCGGTGCTAGAGATCATTATGTATGTAGCTCATATTACTTACACATAAATGCTATTTTTCAATAAAAAAAGTTAAGTCAACCGACATTAAAATTTTTCAAAATGTAAATACGCATTTTAAAGTGAAATTAGCATACGATAACTTTTGTACTAAGTGAAAGTGTCATTACGCAACTCTTGCAATTTTGCGTACTTTAGATATCTGATCGTATAGTTTTGATTATGAATGTTGTTTTTGAAAAAAATAATTAATTAAACAAATTTATTAATTAATTAATTAAAAATGTTTAATATAATATTATTTTTTACATAGAATCAAATTATTGTATCAATCAATGACAAAGCCTGTAGCTTTTATATAATGAAAAGGCAAACCTTCTCAATACAAATCCTGGTTGCTACAAATCGGCGTTAATAATAGTCCTTATTTTTTTTATAGCTTACACACATGCACTGTTCCAGCACTATTAATAATTTTCAGTAACACATATCCATATCCGTACCTTTTCAGGTGTGCTTTCAATGCGGTAAAGGGCAGTGGAAACAGTTTCAGGATAACACAGCAAGCTACCGTCACTCCCTGTCACTGTTCCGGTCACACAAACACAGTATCACAGTCTGGTGGGTATCAGTATCAGTCACTTTCGATTTCACAGTAAGATGCGCGGGCGCGATAGCGGTGTCGGGCGGACTGGTCGCGGCGGTCGGCGCCCGCTACGTTTTATACGCGAGAAAGTTGAGTCTACGGTTCTACACCTGCAACGTTTCCAAGAGCCTCTATCCCGGATCAGAACTGATTTTGCGGATTATGTTTTGAAATAGTGACGCCATTCACAATATGACCGAGCGAGCCTACATATCAATGGATTTCATAATTGTAAATTGTCAGTTGACGCACTCTCTGCTTGCGTAGCCTTTGTTACTTAAATCTAATGCTAAGACGACGGCGAAGACTTTGTTTTTACCAAAAATTACTTTAGTTTTTTTAAAATTAATTTAGTTTGTTTTAGAATTATTTCTATATTCTATATTCTAAATTGTGCAAATTTTTTAAAGAATAGTTTCAAATATGTTAATAATTCTTGGCTAAATAATATAGATTTTATATGAGTTTATATACTTTATATATTCTGTGCTTCATGTAAAAGATCTGCTCAAATAATATGAATGCAATAAATCATTTGTATACATAATTCATATACGTTAATTTTTAATTATATATTTATCTTTATGCCACTCTCACATTGAAGGGAAAACATAGAGATGCACAATTGTCTAATTTCTAATTTTCACCAACACATATGTTCCTAGCTACCTTTTTAGGGTTCCGAATCTAAAAATAAAAAACCGGACATGCGCGTGTCGGGCTCTCCCACCGAGGGTTCCGTACAAAAAATGCAGGTAAAAATGGTGGTTCTTTTTTCTTTAAAATGTATGGAACCCTAAAAATCAGCACAAGCTTATATTTACAGTTCGTCTGATACAAATGGTGCACAGGCCCGCAAACTTAATTTTGTCAACTTTTATATGTTGTACATGCCGTTGACCAACAATCAATTTATACAGAACTTTCGGCAGGAGATTTCGACTCGCACTTGACCGGTTTTTATATTTAATATTGATAAATAAAATAGTTTAATATTTTAGATTGTAATGACTTTCGCAATTAACTAAGTTTTTTAATGGCCATAGGCATTTTCTCGCACATACTTGATTTTAATATTGACGACGTAGCCGTTATTTGTTAATAAACATAACATAGATTCATTCATTCATCAGTATACATCTCTTCTAACAGTAATCAAAGTAATTATTTTTCAGAACTCATGACGTGTGTGTGTAACTTATGAAGTACTTCCATACACACGATATTCTTGATTTCACTCTGCTATTTAATTAGTGCGTATAAGAAAAATCATCAGCACAAAATAGATAAATATTATAGGACGGTACAATAAGAATTAATCAAATAAGAGAATTTTTAAAGTGTTGATTTAAGCAAATATATATATATTAATATATATGTTTATAAATATATATCACATTTCGCTTTGGAAAGTAATAGGAAAACATGGCGCTATACGCTCATAAATATATTTTATAAACATCACTTTAGTGTGTCTCGATTATTTATTTATTTTTTGCTCAAAGAATTTGTCTTAAACTTTCTCTGTATGTTCAACTAATAAGTATATGATATGTGGCGACCAATAAAATAATAACGGAAGTGAAGATACTTTTCCATATATACTATTCCATATAAATATCTTATCTATCTTTAGGGCAAGCAAATATAAAAATATAATTACATTGTTCAACTTTGACACAAAAAAATGTCTATACTCGTACTATATGTACTAAATAATATATATTAATAAAACTGAAAATATTTATTATTTCAAAATGATCGTTTTCTTCAAGTGCATATTAAAACTATTTTTAACCGATTTCTGTAAGATAGGAAGCTACAATACGATTGAATTTTTTTAATGGTTGTTACCTCATTATTTGAAAGCTAGTATTTCCCGTGTGGTTATTTTCGTCCATTTCTGACGATGGTATCTATGAGAAAATCACATGAGTCTTAAATTTGCATTCGATATGTACGCGACAAATGGAGTTTGGTAAGTTTAGTTAAGTAGATTATTTATGGGATGCAGTTGCAATTGAGCAAGTTTGTTTTATTTGGTAAAAAAATATAAAAACAATGTTAAAACTGGTGTCAGAAGTGAGATTCTTTATCATTGGATTTCTTTTTTAACTAACTTTAAAAAAGGGAGAGGTTCCCAATTAACCCGAATATTTTTTATGTATGTTCTTATCAATATACTAAAATGTTGCTTGTCAAAATACTAGTGACTATAGTGAGAGTATACAATATAGAGTGCATATCGGTATTATTGACATTCTCCGTTTATTGTGTTAAATGAAAGAGTTCAACGTGTGCGCAACTAAAATCACTAATCAAGTCGTAGTCTTTAATTGTTTCATATTTTTCGCGATGTAATACATTAATAATCTGTATAGGAGTGTAAGAAGAACCGGCAAACTTCAACTTACACTCCTGGTATAAATAATTCTGTAATAAATATAAAATCAGTACCGGCACTAATCTTGGCGACGGCGGTAGGCGGTAGGCGGTAGACGTTATCTCGCATCACGCCGCCACCGCACATGAACATTAAAACAGAAAGCAACGCTCGCCAAATTCGTGCACCTCACAATGGACAATTTATTCGATTTCACTCATTCCGAAAAATTTCATATTTTTGTGCGGGCGGTGCGGGCGCTGCGGGCAGTTACGAGAGCGCTACCAATTACCGAATCATTACAAATATAGATATACGAGTACAGCCTTATAGATCTGTCTAAGTTTTCCTAGAATCTAGATAGATAGATATCTACCTAAAAAATGTGTTTTTTTTAATACAATCTACTAACAGAATTGCATAAGTGCAATAGAATTTTTACCTAAATGTTACAGATACTGTGTTCCACTTACATTAGTTTCAGTCGTTAAAACTTGCCCTTCAGCTGTGACGCCGTATTAAAGGCTATTAAAGACTATGTGAGAGTGAAAGTCTAATTCATTTGGTATAAATAAAGGAGCACCGTCTGCTGCGCTCTCCCGGAAGTTGTGACCTAATTTCACGAATGGAGGGTGAATTTTGTAGGGTTCTTTCCCTTTGCGATCAGTCGGTTGACTGTTCGAAATATAAAACATATTGCAAGAAATTTAATATTTAATTATCGCCATAAGAAAAAAGAGATACAATACATGTATGTCATATTTATATAAAAGTATGGTGATATTTTTTTCCCTCCTAAAACTATATATCGTATACTCATATTTAAAAAGAATTTATTAACTGTGTTCTACTTAAATATCGATATAAATACAAATGTACTTTCGAAGTATATACTTGAATAAATATTCTATAAGCGTTCATGACTAAAGTGTTTTCACACAACTTATTGTACCAAAATAAGTTTGCGGTTTTTCTGATCCGCTTTGCATAACGTTTGTGTGTTATAATGAATACAAAACCGGATTAAATTGGTCAGTAGGTACTTTTGTAAGCATTCCTTGCCGTGCCGTGTCGTGGCGCAGGGGCAGAGTGTGGCGGTAATCGCGATTTGTAGTGGGCTCAATCCCCATTCAAGAAAATGAAATATTTATTTCAATGTTTATTTGCATTTCTTCGTTCTCGTTTTGAGACAAAGTGAGGGGTTGAGTTCCCGCACTGAACACACAATACAGCCAGAATTCGGCGGAAACATGGGAAAGGAGTGTCTCAACACTCTCTCACTCAGGTTCCATCTGTCTACCCTGTTGTGTGTGCGATGCAGCGTAAAGTTAATTTTATTATTATTTTTTTAAATATTTAAAATGTTATAGAAAGTAACTGTTATGTTCCTAATTAATACAGACAAAAAATATATAAAATGAAATCTTAGGCTCTAGTGAGCCTAAGATTTTATAACTGTGACATAATTGTCATAGCCATAATTTCTAGGAACAATAGCGTCGTGTACTATATAATGTAGCTTATAAAATATGCTATGTAAGTATCGCGTCCGTGTGGAGCCGACGATGTAATAGCATGCCATTGACCCTTGCTCCAAAATTATTTATTGTGTAAGTCATGTGCGTCAAAGGAGTCATTGAAGTAACCCAAGTTACTCAATTTTAGTGTGTCATATTGGTAATTCGATTTGCATCCTTTTTAAATTAAAACGTTTTATAATTGAGCAATAACTTTGACTTTGGGTATAAAAAAAGCACATTTCAAGGTTATAATTTTATGTCTAATAAAACAGGAGTTATAATGCAGTTTGGAGTGCAACTGTCTAATTAGCTATTAGCAGCGTGCCAGACCCCAGAGGTACTTAGAAAAGTGAGAGTCTTAAGCGGATATCCAATACGTTTTAGAATGTACGTTAAAATATTAGTTATAGGTGCAGCGTTTTCAATATGAAATATTTTATTAATAATATTACAAAAAAATATTGTTTGGAACTGATATATTTAAATTATATTGAAAATGGAGTTACCAAGAGCAAAGAACATAAAATAACAGTCGATATAATATTTCAGCATCGATCAGTAAAACTGAAGAGAAGTATGTCTACTTTACAAATGAGTTATTAAATTATAAAATAAGCTATACTACATTACTTATATTTTCAGCCTCTACAACATTCTTATCATGAGAAATTCAAATAAAAATTATAATCCGATAAATAATTTAGAAATGTCAATATTACGCCGTACAGAAAACGTTAACCTGTCCACAGAGCATTCATCTTTAGTAATTCACTTTAATTTATTATAATCGTCCATTGGAAGTTTTGAAATGAATTTTCACATGACTACAAAATGTAAAACCACTTTCGCCGAGTGAGGAATGTATGTAGCCACAATCTGATGTCTTGTTGTTATTGTGTGTAGATTAGCCGGCATAAAGTAACCTATTGTTTAAAAATATATTATACTATTAATATTTCGAGACATCGCTTATAATTTTATTATATTTTGCATTAATAAACCTCAAAATTATTTATCTGCATTAATATTTATTTGATAAAAGTATTTTATTTATTTTAGAAAGTTCGTATTTATAAAATATTATTAGTATTACACTTTGAAAGATCGTCAAATCTAGATTGAGATCTCTCGTTCTACACCTGCTGTAATAATTTGTAAAAATAAATGTAAAGTTATTTTTTATTCAAAAGTATTAATCACTCATTAAAGTTTTTTTTTTCATATCGTCTAGTGAAATGTAGATGCGATTTCTCACAATTTCTAATGGTTACTTAATGCAATTATCACTCAATTCAAATAGACTGGCAAAATTTACACTTTTATCTTTTCAAAACAATTAAAAAAAAAAAATTTAAGTTAAAAGTCAAGCTATTAAAACTTAATTTATTATATTTATTATATAACTATTGCAAGCAAAAGTGATTCATTGTTTATTATTAAGTTTGAAACGCGGACGGGTTGCACAATACAAATGGAGCGCGTTGAGCGTAAAAGGTCCTGGCGACGTAACACTTACTCGTGGCTGTGACTCACGAGAGTGAAAGTGGCACATTTTGCTAATGTCATCCGTCCTCTTTATTACCGGATGGCCTCAAGGTTGTTTATGACGCGAGGCATTTTTTTTTAAATATTAACACAGGCTTTAGCATATGCGGGCTATGTAAAGACTATGCGTTTTTAATATTGATTTATTTCATTATTAAAGGTTATACAAAATGGGAACGCTTTATTATAACTGTTGAAAAATAAGATGGTATAATTTAAAAAAAAACAAGACATTTTATATTATATGTTGTATATGTATATTATATGTAGGAAATGGAAATAAATTTGTATTAAAACATAATCCATAACTCAGAATGATTTAAAATAAATAGTAGTTATCATGTATCTCTCTCTGTAATTAGTGCTGTTTGCGACTTCAATAAGACGCTATCGGCAATGCAAAATAACCAAACTCAGTAATTTAATATTTAATTTCACTTCCATACAAAAATTAAACTGAATAATCTATGTGGAATTTCGAAAGTTATATTTTCCAAACGTAACGTCTAGCTTTCGCTGTTACGTAATAATTTATCAACAAGTCCTTAGTCATGTAGACAAATCAGAACACGGTTGCACCCTCATGTTTCCCGTCGCCACTTTCACTGCTACAATTGGAGGCTCTACACCAATTGTTTACACCTCAACGCGCCTTTTCTGTCACGAGATGTATCCGGCTGATGTAGCGGTCGTTGACTTTAGAAACAAGCTGTGTTTCTTGTGAATATTCTTATAGTAATAAAATGAGAACGACTTAATTATATATATGTATGTACTTTTATATTTATTTATACACAAAAAAAAACGCTCGTTTTTAATTAAGATTTATATTATTAATGTTTTTAGCCCTGTTTAACAGCTTGACTATAGGAGTAGGGCCGAATAGGACTGGCCTTGCCTTGGCTATCGTAGAAATGAACCAATGATTTGACACTTCCAGGCCCAGGGGTGGTAATGGGATTAGAAACAGGAGCAGGGTTCACTGGTTTAGGCGTAATGAGGTTTGGTGCTTGTTTTGAAGGAGGAGAAGATGGTAAGACATTTGAAGGCGTAGGTTTTGGCGCAGGTTGAATAACCGGTGTAGGTGATGGCGCTGGTTGTGGAACTACTGGTTTTTGGCTTGGTACCGGGGACGAAGGTGAGGCTACAGGTTTCAAAGTTGTCGCTTGACTCGGCAAAGGACGATTATTATTCTGAGCAGGTCTCACACCACCTCCTTCCATATTTATAAAATCAATATTCGCATTTTTGTTAAGAGGTATATGTGCCTTCCGACCTGAAAAAAAATTCTGAGGTCAATATAAACATTCACAAAAAAAAATTAAAGATAATATGTTAATATGTAATTACTTGTTTTATAAGTACCTACAAGAAATTACGTTCTTGCTTTAAGAAATAATAAGATATATATGCTTGTAGAAAATTACTTATTGTGGCATAACTTGATAACTTTTTTGTAGATATTAATGACCTCAATAAAACTGTGGTACATCACTTTGCTCTATTATCAATAATTTCCACAGCGTACGCGATTTAAAGATTGCTTTTTTGGTTTATTTCAGACGATAATCGTCTAATTGTAAAATAATTTTTCCAAATCAATCGAGTAATTTTGTAGACTATTTAATTTAAACAATTTATTGTGTATATATACATCCACTTGTCCCCCATCCCCGCAGTGTCACCCGCTACCGCAAGCAATTTTTTGCAAGCAAAGATTTTCTTTAGATTGACATTATTAAATTCGTTATATCTTTTGAATGGAACATCCGATTTCGATCATTTAAAAAGTATTTCACAAGTATTGAAATTATCTTACATATTCTTGATTCAGAGGTATGAATAATAACTAAACAAGAAAGTTAAAATTGCAAAAATACTCACATTCTACGTAACTAAAGGCTAGTAGTAAAACTGTCAATAAAAACTTCATATTTTCAATCAATCACCTATCGAAGACACTAAATATATGTGTTTATGATTTCAAATCAAAAATATTTTAAAGCTAAATAGTTGTGGAGGCCGCGTCAGCGTTCTCGAAGTACTGCGAGTCTGTGAAGCCAGTTGAGTCTATATTGACCTTTGCCAGCAAGACCTTACGATAGCACGATTCGTGATATTTAATGATTAAAATTAACGTTTTTATTTGTTTAACGATATAGCTTTTAAGCACTGGCTCTATACTCACAATAATATATTTATAGTAAATATGTATATATGTACGGTAAGGAGAGTATTCTATGACGTAATGATGTTTGATTCTAAACATACACCATTGTTATCCACTAATTTTCTTATCCTGGTAACTGGATATCATTTGACTGGACGGGAAACGATTTTAAGTAGACAAATGTCATTGTAATATAAACCTAGTCGATCGAGTTGTTCCGTTGTCCATTTAAAAAGGAGCACACTTGTATATATATTAGATGTATATTTAAACCATGCTAATGTGTTAGGTATACAAATACCTGAATTAAGTAGTTTCCCTATTGTCAACGTTATTATCCGACTTTAGCAGAAACGATATCTAAATTATGAACAAAATAGTAAAATAATAGTTCGATTTTTCCGATGAGCATCTGCACACACGCATCTGGTGCATTACAGATGTGCATCCATCTGGAACAACTTGCTTAATATGTTAATAGTTCTGCTTCTTCTCGAGGAGTAAATGATTTTCTATACATATTTACAAAGAAATAAATCTTAGAATACTGTAGGTTCAATAACATAAATATAAAATTCGTATGTAATTCCTAATCTGGCTATGCCTATATTAAAATAAGTAATACACACTTTGGTATATACATATTAGTATGTACGATATTGTTTGTGATATATATTTATATACGTATATAG
This sequence comes from Heliconius aoede, assembly GCA_037355905.1. NCBI lineage: Eukaryota > Metazoa > Arthropoda > Insecta > Lepidoptera > Nymphalidae > Heliconius > Heliconius aoede. The sequence continues at coordinate 2,337,730 of JBAIZZ010000156.1, forward strand.
ATAATATTTTTTTATATTGGAATTTGTCAGAGATTGATGTCACTACGTTAAATCCAATTCCCAGCAAGGCAAATGTTAAACATAACCTCCAAATCGCAAATGAAGGCCGAATATGTTTACCGTACCAGAAATCTAGCAATTTCGCATTATATATTCGAGGCAGTCGCCACTTCTAAAACTGGAAATCCGCAAGTAGAATCTCAACAACATACCGTATCTCATACACATTGAGCATGACGTCACCCAAAGGTCGTACAGTATCGCCTACTCGAGTCGGACACGAGATCACTAGTGCGCCGTGATCGCGCTACTCTAAACGTTAGTTGTGACCAGGATGAAATTTACATTACTTATCCTGCTTGGTGCAGCAGTCTGCCGGGCTGACGACGTAGGGACGGCTGCAGCACAAATCTTCAACAGCATTCTTCCCAATCTTATAAGTAACTCTCTCACCGGTCAACAAGGCAACACCGCTACGAACACCCTGCAACAAATCGGAACCGTTGTTGGAGGAGTAGTTGATTATGCTAAAAAAAAAAGTTATGAGGACATGCTACGTCAGGTCCAAGATTCAACCTCCGACGAGGACCTGCTCCGTGTAAGCGAAGAAATGTTTAATGCAGATCAGAACAATGCGATCAATTATATTCAGGTTAATTTACAAGGGAAAACTAGTCCTTTATCCAAGAGCGACGAAGCGCAATCAAAGTAAGTTTCCGAAGTATATAAATAGTAACTACAGCATGTTGTAGAACCGTTGAAAATAGAAACGGACATTTACAATTTTCGTTATTTCCATGATGGTTAAAATGCTTCTTGCAGCAATCGTCACCTTGCCACTTTGCGTTGCCTAGAGTAGATATAATATTTGTTATATTTAGTTATGTAATCTAATGAAAAAATTGTATTTTTATACTTACTTTTAAGAAAAGATATTGCCGTTTCTATAGCAAAAAAAGCGTATTTTGAAACTATAACGGGAATCAAAATTAAAAAGGGTACTTTCGATTAACCGAGAATTATGAAAATTGGCAGCTAGCATAGTACTAGTTCAGGAACACGATACTTTTTTTAAATCCTAAAAAATAAGGCTTAAAAGGGAGGCAAATTATGGTTTTAAAGCTGCTAGCCAGTTCAAGTAAGGTATAAGATGAAAGGCTAGCTAAGCTAAACTCTAATTTTAGAAAAAGCTCGAGACCATTAATTTTTAAGCCCGATTCGCGCTTGTCCGTTTCTTTTTCATTTTCACACTGTATCCCGCATGTAACAGAATAGGCAGAGGGGGCATAGTATTAAGACACTCCGCTCCCCACTTTCCACCGAACTCTTGAGGCATTGCTTGTTGAGTGGCGAATCTCAACGCCGCCATTTGCCTTCACGCCAGATCGAAGAAATGAAAATATTAATTATTTCATTTTCTTGAGTGGGAATTAAAACCAAACTCTACTTGTCACGTTTACATGCCTGTGCCCCTGCGCAACTGGCCTCATTACTAACTTTAAATGTATGATTTTATTTCAAATATATATATATATATATATTATCATAACACTTCGGCCCTCATTTTATATGAAATAATACCCGTCAATTATTATTGCTTGTTAAATTGTGTATCTACTAAAAGTAATCATTGCATGAGGTCATCTCTGGGTTAGAAAAGATAAACAGGATTGTTTACACTTTGTTAAGTACCAAATTCAGCGAAAACATTATTTACTGATGTTAATTATTCTGTTATTATATATAATATAAATTATTTTAAATAAAAATATACATTTTAAATTTATCCTCTCTGACAAGGCAATACGTTACGTTAAGTACCTTCTCAATGCGCAATGCCTCCAGAATTTGGCAGAATGGGAACAGAAACCAAGTGTCTTATGGAACAGGAAAGGAACGTTCCCAAGTTTCTTCTGCCTACCCTACTATTTGCATAATACAGCGTGAAACTTTTAAAAAAAGATAAAATAATATTAACAGCTTCTATTATTATAAAAATTTTCAATTGATATGATACATCGACAGCCTCCTGAACGTACCTCAGAATGTATGGAACGGACCAACTATAGGACCATTCGTAGCACTTTTCGACAATTATCACAAGAACGTAATCAGGCCTGAGTTCGTTACACCAAATGTAAGTTAACATTGTTTATTTAATTATTTCTTCTGACTTTCTGAAATGAACATCTTCGAAGTAAAAATATGTATAATTTAATATATATTAGAATATATCTAGAACTTACTTGTAATAAATGGTGACTTCGGAATGAATAAAGTACCGTTAAATAATCGCTGATGTCCGGTGTTGTTCGTTAATAGCTTAGAAAAAAATATTTTGCTTACTGTCTACTATCACACTTACTGTTAAATTTAGTTTCTTAGCCTCTATAATAGGTACTTATTCAATATTAGAGTAGAGCTTTCCCATTTACCGAGTTTTGTATCTAAGAAATGTATCAAAATTGTCTAAATTATAACTAGCATATCCTACTAATATACACTCTACAACTTTCCACTCACCTAAATTTAACAGTTGGCGTTAGATGTATATTACAATTTTTTTTTTTTCATATTTATCCCGATACCTACAAATAATGCAGTTGAATCGTTGCGTATTTACTTCACCCCCCTTTTATAAATGCGCACTGATACCGTCATACTTACTAGCTGCGATACTGAATAATGTATGACATGATTAATACAACAAAAACAATATGATGACAATCAAACATGATATTATTTGTAGTCAGTGTAGCTAGAGGCCAGTCGTGGCGCAGGGGCACAAACGAACGTTTTGGGTTCGATTCCCAATCAGAAAGGAAATATTTAATATCTTCATTTCCTCGATCTGGTAACGAGACCAACGCGCGACGATTGCTTAGTATTGTACAAAGCAATGCTTCCAGAATTCAGCGAAAAATACCTTAATACTAGATTTTCAGCCGTGTGGCCCCGGCTTAGAATAGGATCACCCTGGTACTGTCGGAGTCGTAAGAGGCGACTAAAGTACGTGTGGTAGAGTCACGTCGCCAGTAATGGCAACACGCATGGGCAGACTCGACCGGATTTAATACAACCCCCGACATTTAAAACCGGCGTGAAGTAGTGGCCCTTGCCAGTGCGTTTCGCATTAGGTAATGCCGGGCCCCGGTGCCCTTCATCTCCACCTTAAAGGCTGGCAACGCACCTGTGGCTCCTCTGGTGTTGCATGGGGTCGTGGGCGGCGGTGATCACTTACCATCAGGTGACCCGAACGCTCGTTTGCCTTGTCCTGTCCCATAAAAAAAAAAAAGATTCCAATTTTCCCTTTGCCTACCCTGATATGTGCAACACACCGCATAAAGCCAAGCAAATAAACAAACAACGAGAATATAAACTAATACTGTAGTAAACTTGTTACTTTATATTAAATTCGTTTAATTTTAAAGGAAGAAACAGAGCAGGTGACATTCATCAACACGATTCTGGCCACAGGACCTATTAGGAGTCTAATGTCATTCCTCGTCAGCAAAGGTGAGTAATTTAACTAACGCACCATGTGACTGTCGTGACTAATGTACCTTACTATTGAATCTAACTACGTTTTGAAAATAATATATGTACCTAAATAATAATAGTTCACACTATTATCTAATTTTATTTAATATACATAAAATGATAAAAACGGTAAAGATAGATAGATTTATGGATAAAGTATTCCTAGTTAATATTTTTGTTGTAATAAAATTAGACCTCTATATAAATATATAATATTAATTATAATATAATATTAATAATATATATAAAATAAATATGTATATTTATTAGTTGTGCCTCTATGTATGTTGCATGCATAACTTAGTAAGCATTACACCTGGCTTATGTTTAAAATAAATTAAAAAAAAAAAACATTTTTTTCAGCATCATGACTGAAGACTTCTTCTAGTCTTCTAGTCTACTATCTTTGCAAGTACTTTTCATAGTATTGCCTATTGATTCTCCAAAAAAATATAAAAAATTATACATATCACAATTATACATTCATAGTTAGCTTAAAATTATTTTTCTTTTATTATAATAGGATTGAACCAAATGAACGAATATAATGAGCAAGTCCAATTGCTGAAGAAAATCTGGTTCACAAAATACGCCCGCCACTGGACTGGCTTATGTAAATGCAGTTGCGCTTTTGAAAATATCTTCATGGCAGAACTCAATTCAAATACCGTACTTGGTAAGTTATTTATAACCTAATATATTTTTTAATTAATACTCTTATTTATTTGGTTTTTTTTTTGCTTCACGCTTCTTTTATTCTTCATTTTCCATTGAATTCTCGAGTGTTTGTCGGTTTTGCAAACATTCACGCCAGTGTTCGAGCGTCACAATGGGTTCTTGAATTTAATATACTATATAAATATAAAAAAATGACACTCAACGCATTATTTTCTTCCAGGTCTACATAGCTGGTTGTTCTTCGCTAAGCGCGAGATGGACCGAAAAGCTAACTATCTCGGTTATATTGACAAACTTGATCTTTCTGGAGTAAGTATTCGCATTTAACCAATTCAATATATAAGTACGTAAGTACATACCTTCTACATATTCTTCTTTGCTTTCCGAAGTAAGCAGAGAAAACTAAACAGATTCGGATTTGAACTGAGAACGGTAAACATCAATTTAAGTATGAAATTTATAAAATGCTATGGGCATGTAATGCATAATAAGTAGCCAAACTGTATATAAATAAAAAATAAATAATTAACATGTTGTATTTATCTTGCAGAAAGGACTTATCCTAAAACAACACTCGGTTCTTAGCGAAACTAAAGATGCACCAGAAATTACCATGTTTGTGGGTACTTCCCCGGAATTGGAAGTCGCTCTATACACACTCTGCTTCATGGCTCGTCCCGACCGCCCATGCAAACTACATTATAATAACGTACCATTTACAATACAAACTAAAACTTTAAAAGCTGACAATGTCTTGCTTATAGATACAGCTTATCCCGCTTTTTAAATCTTAATTTGCCATTTTAGAATTTTAAAAAGGTTGCTTAATTGAATTTGCTAATATATGAAGCGAAGCTATGGTGTGTAAAGTTTCTTTTTAGAATAATAATTACAAATTTTTTAAACTAAGTCATATAAAAAATTTGCTTCATATTATTTTTTTCCTGTTAATAAGACACAAAAATACGTTTAAGAAAGTCATAATCATTCATCAGTAATATTTTTTTTGTGTTATGAAAAAAAAAGATATGATATTAAATTATTTCCTTTAATAAAAAAATATGGTATGGAAAATTAACATATAAAGCTTTGTTTGCATTACTGTAATTGTTATTATGTACATTAATTTAGAATAGAAATGTATTTTTATATAACACACAGTTTTTTTTTTGTACTTACCCTAAAATTTACTTCAAATAATTACCTTTAATCTGTATAATGGGGAGGAAAACTATGTATATTAAAGATGTATCGTTTATTGTCTAGGAGATGGCACAATATAGTAAAGTTCATCTAAGTTCACATGACGATATTGACACAAGTATATTAACACAAATATTGAATAAAAATATCCAAGTAAATATTATAGAATAAAAAATCAGAAGGGCTGGAATAAATTATAAAGAATTTTAAGAAAAAATAAAATTCTGTCACTGAACAAATAACCGCAGTAAAAAGAAAGTATCTATCAGGACAAAATTTTCATACAATAATTTTGCAATAACCCTCATTACTCCCATCTTTATTCACCAGCCTTCGACAAATTGCACTAGTTTGCAAGAATAGCGCCAAAATTTGCGCATCTTTATATAATATCGTTAACTTACAATAATTAATAGTTTCAATCGTTGTATGATATGACGTTTATATTTCTTAACTTATTTTACAGGCAAGACTATGGCTTCTTTGAGCCCAGTACATAATAGGAAAAATTTATCAAAATTACTTTTAACATAGAAGCAATACAGTACAGATTTCACTTAATCTATTATGATTTTACATAATCGCTCATGTGACAGAAATATTTTAGAATCTAAAAACAATTAAAGTTTAGATTCTACTTGTTTGTATAATTCAGTAACAAATACACTTGACTAGCTTCTGATTGAACAAATACTTTCAAGTTTTAACAACAGTAATACTAGGTTTACAAAACAGTGAAAATAATTACAACAAATGATAAAGTTTTTATAATGATTTAATTTGTACATTTGAAACGAATTATACAATATTTTTATAAAAGACTATTCTTAATACAGACTAGTAAAGAACTAGAAAAAGTAAAAGATTTTAAACACTTATACCAATACTTAAATATTATTTTATCATTCTACTCAGCTTAGATCTTCAACTTGAGAAAAATATTTCAGTATAATATATAAACTACTGCAATACTACAAATAGCTGAATAATTTTTTATTTATAAATTGTAAATTTTATTTGAGATGTTGAATAGAATGTTTATTTTAACAATTTTTTTTACTTACAACTGTCCAATTCGAACTAAAACACGCCTAAGCCTATTGCACCTGTCGTTTCGATAAACATTATCGATTGATTAAAATCGATAATTCGTATTCGATTTTTGATTATAAATTTGCATATAAAAATGTTCTCTGTAAAATATAAAAAAAATATTATGATGAAAAACCTAATAAATAATATAAATATTAGAATTGCACTGTGCCTATATAGGACAATATACATTATTAAAGTAATCGATTTCTAACAATATGTTTCTAAAAACAGGGGTAAAACTGCCATTTGTAAGTTCTTTAATGTGTAGATATTAAATCGAAGTAGTTTTTTCTCATAAATTCACAAAGCTCATATAAACAACAACACATTGATCATCTCAAAACAATGTTATCAGTATCATGTTACCCGTAAATCGTTAGATACTATTCGTTACTTTATACATCGTATAGCACGAGGACTATGTGCTTATTACAATACTTTTATGAATGCCGATCACTTCTAGCCTTATCTCAAACAAAATAAGATCCATATTCGTGCGGCATGACTCCACGTCGTGGGTAAAACGTGTGAGTCAAAGAATACTTCAATAAATTTCTAATATTAGAAGTATAGATGTCGGCAAAGCGGAACAATCTTCTAGAAAAGTATGTGGGGTTGTGATAAGTCCGAAAAACACTACCAAATTGTGAGTTAAACACGGATTTCGTCGAGTTCCTGAAATTAAATGTACATTTTATACTAACTACATACGTCTAATCTACCTATGAAATAAATATAAAAATATTTCTATACTATTATTATTAAAAGTTTTGTAAATTTTGCTATATTTTAAGTATAAGTATATTTTTTTACTGAATATATAAAGTACCTTAACTCCTCCCGAGCAGAGCTGTGGAAGATATTATCATGTATGTATATGCAATAGATAATTTTATTAACGGAAGCTAATAGTTTTAATAAAAGTTTAGGTCAATATGTTGATATTATTTTACTTTTAAAATTATGAAAATACTTCAAAGAACAGAACCGAACTATATAATGAAGACATTACTGCTAACAATAATAAAATAAAATATTTAAATTTACTTCTAAAAAAATTACTTTTGATTTAGTAAAAAAAAACTTACGCTTATTATTTTAGTATGTAAAGTTGAAGATATTAATGATAAGGCTCTTATGTGCCATCCAAGGATATGTGGACGCCCATGGGCACGCAAGAATTCTTTGTCAAATGTAAAACACTGTAGTCGGTAAGGTGTGAAGAAATTTCTTTATTACCATAAAGGTAAGAAAGAAATTTCGTCACACATATTCTGCATTTTCAGCTGTATTAGATGTTCTTTACCTAATTTTTATAGATTCAAGCTGTATCCCGCCCATAGCAGAATAAATAACTCGGAGTGTTTTACGACTAAACCATTCCGGTCTGAGAAAAACGCTGCCGTATTATTGCCGTTATTGCATGTTACGTGGCGTGTTGAGTACGTGAAGAAACTATATACCCCTTATTTACGAAAATTGTACGGACAGAGTTTATATAGAGGAATGCAGACTGCTAATATTTTTAACGTATAGCATACATTTGAAAGTTAAAAGCCGTATTAATAATAACTTACCTCATATCCTTTGGATTAATATCAAAATTTATTTTTATTATATGTAACTAACTACTATCATTAGGTTATATATTACACATAATTTACTATTTGATATTTTTTTTTTAAATATGATATCTCGATAAATCCAATTACAAATTTCATTTAATAAGTGTAAGCCAAAGATACTTTTACTGATATTTTATTACTGTCACTTAACATGTTCTTAGTGTAAAGCTAAAAACATATATTTATGAATTTACCTGAGATTATCTCTTTCCGCCATCCATTCACTGATGACCTCTAATGCCTCCGGTTCCTTATAATCTTGGTAGTCCTCAATTAACTGGGTAAGCATTTGTAACCAATTGGCATTCTCTTTGAACGACTGCATGTTTAGCGTGTTTATTTCATGCTGTAATAGTCATAAATAATAAAGTAAATACACATGTTCCACCGTAAATAATCTATAGTATCGATAATAAAACCCAGTACATCATTTTATTCATAAAAAAATATTGTTAATCATTTTTTAAATCGGGGCTGTGTTCAGAATCTATAAGCACAGAGCTAGTATGTCGTTACGATAAATATGAACCTTGGTATTAATTGATATCTCAATTTTATATTTTTTAAAATCTGGTATTAGAACGCAATACAGTTCTTTCAAAATAATATTTTATTAAAGTATAAACATACAGTAAGTTCATTTATAATAGCGCCCGTCCTCCAGCCGTGCTCTAGTGTGACGTCAGCGAGGTCGCTGTAGGGGTGGTCGCCGAAGTACAGCACTTGATGGCCACTCCATCCCGTGAGATCTTGTAGCTGCTTCACTGTGCCCTGAAAGTATTGTAGAATACTATTATACATTTTATCTCAATGTAGACGCGACGGGTGTGGGTTCAATCTCTTCTCGAGTGAATGAATTATTTTTATTTCCATGCTTATTGCAAGATAAAACGCAGCATTGAGTTCCGTCACTGAACACGCAATGTCTCGAACATTGTGCGGAAGATAGAGCGAACGAAGTCTAGGTCATCCCTCTGCCTCATATATGCAGTACACCGCGTGAAATTAAAAAAAAATATTACAATGCTTGACACTATTTCTTTGATAATGAGAGAGTATCTTTAAAAAAATACATGCCCTCTATATTATAATCAAATTAATATATTTAAATAATCTACGTTGAATAGTTACAGCACTTTGTCATATAGTTTAAAATGTAAAAAATATTATTTTCAATACTTAGCAAATCTTTAAGTTTATATCTAACCTCATAATAAATTATTCCTTTTTCTAAAGAAGTAACTTTCTCCCAAATATGACTGTTAGCGTTTTTATCGAACACTCGTATAGGGCGCGAGTGCTCCGTAAAAAACTTAGGTTTATTCGCGTTCACTATGACCACGTCGAAATAATCGCGCCAATCGGCACCGACCAACATCTCCATACCAGCATTTCTGTAATTTATGATTAATAATCAAAAGTGATATAACCTTGAAAATACCTTATAAATTATGAAAAACATATATTTATATAAATTAATAAATATTTAATGTGCATTCCTGAAAACGGGAAACAAACTTCCTCCATGATAATGAGGACTATCTTTTAAATAATGTTCCAAGTGAAGACTAACTGACTAAGAGCGTCTCAGCAGCGACGTCACGGCGTACACGGCGGCCAGAGTTGTCGTTAATATCGCTCGGAAAATGAAAATGCATTTTCAACTATAAAAATTGTAATTTTTATAGGAGTTTTCAATGAGTGTAATATTCTATTGATTTAGCAGGATTGGAGCCTATGGATATCATCCAAACACTACAGACATTTCTTTACACGGTGATCACGCTAGTTTCTGCTTTCACTACAATATATTTTTTATAAATAAAATACTTTAATTAGATTTATTAAAAAACTTATGAAATTAGTTAAGTTTAAAATAAAGAATGCCTTACACAAAATGATATGGGCTATTTGTGACTAAGAATAATTTTTTGTCGTTTTCTTGTAGTATCCGGAAATATTTTTTCAAATCTGAATTTGGTCGAATATATTCGTCCACGTTTTTAGCGACGATCTTGTGCATGATCGGATGACAGCTTTGTACAGAGTTCTGAAAATACAAAATAAAAACCTTTGTATAAAGAAGAGGAGAATATATAAAAGAACGTCTAGCCTAGTTTTGCCTAAACGATCGATACAATCGTCTCATGGTAATTAATTGGATACGATAGAAGCGTAAGATTTCTTATCATCAACACATGATTAATTTTACGAGAAGCGAGAAATAGTAGGAGCCCGTGGACTTCCGAATGTATATTTAAAATTAATTGCTAGACAAATTAAACCTACCAATCAATTACATTATTTTTTTTTTACCATTCATAATAATTATTGTAATTTAGTACGATTTCTACAAAAAAAAAACAAACATTTCTAAGCATGTGAAAATTCAAAATATTAATAATGAATTGCGCATATTTGTATAGCATGCCTACAGCTCTGTGGTTACGAAGTAGTTTAAAATTACATGTTATCGCAACAAGTATGAACTCTTACATACAAGTAATATTTACATGTAGTAAGTTTATATTTAAAATAATTTTCATATTTACCTTCACATCCAAGAACAGGATCTCGGGATGATAATCAATGTGATTTTTAATAAAATATTCAGCAACATTGCACAGCAACCCCATTTCCGGTACAGAAAACAAATCAGCTAAATGCACCATTTTAGACCTGTTAGTCTGAAACAAAGATTTGACATTTGAACGAGACTCAACAATTTTTGAACTAAGGCGCTGATTATATCAGACCTCTTCAAATGCACTACTTTAAGTTACAACCCCATATAAAACAAAACTTCAAAACATATGGTAACGAAATAAAAATATCATATATATATATATATGTTTAAAAACAGCACACATTTCATTATTTACATAATTCAGTGACAAATTGTTCCTTTAAATTTTTAAAGTAAATATAAGAAACACTTATGCTTGCCTTATTTGGTTGTCAAATATTTGCCGTATTGTATAACAAGCTAGTATTTCTAAATACATAATGCTAATTAATTGGCCATCACATATATGGCAAACCGAATATATTTGGAAGACATGTGGAGCGAATGAGTGAAACCAAAACAGGAAGACATCAAAGGAGACTAAGGCAAAGGTAGAAAAAGTCCCTGACCATACTAGCGGCCCGACGCGGCTTCACCACAACTATAATAACTTCTAATAAGAGTTCAAATTAGTACAAAGGAGGCAAATGATGAACAATTAATGTTTTTTGTAAATACAAAAAATATTTCTTTCTGCATAAATTATCAAACCAAGCTAATTAAAGTAAATAATTAATAATTATTTACTATACACACAAATTGGTAACATCTATAATAGCCTTAACTTTTATAAGCTTTACAAGGACTTGTACTTAGTGAGATGTATTTTATTTTAATAAATTGTTGAACAATTATGTTTAAGTAAATTATTTTATCCAGGGAATTTGTATCTTAACAAAGTTAAATTGCCCCAAATTTAATTAAAATAAATTAAAACTTTTATTAATCCTAAAATTCAATAAAAAGTTCTACTCTTAGTATTTGCATAGTTCAGAAGGTTTAGTACTCAGTGGAACATAGAAACTGATAGTAATATTTGCCATATGATAGTTAAAGACACATGTGGTGCATTAGTTTAGTTTATTATCATGTCAGTCAGACCTTGTAGGTATTAGACGACATTGCAAGGGGAATGCACAAATGAATGATTGCTTACAAGTGCTCTCGGTTTATTGAATGTTATAAGGATATATCAAATGTTTATGATTTATTATAAATATAAATAAATTAGTTTAAACATAAGTTGTACATATTTTAAATATTTTTTAAAGTACAATATGATAGCAGCAGTGGGATAATAACTAGAAATGTGATGGGAGTATGTTTAATCCTCATTAGAGGCAATGAGTATTCAAATTCGTAATGATCTTTAAAATAGAGTTTTCAGTTGAATTGCTGAATATACATATACCTAGTTATTTAGAAGGCTGTTCTGCTGAGAAGAGCCTATAAGAAGCAATGTCAATGTTACAAATTAAATATTAAATAGACTGGCAACCATCCTGCATGAGATTAAATTAACATTGAATCCATGTTTTTATCTTGTAAATTTTCTTGGACGATTGCCTTTACTTGGCTTTTATATTTTAATTATAGTCATTTACCAGCTGAAGTAAACAAAATGTGTCATTGAGTTCTTCCGCTCAATACACAGTCTCCAAACTTCTTAACTTAAAGGTTCCCTTTACCTACCCTGCTGTAGGGAAAAATGTGGTCATATGAAATAATAAGGACATTACTTAATAATCTCAAACTCACCTTATGAACCCTGGTGTCACCCTCAACATAAGCTATTGGTATTATTCTATTTTTATATATCTTAAGAACTTCCTCTGTGGAAACTGGTGTAAGTCCCCTATAGACAGCTCCAAATTGTATTTGTAAAAATGAATCCAATTTTAAAAGCAAGCCCTTTTCAATATCATAATGCAGGCCTCTGACTGCAAAATCTGGTTTATATTCTAATTTGGATATTTCTGGAGGATACTAAAAGTATATATCCATGTTTAGATTATATGAGTATTATTTAAAATAATAAATTCATTAAGCAAACTTATATTTTACGTTTGTTTATTTGTTTAAGCACATTTTATTGTAATTACTGATAAGCAGGTTTACCTGCCAGGTCTGACTTTTTTTAATGAAAAATTTGCTTATAAAAATACAACAAACAAAACAATACTTTTTAAAATACCTTATATTTATCAAGTAACATATCTCTTCCTAGATTATATAACAAATGTTCTAAAGAAGGTTTGTAGTGTGCCAGTGTATAATCATAATCAAACCCATATACTTTAACTTCAGTAAGATCTAGCTCGTTACAAGCAAATACTCCTTGTGGATTTACATCTTGAGGCAGTTTTTTAGCTTAAAATAATAAAAAAATACAAAAACAATTAGAACAAATATAAGACTCCAATTACTGAAAAACATATTACATATATTAAATGTATACTTACATCTACATTTTAATTTTGTGCGGCAATAAGCTTCTTTTAAAAGTTCACGCGTAGAAAACTTACTAATAGGGACAAAATAATTTTTATAAACATTTTTAATTGATAAATTATGATTTGATTTTAAAATATTACGGTATAACGTATTACACACACTCATTTTTGCTTTGATTCTTAAATAATCAACTCAAACTCTATATATAAAAAGTGATATATTTAAGTAATAACATTTTAACAACTCAAGGTTATAGCAACTAAAAACAAATGATTATAGTTGCATAATTTGACGACTTTATGAGGGAAACATTTTTATGCGCACACGTGCATATCGTATTATTTTAAGTCACCGTCTGATTCGAACAGTGTTGTTACTTTTTGTATCGATAAAATCAATGATGGATGTGAATAGTATACATACGTATATTATTAATTTGGTATGTATTCAAAGTAAATATATAATTTAATAATAAATACATTTGGATTTTTTTAAATATGAGTAACTTATAAGTAATTCAATAACGTTTTTTTTTATTGAATATTCTTATTTTATGCTGGCAACACTGCTATTCGTATTTGAAATTTCAATTTGAAACAATAAAAATTGTGGCAATAAAATTTTGTGATTTATTTATATTTACAAATGATATTTTCCTGTGATTTTTTATATTTTAAATAATTTTAATTTAGGTTCTCTTAATTTTCGAGGTGCTTTGTAAGTTATCTGAGTAAAACTATTTTAACTGAAATTTAAACATAAACATTCCACCGAGTGAATATTAAAATTTAACCCTGGTTAGTACTAGGTTAGTTTTAGCACTGTAAGATTGTGAGTAGTCTGATGTCTTCTTCTTATCTGCCCGTTTTCCCGCGTTACAAGCGAGAGGGTTAATTACGCAATTGTAAACTTATATATTACAGACTTATACATAGTAAAAAAATATGGAATAAGTGGAATATGATACATACATACATACATACATAGCTTTACGCTTTATCCTAGCGCCAAACGCTACGGTCTCTTTATACCTCTTTCGCTTCGTCCACTATCTTCAACCTCTTCATTGATATTAAAGTTAAAATAGTATAGTATATAATATAGTCACTTACACTATCGAGATACGCTATATTATAATATGATGGTTTCGATCTGACACACTGTACTTGCGGTCAATTATCTCGAGCACTTAGAATGCCTTATAAGCAACTCTCTCTTACCTATTTTAGCTTATTAAAACTAGTCATAGATATAAAAGATTGATAAAAAAAAATTAATTGGTTGTGAAGATAGTAGATAAGTAGTTTGTTTAAACTTAACATAAGAACATATATACTTTTAGAAAATAATCCATAATTATTCTCTTAAGCCCAAGTTTCAAACTTTCACACTTTTACTTTAGTAACAATTTATATTCATACAACAAGTTAAGTAATAAACTAAGAGTTTTTTTAGTTAATTATTTATTTTATTAATTATTACAGACACTCGTAATAAAAGGATGAAAATTTATCGTTTCTTATTTTGCTTCATGTTGAATCGCACACATAATAATGTGGCAGAGGGAATATAGTGTTAAGATACTCCGTTCCGCGGAATTTTTCGAGGCATTGCTTGGTGAGCGGTGGATCTCAACACCGTGCTTTTTGCGTTGGTGCGAAGAAATGAAAATATTAATAAACAGTCATTAATTTCCTAGAATTCATCAAACTTAAAGCCATCGGGTTACAGCCTTGTGCCCGTGTGCCACGACGACCTTTTTAGATATGTGATGTTAATTCGACATTGTGGCAGGAATAGGGATTAATAAATTTATATAAATAAAAACTATGATAGTTTGAAGTTTCTATAATTATTAAAAAATGTTAATAACAATTTTACAAAAATTATCAATTTCGATATTTGCTGTGTTAATTTTGTAGTTGTTTTTAGTATTTATTTTTAAATTTGAGGATAAGCACTGCCTATAAAGTTTTTGCTACGATATCTGTAGTTGTGAGTAATAATGTTCACATCTTTATTTCCGAGCTTTATATTGCAGTCGTTATCGACACGAGTTACATAACACAAAGTGTAGATCGCCATTTCTAATTCAGGAGATGTCCCAATGAACATTGTGTCCACAGGTTTGTCAACTCCTTGTTGATTGAAATGCATTTTGATCACAGCCCCTTTCTGTAGACAAAAATAATTAATAACATATATATTCAAAGTATTATTATGAATTATATTTTTTATTATAATATATTTGTTACTATTATGATTGCATTGATTGTTTTTATCATGCGAATCGTTTCTCGTCTACCTCTTTTGGGTAGTTGGAAGAGAGCTCTTTTAGAGATAAGCCCATTGTAGAGAGCCTTTTTAATAATTTTTTTTCCTATGTGTTTTTATTACGTGCAATAAAAACATATAATTGTTTTAAATTTGTATATGTATTATTTATTTTCAATATACTTACATCACTCAGTTCGGCATATTTGAGGTAGCCTAAATAATTTATTCGATTCGCTTCTTCTTCTTTGGAAAAATATATCCAGTTATGTAAGCCTATAATAAGAAATATACTTGTTAATAAAAGTAAATATAAATTAACAAGTTTAATAGCATA
The DNA here is from genome assembly GCA_037355905.1 of Heliconius aoede. Lineage (NCBI taxonomy): Eukaryota > Metazoa > Arthropoda > Insecta > Lepidoptera > Nymphalidae > Heliconius > Heliconius aoede. The sequence goes on from JBAIZZ010000156.1 coordinate 2,353,502, forward strand.
TACATTTATACCTGATACTTCTCCATTTTTGAGTTCAGATACAAATACATGTTCGAAACCACTGCTACTAATTTTGCCTTTTCCTCTTGAATACAAACCAAACCACATCTGTTTTAAATAATCTCTTTGTTGCTTAGGATCGGGCGAAACGTATCCTATAAGGTTAACAAATAATATTAAATTTTGTTTATTTGTGATACTCATTATTAATTATATGCAAATAACTATCTACCAAAAAGTCTTTTGTACCTTTATCTTTTAAAAAATTCATCAAGTGGCGTATCACACTGGTGGCCATTATAGCATCCATAAACGCATTTTCCTCATTCTTTTCCTGCAACACACATACAAAAATATTAAATAAGATTATTTAAAGTTAATACTCATGTACGTTGTTGAATTTATTTATTTATTTAACTATACCTGTGCTGTAACATATTCATTTACTAAGGTATCGCGTTCATAATTATCTAATAATGGCAAGAATTTTTGTACGGTCAGAATGTTCCACGCATCAGACGCAATAGTGAGTAATCTGCAAACATAAAAACACATTATGAACATCTTTATCTCGTAGATTGATATATTGTTTATGTTTACTTATTTTGGATAAATATAGTTTGTTATGATGAAATTTATTATTAAAACCTAACTTTTTAGCCAAATCCGAAACCAGATGTTCTGCTTTGGGTCTTAATTTTCAGATAGTTTTGGCCGAAACCAAAATTTTCAAGGCATATCAAAATTCTTGACATCGAAATCTAGTGCATTTATTATAAATATAATAAAAAACTAAATCCTTACTACTTACGAACCAAAGACGACGAATACTTACGGAGAAGGGGCTTTATCGTCTTTTGAAAATGAAGTAGTTTTTTCTTGATAGTTAATTGTTATGTACTTTGCTGCATTGTTTACATCTTTACGAAGCAGTTCTTCACTCACCACTTGCAATTCTGCGTCTGTAGGACTATTTGAATTCGAGTTTGTTCCATGTCCTTGGTTATTTACTAAAGTACTGGGAAGGGTAGGATTTCGCAATCCATTTGTTGGTAAGTTACTATTTATCACATTGGGCTTTTTTGTGGTAACCATTGTATTCGGTGTTGGACCGATATTGGATTTATCAGCAACTTGATTTTTGTTTTTTGACAATATTGAACTATAACTTGGCGGACGCGGCGTTGTCAAACTACTCACAGTCGATTTACTATCGTAGAAATTAATTAGATCTTTAACTTTTCCTGTGCCTTCATATTTGGGATTAACATAATCTCTTTTCGGTATACCAGAGGGCATGGGCGTCGAAATTGCATCAGGTTGCTGACGTGATGTTCCAATGGGCTTCAAGGTTGGAAATTGAGGAGCTACATAATCTCTTTTTGGTGTTTGTGTTGTGCTACTTGCTTTCGTGGTAGGATTTGCTTTAGTGGTAGGATTTACTTTAGTGGTAGGATTTGCTTTAGTGGTAGGATTTGCTGTAGGTGTAGATTGGGTTGCAATTGTTGGCTTTGCTGTTGACGACTGAGGCGCAACATAGTCACGTTTACCAGACGATTGTTGTTTTGCAGTATTTACAGAATTAATATTAGTACCTTCTGTCGATACCACGTTAGGTTTTGGGTTCGGTAAACTTGGGAAATTAGCCGCATATGTATTTTTATTATTTGGAGTAAAACCACCTTCATGTAACAAAAAATCGCTACTTGGATTGTATCTTTGGTCTTTACCGTTACCTGAAACGGGGTGTCATTTATTATTTTATTAGTAACATTTAGGAATAAGATTATTTTCTACACTTAATATTATTACTTAAAGCTAGTTAGCATATTTTACTTTTATGTTATTAGTGAACTCTAACATCTTAAATTGTGACATTTTGTGCCTGGATTGGTCGAATGTCTAAATATATATTTACGTATATACGTAAATATATACAATATGATATGATGTACGGTGAAAGAGCTTTTTTTCGGATGTTTTTAAAAAAGCAATTTTAAGAATTAAATATAAATAACAATTTAATAAAGATGTAAGAGTTTATAACTTTTCCTCTTTACATAACGATAATGCCAAATTGAAACCATGACATACAAAACTATAGGCCATTGAGGCGCAGTGGGCCAGGGTCTGTCTACGCACATGATGATTGTGGGTTAGTTACCCCGTCAAAGGGATGAACTATTTTTCATTTTTTTATAATATATTAAAAAATAGCAATCTTTAGATTGAAGTTTCATTGTATTGGACCAATCAGCACGCAATGTCTCCAATTCGGGGTAAAAACAAAGTAATTTTACATTAAGTTTTCTATCTTTCCCTGCCACCTATATGCGGGAAAATGCGTGAAACTAAAAAAATTATAAAAGTAAGGAAAATAACAAATCAACAACCCGATTTTGCTGAGGTCTTAAGTTAACGATTAGTCTGTAATGTTATAACTTACAAGGAATAGTTTCACTTATCTCTTATATTATTATTTTAACGTTAGATGATAGGGAACAAGAATGTATAGTGCGATATCTCAATTATTTACAGAAACATCCTTGACTTATGACATCTTAATATTCGTCATAAATATAATAATATCAATACTCACCTAATTGTACGTGATAACTCACTAGAGTAAGAAATATAAAACATAAACGGCTTTCCATATTTATATTTATCAAATACTTAGCACATCCGTGAGAATAACTAAATAAAAACAAAACTATTCAACACAATCATAGTATAAGTTTAAAGCACTATAACTGTTTATAATTTAATTGTGAAATAACTTTTGATCGAGACAACCGCGTATAAACTTGACATATGCCCAACTAAAACACTGAATGACTAGAAAAGTAGAACACGCCGTTCAGCACAAGTTTTTGCACCTTTCTATTAAAAATGACTCAAGATCAACACAAAAAAAATGCGTTCAAAGTAAAAATACTTTTTGGAATGATTTTTTTTTGGGGTCCATTAAAACAAATATTAATAATAACAACATAACATAAAAAAAAATCTTTTATATCATCTTTAACCAGTGTACAATATAAAACGCAAACAAAAAAAAAATTACAAATATCTCTCAATTAAGTTTCGACCACAAAATATATGGTATAACACTAACAAAGTGTGTAATAAAGTGATAGTAGTGATAGGGATAGTTGTGAAATGCGGGTATTTCTATTAATGATCTATACGCAGCAAGTGAAGCAGTAATTCGTGTTCTGGCAACATTCGCATATGGCCTATTCATTTGGGCTTGAGACAAAATGAACAAAACAATTTTCCAAACGTTTAAAACAACAAGCCTATCAACATAATTTTAAACATTTACTAAGTGAGTGAAGCATTAGTGATTTGGCAATGTTCACTGAGTAAAGTCAAAGTCAAGTGTCAACAGAATTTAGATTATTAGGATTTAGGAATACCCACAATTTATACAAAAAGAAATAAGATGTGTTTTTTTTTTATGGGAGAGGACAAGGCAAACGAGCGTTCGGGTCACCTGATGGTAAGTGATCACCGCCGCCCACGACCCCATGCATCACCAGAGGAGCTACAGGTGCGTTGCCGGCCTTTAAGGTGGAGGATGTTGGGCGCCGGGGCCCGGCATTATCTAATGCGAAACGCAGTGGCAAGAGCCACTACTTCACGCTGGTTTTAAATGCCGGGGATGGTATTAATCCGGTCGAGTCTGCCCATGCGTGTTGCCATTATTGGCGACGTGACACCGACAGTACTAGGGTGATGCTATTCTAAGCCGTGACCACACGGCTGATGTGTTACGGTGGTGGTTTGGACTGCGTCAAAATATTCAAGCACCTTATTCTTTTGAAATTAAATTGTATAGCGATCCTTAAAGTTCGGATCAATTATTGTGAGAGACATTATAATAACTGTATCACGTTGCTAGTAATATTAACTGAAAAATTAAATATTAAAATTTGCTAGTCCTCTTACCTATTTTCAACTATAAATGGCTGAACATCCCTATATCAGTATTTAATATTTGTCTGCGTTCATTTGTCATTTTGAGCTTTGCCTTTAGCAGTTGCCATCGTTAACTGTCAGTGTCATGATGAGATTCATATCGTCTAAATTATCGCGAAATTATTTTAACCGGCAAAATTTTAAAACTTGAATATATATGATTAATATTTATCTGACTCGTGTGCAAGAATTAATGTTATGAATATAATGAAATCAAAACTTTCGTATATTGAGTTATATGTCTATTTTTTTCTATGGATATTCGCAAATATATACTCATTATTAAAGCTTTTCGAAGAACAAACAGGTAACTTTTTTAGGAGTAATGTTTATATTAGTATTTTAGTCACTTTTTACTATAAAAGCAATTTTTTTCTGCACAGATATACTTGAAAGAGATGAGACATTATTGTTCTCATTCAATGATTTACAAAGTGGCTGGTATTTTATTGGAAGACTAAAAGATGTCTCAGATATTGAATGGAGTAGTTGGAAATATTTTTTTCAAACCTCTTGGTATTTTATGATATGTCAATTTGTGATATCTGAAATTTTGTACATAATATGCAGTTCCTTTTTAAAGTATTGGTTAATATTATCTAGCACAATATTTGTCATTGTTTACATGGGATGTAAACAAATGCTCATAATTTTTGCTCAACCTGTGATGTATGCATTCATTTTATTATGTGGTGGAAGAAAATTAAGTATTTGGATTACAAGTATACTATTACTTTTAAGTTATAACTCATTAAAATATAAGTATTATTTTTGGAACTTTTTGGATCACAAAGATATGCAAGATGAGGAAGTTTATCTCATATTATTTAGTGTAGCCTGGATTGAATTAAGATGCATAAGTTATTCTTTAGACTTTATTGAGAAAAAGGACAATACTTTGACCTGGAATGATATTGTAAACTTATTCAGTTACATATTGTATTTGCCACTGTTATATACTGGACCAGTTATTCTTTATGAAGAATTTGAAAAAAGTTTTACTACAAAAAGAAAAAAAATAATCCCAAGATTAAAGAGATTTGCTGTAGACATGACATTTTTTCAGCTCTATACTTTTATATTGGATTTGAGTTTTCACTATATTTATTTTTTTGCCATACAAAATGACATGCAGGTATGTGTGAATTGTACTTTTAACAAAACAAAATCAAATAAACAAAATTAATATTGTATAATTGTTTTTCAGTTAGTAAGAAAATTATCAACAATAGCTTTATGCGGTGGAGGTCTGTGGATGGGATTGGAGTTCCATATGAAATATGTTGTTTCTTATGGAATTGCCGGAGCTTTTGCCAGACTTGACAATATGGAACCACCTCCAACACCAAGATGCATTGCTAGAATTCATGTTTATTCTCAAATGTGGAAGCATTTTGATGTTGGACTCTATAGATTTTTGGTGAAGTTAGTAACATTATTATATTTTTTTAAATAAAATTTATGCTTACAAAAATTTTTACGTATATAGTTTTGGGAATCCTAGTAAATTCTTTTGTACCATTCAAATTAATGTATATTGTTACTCAATTCTTGTTCATTATCTTACTGCAATTAAGATCAATTAAATGTTAAAATATTTACGTTTCAGGTACATTTACAAGCCAGGTTACACTGTATTAGGTCAATATTGTAAATTACCAAAGATCTCATATAAACTGTTGGCATCACTTGCAACTTTTTTATTTGTTTTTGTATGGCATGGAACTGTGTGGCACATTCTTGTGTGGTCCATGCTAAACTACTCAGGTATTACATTAGAGTATATTGGGAAGGCTCTTTCCAAATGTGATATGTATACTATGTTTAGAATAAGTATTCTAAGAACCGAGGCTATGGAGACGAGATTTATTGCTTTTTTGTGCTCACCTTTGTTAGCATTGTCTGCTATTTCCAATTTTTATTTATTTGGTGGTAGTGATGTTGGTAATTTGTTTTTTGAAAGTTTCACACAACCATCACTTTTAAATTCTTTAATATTGATAGGATCTTTATATTGTTGCTGCCATGTGTCTATGGCTTTAGAGCAAGTACCTGCAAGAGGTGGTTAGGACAAAATAAAAAATATTTTTTTATATATATTTTTTTATTAAATATTGTATTATCAAATATTTTTTCTTGATTATTTTTAATCATTGAGACTAAAATACAACTATTAAAGGAACTGTATATTTTAGTTTTTTTTCTTGACAAAGCTCAATATATAATGACATTCTAAATTATATCATCATTTATTCTCAACTTATTTGAACACCACACACAAAACTATTTAAATTGTAAAATTAATTTTTTCTTACTTGGATCCCCTGCAGTGATTCATTCTCCCTTGACTGACTCGTATTGAATCACAAACAATACATAATCAGAAACAAACATATTGGAGTTACAAAAATTTTTATATTTATGCTTCAACCAAAAAAAAAATGTCAATTTTTTTTATTGTGGCAATTCACAATTTCAATTTATAAAATTGAAATTAGATACGCTTAAATTCTAACTTTTTATACCAGTTTAGTTCTTAATTAATGGTGTTTTGAACCATTTCTAGTTCCAAGAACTAGAACCAAGTAATTTGTTGTAATAAATTGACACTAACAATGGTGTTTTAATTTTTGTATTGTTTTTGTATATTATTTTTGTCACAGTAAATATTAAAAAGCTGTTCATTAAATATTTGTTTAATAAAAAAAATATTTTAACATTACAAATCAATCAAATTGCCACTAATTGGTATGTATTAGATCCTTTGAGGAGGAAATAGCCATGTATGTGCATGGCTTCTATTAGATCATTTGGATCACCAGCAATAGCAGCTGATTTGTGTATTTGTATTAACTCTTGTCTTGTAAATATGTCGTTGCCTAATTGATGAGATCGTCGGCTCAATAGATCTAAAAATCGTTTTACCTATAGACAGAAATAGTTTAATTAACACTAGGATATTATACAAAATTCTTAAAATTATTATATTTTAAAAAATAAGAATATTATATAAGTTATATTTTTTAGATTTCGGTTTCCCGTAGAGTATGGTGTACATGTACATTACTTCCCTTGGGTTCCAATCCACAACTCTCGTATTCAGTCATAGACTGGCCTACTATAAGTACATTTTAAACGATATTATAATAAGTCTACGATATTACTTACGTAAAAACTATTATTATGTCAACTAATTACTTACTACCCATTTATTCAATAAGATTTTTTTGTCACAATAAGTTTAGGATCGATTTCGACTCGAGGAAATTAAATATTTAATATTTTCATTTCTGCACTGGTGTCAAGGCCAAGCTTGGCGTTGAGTTCCACTACTCAACACGCAATGCCTCAAGACAACATTAGGCTCCCTCTGCCTACCCTGCTGCATGCGGGATACAGCGTGAAAGTATTTTTCTTAATTCAATACCTTGTTCCTAGAACTGACACCGGATCCGTTTATAGAGCGTGACAGTTCAATATTGCCGAATTCATCGCTGAATGTATCCATTAGACTGTGTTTCATGAGGCTGATTACATCGCTCGCATCTTGAGCCGAGGCCTCCTCTCTTAAATCCACCCTTGCCCTGGCCTATTATAAAATAAATATAAATTTCAACTAATTCAGATGTAACTGTAATCTATTTTCATTTTCTGGCTCTGGTAACAAGGCAAGAGTTAGTCTCTTAATAGAACAAAACCCTAAAAAACCAAGTGCCAAATAATGACTTTTCCACCGTTGTTATTGTTTATTAATATTTTAATCTCTCCGCTTTGGCGACAAAAGCCCAGCGTCGAGTTCTGACAGTCGACACGCAATGCCTCGAAACAATTCGGCGGAAAGTGGGGAACAGTGTCTTAACCTTCTGTATACCCTGCTGTGTGCGGGGAATTTAATTTTAAAGGTTCTTAATTTGTTTATATTATATTCTTTGGTAAGTGACATTTAGTTAAAAGTTAATGATATAATATAAGACAAAATTTATGAAGCATTTGGCAAGTCACATAATAATCGGAAATACTCGACTATGTCCCGTCAGTTGGTCATGTAAATAGATACAACTGATATTGGTAATAACTGAACTAAGGTTGCCTTGTTCAGTTCATACTGTGCTTCTAAGCAAAGTGATCATGTGATGTCATATAACAGCAGCTATTTTGTATATTGAAAAATACAGACAAATTATTTTACAATAACAATGTTATTTTATAAACTAAGCTATTCCAATTGTACATTTTTTAGATTATTTTCCTTGAAAGCACTCAAAATTCCAATTTGGATATTCACCTGTGTAAGTCTTATACACGCTTCCAGTTGCCTTGTAGTGATAGGAGTGCCTTTATTTGATATCCCCTGATCCTGATGACGTAGTTCCAAATAGAAATCCTGTAAGACATTCGCAGCTTCCGTACTTAATTTGGGATGAACATATCTTCTCGCATATGCAATATATTTGCGTAGTAGAATCAGTGGTAATGTGTCGATGACCTCGCCGGGCTTCAGTCGCAATCTTATACTTTAACAAAATTTCGATAACTTAGTACGGCTTATTCTAAAAGATGTACTTAAATAGAGATATTGAGTGCCGAAACTCAACACCGTGCTCTGCTTCGTGGCTAGACGGATGAACATGTTTAATTTCCTCGAGCGGAAATCGAACTCATAACGTCGTCGCGTTTACTGTCGCACCTCGTGCACCTGCACCACGACTGAAATCAATGCCTTCATTATTCACCTCGATAGCTTTCTTTATTGTCGAAATTGCCACATGTACCCAATTGTAAAAACAAATGCATCCACAACATGTCAATGTTAGGTGTGGATTTTGGGCTGAAGGAAAAATTAAAGCATATATTTTGAAATAGAGCAGCGTTTATTGTTGGTGTTCGATATTGGCCAATATGTGGATTCAACAAACACGTGCCGAAAAAGTAATAATAATGCGCGATATCTTTCCAGGTACGGTGATCAAAATTACCACCTAGATGGTGTGTGAATCACACCATATCATTAAAATTTATGAGATTCTTTGAAATCACTGGTATATGACAACAGCGTCGAGGCTTAAAACTGTTTTCTATCTATATCTTGCATAAATTTTGGAACATAATTCATAAGAGCGCTATGTTATTAAACTTTACTTTATTTCTTTCTATTACATCATAATCATTACATTATAAAAATATATACCTAGAGAGATTACCTATTATAAAATTGCGCTAAATTGTTTTACGCTATACGAATTTAAAAAAAAACGCTTACCTTAAAGATGCGCCACTATTGGTTTGGCTTGATTGTATATTTACATTTGCATTACTTATTGTTGCATCTTCCTTTCGTTTCTTTGAACCAGAATGTAAAGCTAGTACGTGTTCTGACAGCATTGCATCGACTTTCTAAATTATAAAAAAATATAAATTATCAGCTTCTAAAGTATTTAAATAGTACTTTTAGTAGTCGTTAGAATGTGGCTGAATCCATGTTAAAAATTACTCATTGTATGTATTAAACAATAGAAATAACATAGCGAACTTTTATAAATATAAATAATGCAAACCTCATCTGGTAAATCCAATAAAATAAACACTAAATCAAATCTTGATAGAAGTGCTGAATTGAGTTTTAAATTTTCAGCAACTGTTTTTGCTCTGAAATAATAAAAGAGATATGTTATTTACATACATAAACGTTTTCAGCAAAAAAAATTAGACTATTACAGAGCATAGGCTTTCTGATATTGTTTTCTAAAAATAAAAAATGTACCTTTATTTGGCGCTACTTCTAAAAGGGCCCCAGTTTCAAGTTAGTAAGTATCCATACAGTCTTAACTACATATTACTATGATCCTCAAAACTTCATCTTTGCTAAAATGACTAGACCTTGGGGCCCTGGAATCTTGGGCTACTAGGGTTAAGTTATTAACATGGAGGTGACATAACTAAATATATAGTATGACCGACGTGTCGTGGCCGCAATGAAATTAGGCTTTCTCAACATTTGTTGTACACTTTAATGTATAGCTAACTTCATAGAGGTTACAAGTCATTGACTGCAGTGTACCTGTTGTTGTTCGGGGAGTTACTCTTGCTCCTCTCGGCCTGGTAGAGACCATCCCAGGTCCACAGCAGTATAGCCAAGTCGAAATAAAAGTACCTATTCTGAGACCAGTTGTGGTGCAGGGGCACAAAGTGTGACTGTAAAACCGACTGGTTGTTGGTTCGATTCCACTAGAGATGAAATATTTAAATTTGTTTCTTTGCTCTAATGTCGAGGCAAAAGCCCGGCGTTCAGTTCCGCTACTCAAGAGTGTCTGTGTGGCGGGATACAGTGTGAAGCCGATTTGATTAAATTTTTTACCTATTGTAAGAGCCGCTGGCGGGGTTGGCGGCGGCCAGCAACGTGGTGCGCGCCGCCAGGCTGCATACCACGCCGCCCTTCGCCACGCTCACGCGCCGCTGCTCCATGGCCTCTAGGAGGCTGCTGTGATGTGCTGACATCTGCGGTTGTATTGTGTGAATATAGCAGAGTAGGCAGAGGGAACCTAGGATTAGGACTAAAGAAATGGATGGTATATAAATATTACATTATTCTGCCATACCTCTTTTCAACTTTATGCCGTATTGCAATGCTTGAAGCGTGAAAGTGAAAAAATGGAGGATTATTTTTATAATTAATGCATTTTTAATAATTTGAATATAACTCTAGCATAAAGATGCTATAAAAACAATATAAACATGTTACACATATATATAATGCAATCTAATTATATAAGTGGTAAGCGTAGTATACCTTATCAAGTTCATCGACACAGCACACGCCTCTGTCCGCGAGCACGAGCGCGCCCGCCTCGAGCGCGAAGTCGTCGCCCGCCTCGCGGCTCAGCGCCACCGTCAGCCCGCCCGCCGACGCCGACGCGCCGCACACGTACACGCCTCCACCACACACACACACAAGTAAACAAGTGCGCATGAACGCATACCCATACAAAAGGCATAGTTTATGGTGCAATTTCATATTTGGTAAGCTTCCAAAAGTACCAAACTCTTTAGACGTTTATAAGTGTGTTCCCAACAACCAAGCATGGCAGAAGTGAACATCGGAGATGTTTTTAAATTTTAAATTCATTTTAGAGATTAAGTTAAATATATTATTTTTCAGACTATTTCAAGACCCCTCAAGCAACCAGACCAGTACTCAATCACCTTGCCAGACCTATGTCTGTGAGATATCTATGATGTAACATTGTTTGGCACTACCTCTGAAAGAGCCCCACTTTCAAGATAGTGAGTAGGCAATACTGTCTTACTACATATTAGACTAATAGCTCTCAAAATTTTAGCTTTGCTAAAATGACGTAGGTCTGGCGGCTCTGGGAATTTGGGCTACCTCATTTACACGCTGAGGACACGCTTGGCGAGCCTTACCAAACCTGTAACTGCACTATTAGAGATGGCAACCACAGACACATCTTTAAGACAAGACAAGATATATTGTGTGTTGTCAGCGATTGTAAAAAGCGCAATAAAGCTATTATGGATCATAATTATATAAAGAAATATAAAATATATTTTGATAATAATATTAAAAAAAAAAAAGAATTTGTAACATTTTTCTTTAACTTCATGCATCTTAAATAATTAACAGATAAGCACGCGGAACAGTGTTAATAGATTGTGTTGTTAATAGAATTATTAAATTATAATAATCTTCAAAGGTGAAAATCAAAATGGAATCCACCCTTTTTACACATTTAATTTATAATTACAAAAATATACCTCGTTTTCATAATATAAGGCTATTTTCATTATATATACAATATATACATGTATATGTACCTCTAGGGGCAGCATGCGCGGCTGCTTGAAGTAACTGAGACTTTCCTAAACCAGGATCACCAACTATTAAGACATGAGGATTTGGTCGAGTACCATTTTCAGTTTCAGTCCCTTCAAATAAACCAAGCAAGAGACCTGCTTTTACTGTTTCATGCCCAAATATAGTTGGACACAAGGAATGCACTAGAAGTCTGAATACATTTTCAGATGCGTGGATTTCCTGTAAGATAACATATCTGTTTTTTAGCTTACACAGTCCCATACATAGCAGGGTAGGCAAAGGGTACCTGGAAACCTAATGTTAAAACACTACGTTTCTATTATGACACTTCCACTTTTTGCAGGATTTGATGCATTGCATATTGAGTGGCGAAAATGAACGAGGGGCTTTTATGGTGAAGTGAAAATATTAATAAATAATAATTCTTTCTTCCGAGTAGGGATTGAACCCAGAATCGTCGCGTTAGTCACATGCTTGTGCCTTTGCGCCTCGACGGCCTCACATATTATTTTTGAGACTTGAAAATAGGTTCTCTGTGTCTTGTTATGTGGAAAGCTACAAAGAATATCTTACCTGTATTGCATAATAATCCTTTAATGTGAATGATAAAGTTGGGTTACTAAGATTTCTTTGATTGTGTATAGAGACAGCTTCTACATAAAGTTGTAATAGTCTTGCTGCTCTGCGTCCATTTTCACCGCCTTTACTTTCGCCGCGTACCTTAAAAAATCATATACCATAAGTTAAATAAAAATTATCAAATTTAACGGTCAATTTTTAAAGAGACATCGGAATAAGCAGAGGGAACCTTGTGTTAAGCTACTCCTTTCTCAATTTTCCGCTTAATAAGAGAGGCATTGGGTGTCGAGTGGCAGAAATCAACGACGCCGTTGCCTCGACACCTACCTATTGCTTAATTGTATTAGCTAGTATAAATTCATGTAATTTTTTATTTAAACAAACAAACAGCGTGCACATTTAATATCTATTTTGTGCGTGCAAGCGGCAAAACACATCGCACTGGGACCCAAAAAAATTAATATAATTTTTCATTTACTTTAACTTTCCTGTGCTACTGAAATTTAGTTTAGTGAATAAAAAATAATAGTTCTTCTTCATTTACTTTAATTTTCCTGCTGTCCATGCAATTCAATCCCTACTGTGGGTTCAGTAATCTACGATATTTATTTTTACAGATAAGCCACTGCACCAAGACAACCTCTAAATTAAAGCAGTCTATTTGAAGCCATTGTTTTTATGTTAGAATTTCAAATAATAGCCTTAAAAATTATATATATATATATATATATATATATATATATACATATATATATATATAATATCTATAATATATTAATAACCTGTACAATGCCAGTGACTGAAAGTACATCACCAGGACAAACACTGCCTACGAGATCACCCTGTAGTTCAATTTCCACTGTTCTAGGTATTGTTCCAGATACGCTCTATAATAAAAAAAAATTACATTATAAAATATGTAATTGTTTTCAAACTTAATATGAAATCACACTTGTAGATAGAGAGTTAAGATATTTGGTTATCTATGTACTTTCCTGTGTTCAAAATATTGCATGTTGAGTAGCAGAACTTTGCACTTTGTGTTAAGTACTGCTTCTCAGCTGTTTGGTAACAACCAAAACCCCCTGAATGGATATTTAACTCATAGCCATTGTGCTTTCAGCTACACAATGTATCTTACTTGTGTGTTTGCATCACATAGCCTTAAAATAATAAATGAACATTTTATATTCACACTTTTATAATTTTATATAAGAAAAGAATAACCTGCGACTGAATCTCTTGAATTTTGGCTACTTGCCAGTCTACAGTGTTTGTAAATGGCGAAGACTGCAGAGGTTCAAATTTATGTCCACCTTTGCAACTTTGACAGATGTTTGGTGCTGGAAAAAATACAACTGTTGATTTAAATATAGACAATATTAAGAATATGTTTAATTCTTATTGGCATCGATAGATCTAAGCATTCAATAAAAATAAACAATGTTTACAAATACCTGTAAAAACTCCCTGTGGTTGCACCACTGCCTGAATGTTATGACAACTAGAACATTCAAATGCCATAGAACTACAAATTAAGCCAATACTACCAACTCTTATCACAGTACCTTTGATAGTCACTAGTTTTCCTAAAAATAATTAAATGTTTAACAATGGGTAACATCCAATATATAATTAGTAACAAAATCACATACCAAAATAATTAACTTTCAGGTTTGCTATTGGTATAACAGGTTCGTGGTTTAGTATTCTAACTTTGATACGAGATTCACATTTTAGAGTCTGCAAAATTTGTAATCCAATCAATAAAAATATCTGTTATTTGAGCTGCATCAAACATATATGAGTTGTAATTAAGTCACCTCATGTAAACAAAACTCTAGAATTCTTAATGTTACATCTGGTTTCTCAAATAAATCATTTTGAAATGTTGACCATTTATTTTTAAATTCTTTGTTGTTTAATAAATTCTGTATATCTAATGGCACACTTCGAGTTTGGTCTATTTTTTCCAAATCGTAAGAGCTTCTGTTTTGTTCAATGTAGTTTTGAAAGCATTTGATATTTTCTAAGATATCAGAATTGGATGATTGCTCTGAAAACGAAGATTTATAAATATTTTCTGAAACGTACACACTTTCTCTTTTGTATACTATTAATAAAGATTGTTTTTTTAAAATTAATACCTTCAGAAGGAAAGTATAGTTTCCACACATTATTGTCAGAGTTAATTGATATAACAATTGGTAGTTGATTAGCTGGAGCTCTTGAAGATCTTGATGTGTTTGACGGCAAAAACGACGATGATGAATTATTAATACTACTGCTATCTGCCGAATTGTTTGGTTTATTTGTTTTCCTATACCAATTGTTTCTGTAACGACCTTTCCAATTGCGACGCATTTTTTGATTACTTAATATATAATATAACTTTACTTATTAATAACAGGTATCAATTTGGCGTGTTTTGATTTTCACATACTTTTCGAATCGAAATTCGAAATTAATTATGTTGTCGGTTGCACAGAATACATATACCCAAAGACCTAAGGGTGATGTGAGTTATGACATTTGTAAAAATTAATAATAGAGATTTGCCGAATGAAGGTTGGGATCGATAGATCGGCTAAAAAAATATTAATAATCGATACTTACTAAATCGATTGTTAATATGTACGGTACGGTATAATAGTATAATAGTATTTTCGTAATAAATTTAGTATTTTATCTACTATTGATGAAATGATAAGATTTTATAATGATTACATGCTTGAGAACTATTTTATTATTTGATCATTTGATATCAAAAACTTTTGTAAAATAATTTTTAACAATATTTTAGTTGTTGTCATCTAAGCATATGTTTTGTTTCATATTATTGAAATAAATATGTATGAAGTGTGAAAATATCTTTTTTTTGTATCATGAAAATATTTCTATTCGGTATATATAATAACCCTTTACTTTTTAAAAATAATAATTTAAAATTTTAAATTTCGAATTATTTATTGCCAAATACATTGATGTAAAATTTTATCTGACATCATTGTATATTCTACTATATTAATTTATTGTATTTTATAAAGATAAAAGAATTGAATTTTTGTTTTAATTTAATATTTAACAATGGCGGAGGAAGCGGGTGATAAAGTCCCGGAAGAACAATTAGACAATGAACCACCAGAAGAAGACATAGATCATGATCTAGATATAAAACATACATCGGTAAAAATAGACGAATCCATAAGCAGAACATCAAGAAAGCAATCTATGTATCCTGCCGTACAAGCATCTTCTGCCAACGTTCTCGAAATAGATAGAACAGCTTTAGAAGCCATTCTTGATGTCTCCACGAGACTAAAAGATATTCAGAAAAAAAGTAAAGTGTCTATGAGTACTTTGAATTTAGCACATGAATCCTACAAGGATAAACAAGTAAATAAAGCTATTAATTAAAAGAAATTGTTTAATTTTACTTCCTTATAAAGAATATAAATATATATGTTTATCATTTAAGGCTAAAGCAAAAGAAGCTCGAAGCAGTCGAGCCGCAGGTTTAAAATCACAAAGCAGGTTTTTATTGGAAAATGCAGCTGCAGTATTAAACAAATCCGTCGATTTCGTATTGGTATTTTTTTTAAAATATATAATTTATTCTTAAATGATTGTAATTAACAATTAATTTACAATTGTATATTATTACAGGAGGGTGTATATGATGCAGACATTCATATTGATGTTTTAGACGTTGCATTAACTGAAGGTGGCAGGAACTGTTTTGTTCTTTGTGATGCTTTCTTGCCACCACTTAAAATGGGTAATTTTACCGTCAACTTAATTTACTAATGAAATTTATGGGTACTGAAATCATTTGAGATTAGTTGATAATGTGTTTATTTTCTTATAGAATCTGGTCGCTTTGTTCCAAACCAAAAGGGGAAAATGGAAAGAACTTATATATCAGATGCGGCCACTATAGGGACGGAAGGGATGTGCGTTGCTTTTTATAGGATAAAAAATAAAGCTGTTGAAATGAAAACAGTTGCAGATGTGAGATTTTAAATTATTATTTCAAAATATTAAAAACCAGAATATTATACCATTTACTACTACTACTACTACTACTATCAGCCTTTTGCAGTCCACTACTGGACATAGGCCTCCCCTAATGCTCGCCACTCCGTCCGGAAATTTATACCATTTATTTTTAGGAAATAAAATTTTCGTATTTTCGTCATTTGAGAGTAACTGTGTAACTAATTTTAGGATTATTACTTGGTAATTTTCGATATGAACCAAGAAACTGAAAATGTCGTTTCTGGCATATTTAAAACAATGAAGCGTGTATACATTCCTGCACTGGAAGCTTGTCAAGCTTGGGGAGACTTAAATCCACCTAATCCAAAGAGTAAAGACATCATTAAGTCTTATATATCGAAGATAATGTTATTTATTGACTACTTAGCCAGTGAGTTATATTTATTTTTATATATTATATTTATCACAAAAGTATTATTTGCTTTTAAACAATTACATTTTGTATCAGAAACTAAAATGGACTTGGATTGTTGTACGAAGTTTAAAATAAACTTGACACTTTATGAAGAGGAGTTAGCTGATCAAGAAAAAATGAAATTAGCAATTACAAAAACTCACGTATTAGAAGAGATTTGCTCATTCGTGAAGCAGTGGGTGAAACAAATAATGATGGTAAAAAAGTTTGCTTATAATAATATTTAATATATTATATTTGGAGGATTGCGAAAAAAATATTAAAGTAAATTCTTTGGAAATACAATATGAGAGTACGGGCAAGACAGCATTTTACTGTAAACGCGATGGAACCCGAAAGATATTTTTTTTCTGCTCTGGTAAAACAAAGTTTGGGCCACGGGTGACGTTTCGCTATTTAAATGCAATGTCTTAACATTAGATTCTTCCTGTTAATATGCTATGTGCAATAATGTGTGAAGCTAAGTATACATCGATATTCAATATGACTGTTAGATTAATGACATCTTTTGTCTGTAAATATGAAGTATTTAAGCTATGGATTACCCTCAATTTTTTTTTTATTATTAATGAAGATAAAAATCGAAGGCTGTCGCGAGACTGCCACACATACATTTACAACACAACATTTTATTTCAAATTTGAAACTGGCTTTTAAATTTGAATTATATTTATTATTAATAAGGCCGTCGTGGCAAAGGGACAGTTGTGGGTTCGATTCCCTCTCGAGGGTATGAAATATTTAATATAATATTTTCATTTCTTCGCTCTTGTAACGGGATAATGCGCGGCGTTAAGTTCCGCCAACTTTATTTAAAGCTTCGTAGATAACTAAATAAAACAAACCATATTTTACATCTTGTCTTGCACTTAATTTTTTTATATTACCTAGGTTTTGGTACAAAGTCAGCAGTTGCGTAGAGAACCATCAAATATCGGCCCGTTGGCTGAATTAGATCACTGGCGTCGTCAGCTCACTTCTTTTACTTCAATCATAGAGCATATTAAAAGCGATCCTTGTCAAATGTACATACATACGCTTATTCGTGCGAAATCTAAGCTGTTAAAGGTAAGCGGGTATCAGATTGTTGTGAGTTTGGTGCACTTGGGGAAATGGAGTGTTCTATCTCTATTTACTTTGGGAACGAGACGAAACGAGAGAAAGCACTATGTTGCGGTCTGCATTAACACGCACGCCTTGAAAATTAAGCGGTCTCAATAGCGTGTTAATACTTACATTCTTTCTGCCTTTATGCGGGAGGCTAAAACAAGTAGGCAGATAGAACCTAGTGTTAAGACACTCCGTTCCCCACTTTCCGCTGAATTCTGCAGGCATTACGTGTTAAGTGGCAGAACTCATCGCCGCGTTTTGCCTTGACACCAGAGCGAAAAAATGTAGAATATATATTTAAATAAATATTTTCTTTCCTCGAGTGGGGATAGAACCGACACCAGACGATTTTGCAGAACACATTGTGCTCCTGCGCCACGACTAGCCTCGATAAATTAAAAATGTGGCTGTTGTGTCGTTGTCAATATTTACATACTTAAATTTTTGTTAAAGTTATTGTTATTCTTGATATTTACTATATAATTTAAATACATATATACTTAATATCAAAGTAACAATGCTGGTATTATTTCAGAAATGGGCCCTAATTGATAATCAAGTAACAGATTATTATAACGAGGCTTCTGACAATGTCAAATATTTATATGCTTTAGAGAAATATTGTGAACCCCTCTACAGGTATAAATATTTTCATTTAAATTATATTGGTTACTATTTTTCCTTTGCTGCATTTTATTTAACATAATGTGAACGCTTTTATTTAATCCAATGTAACACCTACACTTCTTGTCACGATAACAAAGCCATTTTTTTATTTTTCTGCTCGATTTATTAAAACCGAGATATAAAATTTGGATTATTGCTTATCTTGATGAAATAAAGAAACGATTGATTATTGAATGAACATCGGACGACAGTGAAAACTACGAGGATGCAACGTACGGTGTAAAGAAAATTATATAATTATGATTTTATTATTTTTTTATTTCTATTTTTGACAACAAATTGACAACAAGAAAATAAATAACAATAATAATAATAATTGTAAATACACATACTTGCCGCATGTATGTCTCAATTTGACTGTACCCCTTGTTTTCTATATTTTTAAAATTTTCCACAACTATATAAAAATGAAGTAATTTTGAGAAGTAGTCCTTGATTTTGACAATATCTTATATTTGTAGATGTGATCCTCTAACAATGCAGCAGTACATTCCGGGTTTGCTGTATACAGTTCGAATGGTTTACGCGACCTCACGTTATTATAACACAACTAAGCAGATATCGACGCTGCTTGTCAAAGTGACAAATCAAATTTTGAACATGTGCATGGATTATTTAACAAAAGGCGGCAAAAAGACTATTTGGAATCAAGATAAGCTCAATTTTAATAAAAAGGCTAAGGTACGTGCGTAGAGTTAAATAATCATTAATTAATTAGTGTTAAATAATTATCTGTCAAAGAATCCGTTGCTTTTTTATTTAAGATATATAAATTATTTTGTTAAGAGATGTTGTATAATTTTATAAGTTAATATAGTTATAGTATAAGTTTTACAATTATAATAATTTATCATTTTAAATACTAAATGCGGTTGTAGTGGTTTTCCAACTTGTTGAATTATAATACATCTCTAATTTTCTGCAGTTATGCTTGAACCTGTACAGCTTTTACCGTGAATGTTACAATGAAACTCAACTTGAGATGATGGAGGCTTCAGATGAACGTCCCTTCGATTGTTCGGAAATGTACATATTTGGGAAATTCGAGACCTTTCGTAAACGCTTGTTAAAGGTTTTATATTATTATTACTACTAACAATACTAATATTTATATTGTTGTATTTATTATGTATCTAAGTAAAAAAAATGATATAACCATTTATGTTTAATATATAATTGAACTAATAGAAAATATTTTTTTATTTCTGTAAGAAGTGTAGAACAAACAAAACTGTACCTTTATTTTTTTGTGCAAAAAAAAAAAAAAAATTAAAAAAAAACTTAATTTTTCTATGTTTATGGAAATTGTGACTAATTTTATTTTCAATACGTAAACTTTGCAGATTGTAGATTTGTTTAAAACTTATATAAGATATTATGTTTTGAACAAAACAACACTTGAAGGTATTGAAGAATATGCTGTGAATTTCAATAAATTGTTTAAAACTATATCCAGTAAAACATACGATGCACTAGATCACAGGTACGGATTTTATCAAATTCTAGGTCACGGTTCTAGTTACTATTCTTAAGATGACCATTTATTTTGCAAAGCAGGGTAGCTAGAGAGAACCTAGTACTCCACTCTATTCTCCATTTTCCGGTCCATTTGAGATGGAGAGGAAATGATTCATTCCTACGAATCGATAATCGAACTTACAACCAACAATTTTAGACAATGCTTTGCCATATATAATGTTATGTTTATATCATTTTGCAGGCGACCAGATTTTGATAAAGATTATAAGGCATACAAAGATGCTGTTGCGGCACAAGAACTGTTGCTGGAGAATTTTATGATTACGGTTAATATTATTTTATACAATTTTATGAATTCTTGAAGTGATAGAAGATCTAAAATTTTAATAAAATATATAGTAAATTATTAAAATCAGTTGTAACTCTAAGTAAACTAAGTTTTTTTTACTTGTTTATAGAGCGTTAATAAATGTCCTACTACTGAGATAGCATTGTATTTGCTAGAAAGATTTAAAAAGCTGGAGTTGGAATGCTTGTATCTAGAAGATCAATACTATGACCTAATTAGCAAATATACTGGTGAAATAGAGTCTATTCGCGATAGGTTTGTCTTATTTGTTGTTGATTATGGAAAATAATTGCAAAATTAATCATATCAATGATTACACAACAAAAAAAAGCTTAAAAAGTCACACAAGTATTTTTTATTTTGAAATTAAATCAAATAAAATCAGCTTCACGCTGTATCCCGCAAACTACAGGGCAAGCAGAGGGAACCTAGTGTTAAGACATTCCGTTCCTCACTTTCTACCGAATTCTGCAGGCATTGCGTATTGATGGCATTGCGTTTTGCCTCGACACCAGAGGGAAGAAATGGAAATATAAATTTATATAAATTTATATAAATATTTCATTTCCTCGAGTGGGGATCGAATTCACAACCTATCAATTTTACAGTCACTCTTTGTGCCCCTGGCCCATGACCGGCCTCAGTTTATTTTTAAATTGTTTTTTAAGATTCGATATATATATAATATATATAAAACCATTTCACAAATAATATTTATCTTTACCACCTGTACTTAATTGCTTTAAAATCATATCAAATGCACCTCTAGATATAATGAGGAAAGAGAGAACCCGGATTTGCCAAGAAACATGCCGCCAGTATCTGGTAGAGTAATGTGGATCCGTTTCTATGATAAAAACATTAAGAATCCAATGAAAGAATTCGTAAAACACCATGAAGTTATCACACATATGGTGAGCGTTTATATAATTCACTTAATAAAATTGGTAAAAATATAAAGAACTCCGAACTAAGGAATCTTCAATATGTAGTCTCTATGTTAAATTCTTGCTTAAGCGAATTTTTATCTTTTCATAATATTTTTTATTACGAAGCCATTTTCCACCGAATGTTCATTAAAATCTTGCAAATTACTAATAAAATAATTTACTAGTTACCGCAGCTAGCGAGACTTAACCCACACCCGACGTATTTATTGCTTTTCCTGATACACTTTTACAATTTATGTAATTAATAATTATTTTATTATTATATATTTTAGAACACACAGAGGTGTATAAAGCTCTACAACGTCATGTATATAGTGTTCACAGAATTCGAGCTTATTTATCATAAAGCGTGGACGGAAAATGTAGGACAGGTATCTATTACCAAGTTTAAATTATTTTAACTGACTTATTAATTGGTTTAAATAGGTTAAAAATGTGGTTTTTATGTACATAACGTTAAATCACAAGAATTATTAGTATAGTAATATATTAAATAAGTGCTATTGTTTAAATATGAATTATAAAAAAGAGTTTTTTAAATGGATTATTCTATAGGTGAGACTGGGTCTAGTGTCACCACTGCTGATACGACATCCAGTTACCAATAAATTTATTGTAAATTTCAACGTGTACATACCGGAGTGCATAAGAGAAGTTGAATACATGTGGCAGTTGGGTCTTTGTTAGTAAAACAGTTTTACATAAGTCTCATAATTTGAACATGTGGATATATCTAAGAGTAACAGATTATTGCAAATTATACTATAATATATGTATATTAGAAGATTCATAAAATAATATAAAAAAGCACAGTACAGCAAAGCTGCTTACTATTTTATAGAGAGTTATTTTTTTTTGATACGTCCGTTTTCTACTTTCCGTCAAATTTTCGAGGCATTGCGTGTACAGTGGTAGAACTCAACATGCGCTTTGGGGAGATGCGCTTTTTTGGGGGGTGCAGGGATAATGTATTAAAGTCAAATTAAATTTTAAAAAGTCTGATAATCGGACGCTGCCCCACTGTACCGTGGTGGCCTCGCACGCGCTAAATAAAAGAAGGAATAGTATAATTCTTTGTAATTATTATAGATGTCCCTGAAACAGCTCAAGTGGTGGCCTTTTGCAAGGAGAAAATCTTCGCAGATTATGAACGCATTAAATTTCTGGTTGACCGCAACAATCAAATCAGAAAGTAAACTATGTTGTTTTCTTTATCTTTTAATAATAGACTTTTAAACAAAAATTTATCTGTAATGAGTGTCAGTTAATGTGGAACAAATTTATATTAGTTGTATAGGGTGTGGTGCTCTCTTTGACTGAAACTTAGCATAATCACAGGAAAGATATGCAAGTGTTTAGATTAAATATATACATATAAATATTATGATATAAATTACCATAATATTTTTTCAAGTACACTTAAAAATCTTTTCACCATCATAAATATATTAATAAAAGTAATGTAATTACCTAATATTGTTTATCTTTAATGGTTTCCGCTTACTATAATAGTAACTATAATTGTGGTTTTAATATCAGCCATACATATTTAAAACAGGAGCATGCCTAAGCTGTACCTGCCATTGTTGCGTGCGCAACTAGTAAAACTGGATACCGCTTTTCAACCCGGATTGTCCATCATCACGTGGACTTCCTTAGAAATACCAGCGTATTGTGATAACATCGAGCGAATTTTAGATGAAGTGGATCTGTTTGTTAAGGAGGTTTTGCTATTTATACTACATATTTTTACTACTTTTGCAGTACATTCAACTTTGTAGTACATAGGAGGCCGTCGTGGTTGTGGGTTCGACCCCCATTCGAGGAAGTGAAATATTTATTTACTTTTTTATTTCAATTTATTCACTTTGGTGTCAAACCAAAGCGCGGTGTTCAGTTCTGTACTCAACACGCAATGCTTCCAAAACTCGGCAGAAAGTGAAGAACGAAGTGTCTTAGCACGAGATTCTCTCGATCTACTTTGCTCTGTGCGATATACAGCGTGAAGCTGATTTTTTAATAATTTTTTTATAGTACATTCAAAAAATAAGTTTTTTCATAGGTTGTGGACATAAAAGAAGCTCGTATTGATGCCATATTAAAATCCATATCAAAAACTTTATTAGTTTACTTGCCAAAGTTGGCGGTTGATCCAGCCAATTTCTATGAAGAAAATTTGATAAGACGTGACGAAATTGGTAATATAAATAAAATATATTAACAATTTCTAGTTTATTTTTAAAATTATTGCAAAATATAATATTAATATAAAATTTGTTTTCAGCGAATGATATACAGCAAAAGTCGTGGAACGCTGAAGTTGCAGTCATAGAACTAATTAATAAATTTCTAGATAGTGTTCCTTCGCAACAAATACGAGACCTAAAAGATAATTGGTACATAAATCTTTATCTATAACATTGTGTGATACATTTCAGTATATATTGATATCATTATAGAGCTTATATTTTTCTAATTTGAAGGCTTGACATTGATAAAGCTTTAAAACAAGTGACATCCGCAACTAGAGTTTTCCCTGAAGATGCTGGTAAATTATTAATATTATTTATATCTAAGTTGAATATCTATGAAAAAGTAATTATTATAAATTTTAAATAATAAAAGCATTTAAATTATTGTAATTGTACTTTAGCTTTCCTGGAGATAGAGAATCCGGATAGATTTGAACCTATGCATGCGATTAACGAATGCAATGAACTCTTTGCATATTTCGCGACAAAGTGCTTGGAATCACTGATCAAGTGTACGAGAAATAGCCTGGACTTATTGAGAAAAAGAGCATCCGTCTCCAGGCAATATTTTATTATTTAATCTGAACATAGCTATATTTACGATCATTATTATACATTTATTTTATAATATGGTGTATATTATAAATTTAAGTTTACTTTTTAAGATCGATATATGGTGTGAATCGTCTTGTGAATTGAGACCTATCAATATAATATAGTTTTGTTAAAAATACATTAGTTAGCTATCTATGCTATAAGTTTGAAACTAGTAGAACATATGTTCCTTAAATTAAAAATATCCTGACTAAGTTCATGCGTAACACCAACCTTCATATACCCTTACGAGATGTTACGCGATAAGTGGCGATATCGTAGTGGGTAGTTACTTTATTTTATTTGAAATTTGAAAGAGATTGGAATTCACAACCATACATATTGTGGATTCGATCACCACTTGAGAAAGTGAAATATTTATTTAAGTTTATATTTCCATTTCTTCCCTCTGGTGTTGAGTTCTGCCACTAAATACGCAATGCCTCCAGAATTCGCCAGAAAGCGGGAAACGGAGTATCTTAACCCGAAGTTCCCTCTGCCTACCCTGCTGTGTGCGGGATACAGCGTGAATCTGATTTTTTTTTATATCACCTTGTAGAGTGACCCATAGAAGGTTACGATGCGCCACAACTTCTTTCAAAGATTTGATTTATTTATTTTTACGTTTTGATTTCTTAGTTTTTGTAAAAAAGTTGTATTTCTTTTATTTTATGTAGTTTTCTGACAATGACTACCGATCCAGAAGAGCAAAAGAAATTGAAGCCGCTGATGTTAACTATGATGTATTTAGAAATACCTAAAATATCGATAAAACCGTCTTTAGAAGAAATTCAGTCTGCATTTTCTCAGGTCAATCTGTGTATGCCTTATATGATTAAGAAAACGAAAATTTTACTAATATTATAAATGTGAAGGTGTGGTTTGAAGGTTTGACTACTGAATGGAATTACATTAAATTTTATAGTAATACAGCTTATACTTCAGAATATAGCATAGGCTTCAATTTATTTTTAAGATTTTGTATAATTTGGCTATAAAATAATAAATTTAATCTAACTTAGCCAGTATTTTATATGAAGATGTTAAATAATTTTTTCATATTAAATGAAAATTATATTGAAGGATCCGTTAATTTTAGGTGGTGTTAAATTGTATAATGGACACACATAGAAATGTGTTCATGTGGGGCCAACAAGAGTTAATAAAAAAGGAGAAGTTAAAAGGTCATTCGCTTATGGCTACGAGAAGTATTAGTGGTATGTTTCCTTAAGGGTTTTTATAAACAACTTTAGAAAACGAAGATAGCGAAGTGACCTTGAAATTTTAAAATATTGGTCTTATAATATATGTGGATCAGTTCAGTAGTTCTTGACATAAGAGTATCTGATAGATCGATTGATTATATTTTAATTTTGTACTTGCTTAGATAAAAACATTAAAAAAGTGTATAAGTTTATTTAAATAAATTGGTATATTAATTTCAGTGGGATCTAGATCCGGTTCTAATATAGCTGGTATCAGAAACTACTTCCGCATGGTCTCCGAGCACAAGGATATTGTCCGTGCAGTCATGGCCTTGCAGGGGATGATGTACATGTTCAAACCGGACATTCAGAAATTATTAAATGCACGTATTATATATCTCTACATCTCGATAGCGCACGCAATATATCAGCGGAGTTCTATAACTTTACTTGATTAATGTATTAAAGTATTAAGATACTAAATTATTAGTGTAGAATATTCTAGATATTAGATTCAATGCAAGGTCGAGTTGCGTTGTAAACGTGTTAAGTTATAGTTAATCGACCGAGGTCAAATAACCACAATAATCACATTATTGCGAAGAAAAATAAATTTGGCTGTAGTCATGTTTTGACCATAATATTTAGTTTAATAGATATTTCTCTCGGTCTCAGTACTGGAAGTGAATAATAATAAGCAAAAGATCACCACAATGGCAGTTTTGCCGTTAATACATTACCGAACATCAACCGTCATTCATACAGAACCTGACCTTTATATTTTTTAACAATTTTACTGAGCCATTGATATTATTTTACAAAATTATACACTTAAATAATATATATTTTTTATTGAACATTTTATTTTCCCAGGATTATACTAGATACTCCCACTTATGGGATGAAAATAGAGTAAAAATAGTGCAAGATTTCGTCGACACCAATCCGTTGAATGTTATAATCCGGGATATGTTTAAGCGGTATGAAAATCAAACAGAGGAAGTTTTGAATCTACCTGAGAGGCACATAATAGGATCCATTCAAATTGATATGGGTACTCAGTATAAATGCTTAATTTTTTTAGGCTTCACGCTGTATGCGGAATACACAGTAAAGTAAACAGAGGAATGTTGAGACACTCCATTCCAGAAATGAAAATGTTTAATGTTTCGTTTCCTCAAGAGGAAATCGAACCCACAGTCTGTTGCATTGACAGTGTGTGACACGCTTGTGCTCTTGCTACTATCGGCCTTTATTAATACTTCAAATTTAAACAATTTAAAAAAGTAACAAATTAAAAAATTAAATTCGTTCGTTCGTTCAATTTTTAACCTTTTATACCTTTACGTCTATTTTAAATATTATTTAAAATTTTCCGTAATAAGTGAAAGAATAGGTGCGAAAAATTATTTTTTCTTTTAGATAAAATCAAATTAGCTTTGCATATTGAATCAATTGAATGGAAGAGGATTTTGGGGAAATTACTTAGCCAAGCTTATAAAGAGAGAGTGTTGAAATTAATGCAATTTATCAAGGATAGAATGAAGACGATGAGCAAAAAGATTAAGGACTTGGACGATGTCAGAGTCGCAATGCTTTGCTTGGAGATGATTCGAGAAGAGTTTATTGGGTTCGTATTTTTAATAAGTCAAAATATTTTAAATATAAAGTTATTTAATATTTTTATTTACCGAGTATACAAAATTATCAATGCATCTTTCTACTTCATAATATATCATATTTTTATTAGTATGTACAAAAAACTACACCCTAAAACCGATAATATATGCATATAAGTTATATTACTATATATCAGTATGTAAAATATATATAATAGAAAAATAGTAGTATAACTACTACTATATATTCATAATTTTTAGAATGGATATAGAATTGGATCTCATTGAAGAAAGCTATGCAACTTTTGCATTTTTTAACATAGATATATCTAAAGAAGATAATGACATGGTCTATGGGTTGCGATATGCTTTTCAGAACATGTTGATGACCGTTAGTAACTAAATTATTATATTATTATTACACTTAAATCAAATTTAAATAAAGGGAAATATAGATACGAGTATATTTGTTTAAAAAAATTATCAACTGTTAGAGGCGTTTATATTATTATAATGATAAAAAACGTAAGAACTTGCAATAAGTATGGTTTATTATAAAATTGAATTAATTTAGGCTCAGCAAGTTCAACAAAGAATAGTCGAAATGCAAGGCCCTCTACAAACGGAATTGAATGATGGTGTTGCAGCTTTCAATACGGACGTGTTGAAATTTGATAGCGACTATGAACGCTTCGGCCCCATGACGCCAGGACTCTCGGCTAGAGAAGCTAGTGACAGGTAGTCTTTAATAAAAAACCATGACTCATGAAGAAAATTCATGAAGATTAGAATAATGGAACCATGAAGATTCCATTATTCTAATTTATCTTTATGTATTACTTTCTACATATTAATTATAAAGATTTTAGCGTTTGGCTAACGTCAAATCAGTACAAATGATATATTTTTTCACTCGTAACCAATTGGGTCGTTATAAAATATTATACCTAGCTCGCGTCAATCGATAACAATAAATTTGATTTAAGATAAATAGCTAAAAAATACACAAAATCTATAATATTAAAAAAAAAAGTTTTAATACTTAATATTATAATTTTTAGAGTAATAATGTTTCAAGCGAGATTTGATGAACTTTGGCGAAGATTTGAAATGTATTCGAACGGTGAAAAATTATTTGGAATGGAAGTAAAAGATTATCCTATTTTGCACCAAAAAAAGAAGGAATTTAATCTCCTCAGTAAACTGTAAGAAAGCATTGCCATACAACAATTTACTAATTTTACGTGAAAAAATATTTAAAATTTTACATAGCAGCTTAACTTTTTTCCCGCAGACGCGATAGGCAGAGGGAAGATTCCTTCGAAGACACTCCGCTCTCCACTTTCCGTTCAATTTTTGAAACATTGTATGTTAAGTGGCAGAACTCATCGACTTTGCTTACCAGAGCAGGAGATACAATTTATATAAATTCATATCTCCAAGTGGGTATGAAATCTACAACCATTGCATTTAGGCTAGTTACAGGCGACTTCAATTTATGTACATATTTAGTAGTTAATTAATACTACTAATAAATAAATCTTTATTAAATTATTGTATAGCTTTTAAACTGATTAGAAAAATAGAACAATTCTAAACTTCTGTGTTAATTGTAACAGGTACAGCTTATATCTGTCGGTGATGAATTCTATTGACGGTTATTTTGAAACACCCTGGGTGGCGATAGACATTGAGCAAATTGTCTCCCAGTTGGCTGAATTTGATTTGAGGTATAGAAATGCAACTTCTGTTATATCAAATATTGACACACGCCCATATTAGTGCGGTCAAAATAAATGTAACACGAACAGAGGTGAATTTTGGTAGACCTTGGGTACATGTTGACTTAAGGTTGTCATAATTATGTATTGTGTTGTTGGGTACACGTAAGGTTGAAAAAGTTACTTAAGGTTGTCATAATTATTATTTTTTGGATTTCTCTTAACCATATAATAAATAAAGCGTATAAAAATACGAAGAGAGCTGTAGTCCAGTCCAGCTTGAAAAAATATTTGTATTAAGATATTAATAAAATTGAAAAATATGAGTAGAGTATTCAATAAAACTTTTCCGAGTTGGCTTATTTTTTTGATTTGATTTTAAACGTCAAAATTAAGTTTTTAAAATAAAAATTGAGTTTGATTACTTATTTTAATTAAATATTGATTGTAAGAATTTTCAGCCTTCATTTCATTAGACCTCTATATTTTTTTTATTGATGAAATAACTAGTTAAAATAATTTTTTAATCTTAGATGTCGTAAATTACCTCGTGGAATGAAGGATTGGCCAGCTTTTATTGATTTGAAAAATAAGATTGATGATTTTAATGAAACGTGTCCATTACTCGAATTGATGGCTGATAAGTCCATGAAAGATCGTCACTGGAAGAGATTGGAAAAACTAATGGGTAAATATTTATTATTTTAATAAAACTTTTAATTTGAATAATTTAGAAATGTGTGCAGTAACTGTAATAAAATTTTTACTTAATTATTCAGGCCAGCGTGGGGTACAATAGTGCGGCTGTAAATATTTTCATGTCTTACCTCTGTTAACGAAGCAAAGTTGAGTTCCGATACCCAAGCAATGCCTCAAGCATTAAGCGGAAAGTAGGGAACATGAGGTTCTCAGGCCACCGCTGCCTACCCTGCTTTTTAATAGGATACAGCGTGAAACTAATTAATTAACTAAATATTTCATTCAACAGATTGTGTGTTGGACGTGGAGTCTGAAACATTTACTTTGGCCAACGTAATGGAAGCTCCTTTGCTTAAAAATAAAGAGGACGTTGAAGTAAGTAATAAGTAAAAGAAAAAAACTTGCGTTTTAACTAAAACAAAAAAGATCTTTAAATATCTATTTCTTGTTGGCTTATTTTTAACGTAATAGATATTAAACCGGAATCCTTTCCTTTTGTATAACGCACGGTATGCAAACGGAGAGTGTTGAGACAGTCTTCTCTCTATTTCTTGCCGAATTCTGAAGGCATTGCCTGTTAACTGGCGAAATTAAACCCCGCGCTTTGTCTGAACATCAGAGGGAAGCTTTAGTTTTACAATATTAGTATGGACGTCGATTAGTAACAAGGTAACTATTTAACAACTAAATATTACAATATAAAATACATTTATTTGTATAGGATATATGTATAAGTGCAGTTAAAGAAAAGGATATAGAAGCGAAATTGAAACAAGTGATTGCGGATTGGGCGGTTGTCGATCTGACGTTCGCTCCTTTCAAAAACCGCGGGGAGTTGCTGATCAAGCCACAAGACACACTTGATATTATAACGCTGTTAGAAGACTCGCTTATGGTCCTCAACTCGTTAGCGTCTAATAGGTACGAATTAGATTAAGATAAACAAACAAATACTGGTTATAAGAATAACTTTTTACATTTATGGTTTTTTTTTTTAATTTAATTAAAATACCGTCTGCAACAGATAAAAAATAGATTTATTTGCTAAAAATCTGAGAATAATTTTAAATTTATGATATAGGTATAACGCTCCATTTAAACGAGATATATTGTTGTGGATCAACAAGCTGGTCAACACTACTGATATATTGGAGAAGTGGCTTCAAGTGCAGAATTTGTGGATGTATCTGGAGGCCGTGTTTGTCGGTGGCGATATTGCCAAACAACTGCCGGCTGAGGCAAAACGATTTGCGGTATTTTTTTGCTTTATTAAAAACTAATTGTGACGTTTTATTTAATGTGGATAATATATGTAGCGCTTAATAGTTATAGTTTTATACATGCCTAAGTTTCTTTTTACTTACACATTTATGAATATTACTGAAGTATGAAAGAAGTTGAAAAGTAGGTTGAGGATCATTAGTATGTAGAAATTTCACTTAACCTACATACGACCTACATGCATCATATAAAAGATATAAAAAGCTCAAGTACGGACGAGGTATACTTGTGTAATAATTAAAGATTTTATTATAATTTGTGATCAATAAAAATTACAAACTATGTTATATGTGTGGTAGGCGGTATTTTCATTGTTACTTTTTTTCATTAACCGTTTAATTGTGTAATATTTTATGGATACAACTGTTTTCATTAAATTACTTTAATAAGTTATCTAATATGATATACTCATGAAAGCTCAGATGGAAGACTTATATCATACTCCTCAATATAAGGAATAAAGTATCTTTAGGCTAGTTATTTCTTTGTTCCTATACTTTTAAGTTAATACTTTTCTCGTTAAATATAAAATGTTATATTATATACAAGTAATGGCTTGTTAATAGGAATTGACTTAATTAAGAAAATGGTTGCAGACAATCGACAAGACATATGTAAAGATCATGTACCGAGCGAGAGATATAGTGAACTGCGTGGAAACATGCGTTTCTGATGATACACTGAAACAATTGTTGCCTCATCTTATTGAACAGTTAGAAGCTTGCCAGAAATCCTTAACTGGTTATTTGGAGACGAAGCGATTAATCTTCCCGAGGTTCTTCTTTGTATCAGATCCTGTGCTTTTGGAAATTTTAGGTCAATCGTCCAATCCACAATCTATTCAGGTAAGGTGTATAAAATTTTACTTCTATTTATTTTACAACATATTAATGCTTATTTTGACAAGAATCTGCAGTGGGTGCTTTTACTTATTCTAATAAGATCTCGCTTGTTCATATGTATTTCTTACATATTAGGAGATGTTTGTAAGAAATCATCTTATTATTCATAGAATTCATGTGAAAAATATATTATTTTACAATGTTGTTGAGGTCATCGTGGCGCAGTGGCACAAGGCTGTGACTGTAACGCGACGGTTTTGGGTTCGATTCCCACTCGAAGAAGTGAGATATTTATTTACGTTTATGTTTCCATTTTCTTCAATCTGATGTCGAGGCAAAGCGCAGCGTTAAGTTTTACCACTCAACACGCAATGCCTCCAGAATTCGGCAGAAAGTAGGGACCGGAGTGTCTTAACACCGAGTTCCCCTCTGCCTACCCTGCTGTATGCGGGATACAAAAACAGCAAAGGTGAAAAAAAAAATGTTGTTTTTAGCCTCATCTGCCAAGTATTTTTGACGCAATATACACTGTTGATTTCGATGATAAGGATCGAATAATAAATATGAATTCTAGTAATGGAGAAAGTATTCCTTTAGACCACCCCGTGAATTGTATCGGTGGAGTTGAGGTAATAATTTTTGAAAATTTAAAATTATTATGAAACTTTAAACCATATACTTTAGAAATAACAATACATATATTATGTTTTTGATGAATGTAGATATGGCTAAATACATTATTGG
Organism: Heliconius aoede; assembly: GCA_037355905.1. Taxonomy (NCBI): domain Eukaryota; kingdom Metazoa; phylum Arthropoda; class Insecta; order Lepidoptera; family Nymphalidae; genus Heliconius; species Heliconius aoede. The sequence goes on from JBAIZZ010000156.1 coordinate 2,385,905, forward strand.
ACACTATGAAAGATTCAGTGAGAAATATAATTGCCAATATTGCACAAGCAATGGCCGGCGATCCAGAGTTTGAATTCTTAGTTGGCTTCTGGAACTATCCTGGACAGGTTTGTCTGAATTACACACATATGTATATATTTAAATATCATTTTAATTTTGAACTAGAATAAATTATTTTAATAAATCTGTTTACAAATCATCATTGATGTGACAAAATAATGTAGTTATTTTATAAATCAAATATAATAGGCGAGTCTTTTGGGTATGCAAATATTATGGACTAGTGATGCCGAATATGCTTTAAAGAAAGCACGCGCAGATAAATTCATAATGAGACTCACGAATCAGAAGAACCTGGACTTACTTAATGGACTTATAGATCAAACAGTCAAAGATTTGGCGCCACTTGATAGAACTAGAATTGAAACTATGATCACTATACATGTACATCAAAGGTAAATATTACAAACTGAATAACAAACAAATTTAGTGTATTGTTGTTATTTATATTGTTAATATCAATGTATATTAATTAAGCGTTTTTTTGTGAAAATAATTTTAGAGATATATTTGATGATCTGGTTAAGTTGAGAATTAAAACCCCAACAGACTTTGAATGGCAAAAACAAGCTCGTTTCTATTACAATGAAGATAGTGATGAGTGCATTGTATCTATAACTGATGTAGATTTTATATATCAGGTGAAGCATTTATTCCAACACTCGTAAAGAACATAATATGATTACGTTATTTTTTGTTATTTCAAATATATTGAAATTAGAAAGTGCCGTTTATTAATTTATTGAATATACTTAATAGGACGAATACCTCGGTATAACAGAGCGTTTGGTAATCACTCCACTGACAGACAGATGCTATATCACGCTATCGCAAGCGATAGGAATGAGTATGGGTGGAGCGCCCGCGGGCCCCGCCGGGACCGGGAAGACCGAAACTACTAAAGACATGGGTCGTACCTTGGGAAAACTTGTTATCGTGTTTAATTGTTCTGATCAGATGGACTTTAGAGGTGACTTAATTAAGAATTTATTTTTCTTAAATTAATTATTATATTTTAATATTTTTAGAAATTGAAATACCATATCGGTTATAATGCTGCTAGAAAAGGTACTATCTCAAAAATGGGTATTATTAATTGAATATATCATTTGAATAGACATGTCAAAATAATTTCTATTTGTTACCTATAACTAACAAGTTGGTAACAGGGCTAGGTCGTATATACAAAGGCTTGGCGCAGTCCGGGACTTGGGGCTGTTTCGATGAGTTCAACCGCATTGAGTTGCCGGTACTGTCTGTGGCAGCTCAACAGATTTATATCTGTCTTACAGCCAGACGCGAAAGGAGGGAGTGGTTTATATTCAGGTATAATTAATTCTATTATTATTTAAAATGCTGATTTGAAAGTACTTTAAAATATATTATCCCCAATTAATAAGAAATAAATACCAGTACATATATGAAATCTGAATAAATAATTATATTTTTTAACAAATAAACCAATTTCTACAATTCCAATCGGACACCACAAAACCTAACCATACGTTCATCAAACTGTCCTTTAAGTTAACCTTTTCAATAAAAAATTATCATCGAAATCGGTTGGATTGTTATTGAGTTATTATTAGCACTTATTTAAAATTGGTCAGAAATAAACAAAAATTGGAATCATGCGGGAAGCATTCAAATAAAAAAAGAAACATGAAAATCGGTTCTGAAGTTCTGTCTCAAAAGTTCTGTAGTACACAAACAAGAAACAAAAATTTAAAAAAAGATTAATTAAAAATATACAATCGAATTGATAACCAACCGCCTTTTGTTACAAAAGTTAAAAACTAATAATATTTTTTAGCGACGGTGATACAGTTAGCCTAAACCCAGAGTTTGCTTTTATAATTACAATGAACCCCGGCTACGCTGGCCGTCAAGAGTTACCGGAGAATTTGAAAATACAATTCCGCTCGGTAGCCATGATGGTCCCTGATAGACAAATTATTATCAGGGTTAAGTTGGCTAGCTGTGGATTCAAAGAAAATATTTTATTAGGTAATATAATCAAAAATATAATATTCCGTAGCTATCGTATCGACGAGACGTCTCAACCAGTATTATTTAATTAGTAATTATAATGCGGCTGTTTTTATTTTTCATTAAGCCAAACCCAACTTGAATTTTCTTATTTTTAGTGAAAGTGTTCTTCCACTTGAAATAAGAACTACAGTTGCTGGTTTGTCGACACCAGAGCGAAGAAATGGAACTATAAACGTAAATAAATATTTCACTTCCTCGAGTGGGGATCGAACCCACAACCGTCGTGTTACAGTGCCGTTTGTGCCGCTGCGCAACGACGACCTCTTGCCTTTGTTATTACTGGAAATGATAAATCAGCATGTCATAAAAAAGTGTTTTATAATTTAGGAAATCTTAACCACTTACCCACACAAAATTATATATATAAGTATTTTTAATTATAAATACAAGTATTTATAATTTTTATATACAATTTTAGCACGAAAATTCTTCACTCTATACAAACTTTGTGAAGAACAGTTATCGAAACAGGTGCATTATGATTTCGGGCTGCGAAATATTCTATCTGTATTAAGAACAATGGGTTCTCAAAAACGAGCAAATCCTGAAAGTACAGAAGAAAATATCATGATGAGAGTATTAAAGTACGAATCTTAAATAATTATTAATTTAATTAATTCCTTTTTTCAATTTACTTAAAATCTCTCTATACAAATCCCTTATAATATGTTGTTATACACATTTTTCATTGCAGAGAAATGAATGTATCTAAACTGGTGGACGAAGATGAACCGTTATTTATATCTTTAATTGAAGATTTATTCCCTGGAATGAAACTTAGTCAGACGTCGCAAAAGTAAGAACTGTCAATAGTTATGTTATAATCCTCTAATAAATATAAATAATTTCGTTCAATTATCAATTTTCCTAAGACAAAAATATAGTGTACTTAAATAATATAGTTTAAATATTCTCAATGTTATTTAAAGAGAAATGCAAAAGGCGATAACAATAGTAACAGACCGATCAGGCTTAGTGAATCATCCGGAGTGGAACTTAAAGATAATTCAGTTGTATGAAACGTCATTGGTACGTCATGGTTTGATGACGATGGGGCCCACTGGATCAGGGAAGACCACGTGTATACACACCTTGATGTCCGCTTTGACTGAAGTTGGCAAGCCTCATAGAGAGATGAGGATGAATCCAAAGGTTTACTTTATGTTGTTAAAACTTACAAAATAATAGATGCAATCAATTATTGTTTACCAAGTTTAGCATATTTAAAAAAATAAATTATTTAACTTTGCTGTGTAAATTATTTCAAATATAAATATGAATGTATTAAATTCAATTAGCAAGTTTCTACTATTCGTGGTTTTTGAATTTTTTTTATAACGATATATAAATTTCAGGCAATAACAGCACCTCAAATGTTCGGCCGCTTAGATGTAGCTACGAATGATTGGACTGATGGCATATTCTCCACATTATGGCGAAGGGCTTTGAAAGTCAAAAAGTCTGATACTACGTGGATTGTCTTAGGTGATATGTATAAAATATTATACTTATATTATTTTAATACAATGTGTGTATATAAGAAACTAGCAATATCATATTAAACAGATGTACATACTAAGTATATAAAATTTAATAAGTTAACACCAGCACATAAATTGAATACATTCATCATATCTTACATTACAAATAGATGGTCCGGTAGACGCTGTTTGGATTGAAAATTTAAATTCAGTGCTAGATGATAATAAAACTTTAACCCTCGCAAATGGAGATCGCATATCGATGGCGCAGAACAGTAAGCTCGTGTTTGAGCCGGACAACGTCGACAACGCGTCGCCAGCGACCGTCAGTCGTATGGGCATGGTTTTTTTATCCTCATCGGTTTTGAAATGGCAGCCCATATTAGAGGTCAGCTTACTTGTCTTGTCGCTATGAAAAGTACTAAAAATTCCACGTTTAAAGTTTCTTTTTGTTTGAAATTATTATTAAATAAATGGATGGAAAAAAGAAATGAATTTTGCATAATTTAATGATATAATTATTTGATTAGTGCAATTTGGTCGTATTAATCGGTGATTTAACTTTCCGAAGGGATGGTTCAAAACGAGACCACAAAAAGAAGCCGATGTTTTTAGAGTAGCGTTCAACAAAGTCTACGATGATGTTCATTCGTATGTCCAACAAAAACTTCCTGTTAAAATGAAGCTTTTAGAAGCTATTTATATAAGGTGTGAGAATGCAAAGATTTTTTTAAATAAATATATTTCTACGTATGAAATAAAAATATTGATATCTCAAAACCATTTACATTCCAGGCAATGTATTGACGTTTTAATGGGCCTGTTAGAAATTGAAATACCAGGAGGAAGTAAGTATTTAAAAATGTTATTAATTAGAGTGATACGTATGTATATATATATATATATATATATATATATTTTCAGCTTCACGCTGTATCCCGCATACAGCAGGGTAGGCAGAGGGAACCTAGTGTTAAGACACTCCGTTCAAGAACAGGAAAGCAGTCACAAGCATGACATGTACATACTGGATACTGTTTATTATTTATCCCTTGCTTTTTACTTTTGAATTTCTAGTAAAAAGTGTATGGAGTGGAACGTCATTACGTTTATAGTATGTTTGTCATTATGTTTGTTACAGTTCAATCTCGGTTCGACTTCATATTGCATCAATGAATCGAAATTTAATTGGAATGAGAGTGTGTATGCTCTCATTGTTTCTCATATAAGATACCAGATCGTGACTGCTACTATAGTCCTTAACTGTTTCGTATACGCAGAATTACACACAGACCGTCACCTAGAGCGACTGTTTGTGTTCGCAATGATGTGGTCGCTCGGCACCGTACTGGAGCTGGACGAGCGCCTGCGCATGGCCGAGTTCATGACCAAGCTGCCCGTGCGCATGGACTGGCCGGGCGCGCGCTCCAAGGAGTGGGTCATGCCTTTTGAATATATGGTCAATGAGTATGGCGTATGGCAGCATTGGTAATTTTAGCAAACAATCATAAGTGCACTAAATTGTAATTTTTATATTGAAAACTGTAACTTTATTTACTTATTTGTTTATTTATTTATACGGATCTCCCAATTGTCGTACATATTCGTTTACATCACATACATTCATAGGAAAACTTATAATACTATGAACAACTGATTATAGGAGAACACATCAACAATAATAAAAATACAAAATTACAGATTACTTAATATTGATTACAATTAGTTACAATTAATTATTTATTACTTAGTTATTATTTTATTACAATGTTTCTTGTTAGCTTCTCTTAGCCGAATCCTTGCCTTTTTCGTAGGCGTTTTTTCATCTTTCTACGATTCAGAAGTGCTTGCAATATTTTATTTGAAAAAAAAAAATTAAAAATTGAATCTAGAAATTTTTGTAGTAAATATACACAATATTTGAATATTTAATTTATTTACATTTTACACATTTACACAATATTTAATTTAAATCAAGATGTGGGAATTTAGGAAAAAAATCTTAGCTTTTTCTAATTTCTTTTAATGTAATATCATAAAAACTTTACATCCTATAAGATGTATTTGGATCTAATAACATTATTGTATCTGGAAATTGTAGGTCCGAGATCGTAGAAGATTATATATATCCACCCGACAGTATTCCCGAATATGCATCTATACTGGTACCTAATATAGACAACGTGTGTATATCGTTCTTAATCGACACGATTGCCAAGCAAAATAAAGCAGTTCTGTTAATTGGTGAACAAGGAACCGCTAAGACTGTCATGCTGAAAAGCTATATGGCCAAATACGACAACGAAGTTAAATTGTTTAAAATGATAAATTTCTCTTCTGCTACTACTCCCAACATGTTCCAAGTGAGTACAGAATAAAGTGAAATAAATAAATTTAATTTAAAAAGATACCTATAATGTTGAAAATATATACAAGTCCGACCTGTCGAGTCTGACGCAACGCGATTTTTTTTAAATAATCTTTGTCCACATCACCTGTATTACTTTGTTTATCGATGTTTTACTAGATAAATAAATTTATTTTTAAATTATACCTTATAATAAAATTTTATTATGATTAAATAGAGAATAATAGAGTCGTATGTGGAGAAACGTGTGGGAATGACTTATGGTCCTCCAAATGGTAGAGCCATGACAGTTTTCGTTGATGATATCAATATGCCTGTTGTCAATGAATGGGGCGATCAGGTACAGAAACTAATTATTATGTATTTTGCAATATTAGGCAATCGGTCTAGAAAAATATTTGTTATAGAAACCTACCGTCGTTGCAACTTCATTTATTAACTGCATATATATATATATATATATATATATATATATATATATACACACTTGTTAACATTCTTTTTATATTTCAAGTTCAACTTTATAATTTCAAAGCCAAAATTTCTGGGAATAGCATAAATGCAATCAAAGTACTTCTACAAAGTCAATTTATATTTGAGAAGATTTATTAATTTATGTTTTAATTTTAGTAGATTATAATAGTGGTTTACAATATCCCATAGCAGTATATACATCTGAAGCTTTATTTAAAAATACTGTTTTAAATAGTTCTATTTTATCCAAGTATATATTTAATGCATTCGTAATTAATGTAAAAGAAAATGTATTTTGTAGAATTTCTATAACATAAAATAATAATAGAAGTATTTCCTCTGAACAATTGCGATATTTTAATTATATTTTAAGAATTATATTTTAAAAAGTATCTCATATAAAAAGGCATCTTAATTACATACATCCGTTCACGTGCCTGCAGTATTCATATGCATATATTTTTCCTTTGTTTTATCTCGTTTTAAAATGAAGTGTACATTTACTTTTTAGGTTACGAACGAAATAGTTCGGCAAATGATGGAGTGTGGAGGCTTTTATTCTCTCGACAAACCGGGGGATTTCTTTATAATTGCGGACATACAGATGTTCGGTGCAATGATACACCCAGGTTAGTCCTTTGTAGATCATTTTAGAAGTCAACAGAGCATTTTTGGCATGTTGATAAAATTCACTACAAATTCTTTAAAAAAAACATAGCTTTTTATTTCTTTAATATATTGAGAATCAATCTAGAAAACCTTTTTATTTTTTTTATAGGATTAGTGTTAATTTTCATCAGTACCATTTGAACTTATGATTTTTCAGACAGTTTTAGGTTAATTATAATTATTGTAATTTTTCCGGTTAAAAGAATAGCAAAGTGAACGTTTCTTTTATGTAGAAGTTCTTTTTACAGGTGTTTATTGACATCTTATAAGCAGATTATATCAGCTTTTATTATTAGCAGGTTTTCAGCTTTTTGATTCGCATATTAAATCTGCATTCGTCTTATTATTAAAATGACGATATTGTGCGTTGTGGTTAATTCAACGCTATAATTTGTTTACTAAAGCGAAGGAAAAATCAATTTAAATATTGTCATTCTCTTACATGGAGATTGAGCCTACCACTATAGGTATTTTACAGCCAAGCACTGTACCACTGCGCTACGGCTATCTCAGATAGCATTCATAAATTTTATTTAAATGGAAATTTTTTTCAGGTGGTGGGCGAAACGATATTCCACCTCGACTAAAACGACAATTTAATATTTTTAATTGCACTCTACCTAGTATTGTCTCTATGGATAAAATCTTTGGTACGTTTATATTTTATTATAAATATAAAATCTTAATAGAAGAGATATGAATATAGTTTATAGATAATTTCAATTATATTTTAGAAACTATAAGCTCTGGCTACTTCTGCAAGACACGCTTTGATAAGAAAATAGTCGATTTTATGCCGCGACTAGTTTCAGTCACGCGTGTAATATGGCAGCAAACTAAGGTATATTGTTGAATTGAAAATCAAATAAGGATAAGCTTTCATGTAATGTGTGTGTTGACATCCAAGCGAAGTAATGGAAATATACATTTAAATAAATATTTCATGTCATCGAGTGAAGATCGAGCCCACATCCAGTCGCTTTTACAGTCACACTTTGTACCCCCGCGCCACGACTGGCCTCGCATGATTACTTATTTTTCCGTCAGTCTATAATTCCCTCTGTTTATATTGATATGCGTTAAAAATTTAGAACTGCTTTATTATTATATAATACTTAATATATACCTTATAACAGATAAAAATGTTACCAACACCAGCAAAATTCCACTACGTATTTAATCTTCGAGATTTATCCAGAATATGGGAGGGCATACTTACTATTAAAAAAGAAGAATTGCAATCTATCAAAACTGCTCTCAAGTTGTGGTTCCATGAATGTATGCGAGTGATATCAGACAGGTGAATGAGCCGAGCCTTTCATGCTGCAATTTTTTTTTGTTTCTAAATCCAAATCAACTTCACGCTGTATGCCGCACAGCAGGGCAGACAGAGGTAACCTAGTGTTAAGACATTCTGCTCGCCACTTTCTGCCGAATTCCAGAGGCATTGCATGTTGAGTGGCGGAACTTAAAGCCGCCTTTAATTTTGACACCACAGCGAAGAAATGGAAATATAAATTTAAATAAATATTTATTTTCTTTGAGAGGGGATTGAACACACAACGTGTCCGTTTAGAGACACACTTTGTGCCCATGCGCCACGACTGGCTTGCTCTCATCTGACTTGTTTTTAAATTAGCTTTGCTTTGATTATAGTAATGAAAATATTAACACTACATATTACATTCACTTCATTCATTATGATCGAATATTTGAGATAAATAGTAATTAAGGTGAATTCTTTTCATTAGATTTACAACATTCGACGACAAAGATTGGTTTGTAGCAAACTTTTGGAAGACTGCAACACACGAGTTATCCGATGTAATCAACGAGTTTCCTGAAGATGAGACTTACTTTGTTAATTTCCTGAGAGAGCCAGTCGATCCGACTGGTGATGAAGATGAAGACTTTAGTACCGAGGCACCTAAGATATATGAAGAATTGCCATCGTTAGTTCTCGTTTATCTTAAGTAATAAATTTGTAGTTAAAGTTCAATTTGCGCGTAAGTAGTGAGTAATATGGTTGTGGTTAAATTTATTTCTTACATTAGTAAGGTTTAGCTTCGATACCAGAGCGAAGAAACGGAAATATAATTAATATTTCGTTTCTTCGAGTGGGGATCGAACTCATAACCGTCACATTACATTCACATCCTAGTGCCTCTGCGCCACGACGGTCTCAACCAATTTATTATTCTTGTAAATTACAATCAATATAGGTTACATTTTACAAAGAAACTTTTTCTTTTTTTTTACACTAAATTGCGAATATTAAAAATATTATTATAATTAATCTTCAGAATTCCTCAGTAAAGCTTAATAAAAAGATAATATAAAAGAGAATGAAGGATTGTAAATGTATTTCAGGTGGGAATTCCTTTTGATGAAACTGGGTCAGTTCCAGGACACGTTTAATGAGCAAATACGAGGCGCGCATTTAGATCTTGTATTCTTCCATGATGCGATGGTCCATTTATTCATTATATCGCGCATTATAAATACGGCGCGGTGAGATTTTTTTTTAAATATAATGTTTCAGGCCCTAGTTATAATGTGGAAGATTTATAGTTTTATTTGTTTCTTTCTTATAAGGGGTAAAGGTAATAGACACTCTTGTAAGTGTACAAGAGTGTACAGTGTGTAAGGTAGAGTCTGTACATCCCCTGTATGCAAACTAGGGAATTTGAACCAGTTTAAGTGGGTTAATATAAAAATATAAATTTCCATCTCATCAAATTACCCTTGAAGTGCTTCCTTTTTAATAAAAAAGAATAATTAAATGGGTTGGTATTAGTTTTTGGTATTTAGTTGAATAATAAGTATTTAATATAGTCTACTAATCGCCTGTATATTCATATTTCATATATATCCTTAATATGACATTTAGATATTTTATATCCTTATTGACACATTTCAGTGGGAATGCCCTGTTGGTGGGAGTGGGTGGATCTGGTAAACAAAGCTTAACGAAATTAGCTTCTTTCATTGCGAATTTTGCTTTCTATCAAATCACACTAACAAGGTTTGTTGTTTTTTACTTAGCAATTACTATACTAAAATAGAAATAAATAAATTTGATAATTTATAGAGGAATAATTTTCCCAATTAATATTTATTTTAATTCGTCAAAAATGTAAAACAAGCAATATTTTTAGGGCGTACAACGTAAATAATTTTATGGACGATATCAAAATCTTGTACCGAATGGCAGGTCTTCAGGGACTCGGCGTTTCATTTATATTCACTGATAATGACATCAAAGACGAGCAGTTCCTCGAATTTCTTAACAATATTTTGAGTTCCGGTGAAATTGCTAATCTTTTCCCTAAAGACGAAATGGGTAATCATTTTTGCAAAAATATTATGTGAAATACGTTTAAAATGTTATTATACTATGATTGTTGTTTCATATTTATTTATCATGTCACATTCATTAGGAAGTTACAATTTGTAAATATTGTTATACTATATGAAATTCATTGGCTGTCTTAAATACAGATGAAATATTGAACGAGTTAACGCCGATAATGAAGAAATATGCACCAAAGAGAATACCAGTACCAGATGTGCTGTATGAATATTTCATTATGCGCTCGAGAGCCAACTTGCACGTCGTCTTATGCTTCTCTCCGGTATTAAGCATTTAAATTTACTGCCTTGGGAAAGTATTAAAAATTTGACGGGAAAGGGGGATTACGAATTACTTGTTCAAAATTTTACAACTAAAGGTATATTAAACATAAAGCTGCTTGATTGTTTTTGCTTAATGGGTGATAAAATTTGAATATAATATATACAACATATTAAATCATCTTTTATAAAGTAAAGTAAAATATGTTCAGAATTTTTCACAGGGATGTCCACTTAAAATGTCAAAATTTAAAACGTAGCATATCTACAGGTCGGTGAGAAATTCCGTAGTAGAGCACTAAAATTCCCAGGATTAATTTCTGGCTCTACAATGGACTGGTTCCAAAAATGGCCGCGAGAGGCGTTGATAGAAGTCGCCCACCATTTCCTATGGGACTTTAAAGTTAGTCAATATTTTTTTTAATTTGTTAATAAAAGGGCCTGTTAGATATTTTCTTCTTATTAGATTATTTGAAATATTAAATGAATTAAATATGACAAAATGTCCTTTTAGTCAATTTCTGATGGTAAAATCTTGCTAGGTGGTGTGTTCTAACGAAATAAAACAACAACTAATAGAAATAATGGGCATGGTCCAAGACAATGTGGCGGATACCTGTACGATGTATTACGACCGGTTCAGGAGGCAGACCCACGTCACACCCAAGTCTTATTTATCTTTCTTAGAAGGGTATAAGGTTTTGTATAAGGAAAAGCATGAACAAATTGCAGAGTTAGCCAGAAGGTTGGTATTTTATTTAAATAATATTATTTACAAATATTTAAGTTTATTATGTATCTAATTGAGTTTTGTTTTAATTTTAAACCTCCGTCGAGTATTACGTTATTAAGTTATTCGTTTGTACGTCTGTCTGGAGCGTCGTAGCTCCTCGATGGATAAACAAATTTTGATTTAGTTTCTTGTTTTGAACATATTTAGCTTTTTTAAATTTTTGTTTATTTTTTCGAGCTTCTTGCGTCGGGAGTTTTTTAATTATCAATTATTTAATGTTAAGTGAAATATTGCATACGCAATTTCGCTTTACCCCCCCCCCCCCCAAATTTTCAGAATGACAACTGGTTTGGATAAGCTTGTAGAAGCTGCCGCGAGTGTCGACGAACTGAAAAAAGAATTGGAGGTTAAAGACATGGAAATCAAAGAAGCTACAGCCAAAGCAGAAGAAGTACTATATCTCAATGAATTTATTAAATGATGTTTTATGTATGCCTTTAAAGAAAACTATGGGTCTGTCAACGGGACAGGTTGTAGATTCGATTCCTGTTCTAGAAAATAATTATTTTTCATATGCTCGCTCTTGTAACGAGGCTGCCCGCAAGACCACCAGAATTCAACGGAAAGTGAAAAAAACTAAGTATCTTAATGAAACATTTGGCTACCTTGCTACGTGGGGGTATACGACCTAATACTTAAAAAAATATTGTTCAAACATATTAATGCAATAACATATTATATGTATTCATTAGGTATTAGCCGCTGTAGCGGAATCAGCAGCAGCTGCAGAGGTAGTGAAAGCGGAAGTGCTGGAAGTCAAAGATAGGGCAGTCAAGCTTGTGAGTGTCATTGCAGCTGAGACTGCTGTTGCCGAAGAGAAGCTAGCTGCTGCTAAACCAGCTTTAGACGCCGCTGAAGCTGCTTTGCAGGTGCTTTGTTTATTATATTTACTACGTAAAAGTTAACGATCCGTTATTAGTGCTGAAAACTCCATTGAAAATTTTGTAACAAATATAATATATAATAGTTATATTGTAAATAATATTTTATTTTAAAATATAACGACTTTAATTTGATTATATCTAGAAATTTAAGACTGATATTTCGAACAACAGGTGTCCCAGCATCGGTTCGTAATATGTTGATTTGTAAACTTATATTTTTTCATTTCCTCGCTCTAAAACAATGCGGTTTCGAGTTCCGCCACTTCTTTTTCAACTCCTCGAAAATTCAGCGCTCCTATGAGGTTACCTGTACACACTTTGCTATATTTATTTAATAAAAGTATAATCGCGAAAATAAATTACAGAAATATTTTTGCATTAAGGTTGATGTCCATGTTGTTTTCTATTTATATTTTGTTAGACTATCAACGCAGCTGACATAGCGACAGTAAGGAAATTGGGAAAGCCACCGTACCTCATTACATTGATCATGGACGCTGTAATACTACTCTTCAGAAAGCGCATCGATCCTATCAGACCTGACCTTGAAAAACAGTTCCTGACTGCTTCATGGGCTGAGTCTTTGAAGGTAAGAAATATTATCTTTTTTTTAATATTCGTTTCGGTCGTTTTTGATAATTTAACTAACTATGAATATTTTATATACAGGTGATGGCAGATGCAAGGTTTTTGAATAATTTAAAATTTTATCCCAAAGATGAAATCAACGCTGAAATGGTTGATTTGCTGCAGCCATATTTCGGCTTCGGGTACACATTTTTTCTAGAATATATTTGAATATATATCTAAAAGTATCATAAATTAATAATATATATATATTTCAGTCAGTATACATTTGAAGCGGCTAAAATAGCTTGCGGTAATGTTGCCGGTTTAATATCGTGGACTATCGCAATGGCACAATTCTATTCAGTGAACAAAGATGTATTGCCTTTGAAAGCCAATCTAGCCGTAATGCAGGGGAAATATCAAGCGGCCAAACGAGAGTTAGAAGCTGCCGAAGCGCAGTTAGAGGCGAAAGAGGTATACTTACATGGCACAATTGAATAAAATGTTATTGTTTAAGTTTTCGAAATATTTTGAGGATCGTCGTGGCGTAGTGCGACAGTGTCCAACACGAAAGCCCGATGGCTGTGGGTTCGATTTTCAATAGGGAGAATTAATGAATAAATATCATATCTTTTTTCTGGTAAGAAAACAATGCGCAGCGTTGAATTTAAAAAAATATCTTGATAATTAATTATTTTTATAATTAATTTAATATCTTATTATACAAGAAAATTACTCGACGACTACTACGTTCATTCCATTTCTTATTATAATAAATTCCGTTTTAGCGCGAGTTAGGAGAAGTACAACGCCGATTCGAAGAAGCGATGACATTAAAGCAGATTGTATTAGACGACGCGGCGAAGTGCCAACAGAAAATGGACGCCGCCACCGCCCTCATTAATGGCCTGAGCGGGGAGAGAGTAAGGTGGACTGAGCAATCCGCTTTGTTTAAGTCTGAAATTGAGCGGCTCATTGGGGATATCGTACTGCTTACTGGGTAATTACTTTTATGTTTTGTACTACGGATGCTAGTTCAAACTCAAGGAGTAAGTCAATATAAATTCTAAGATCCCCCATAAATTTTGGAATACGTGCAAAAATATAATTTATTGGGAAAAACTATTCAAAATATTATAAGTTGAAACTTGCATTATATTATTTCAATGAATTACGATCAATGGCGCCTTTGGTTTCGGCTGTAAGCTCTGAGTTATTAAGTAAAAAATAACGTTGAATTGTATATTATAAAGTAAATTATTTAATTTTAGATTCCTATCGTACACCGGCCCATTTAATCAGGAATTCAGAACGTTTTTAATTCAAAGTTGGTTGCATGAATTGTTAAGAAGAAAAATTCCTGTGTCCATGAATTTAAGCATAACTGATCAACTGACAGATGCCGCTACAGTGAGTTGTTTAAATACATTTATTTTTTGCCTTAACGCTATATCCCTATGGCAGGTATGGTAAGATTCCTCGTCACAACCATTTGAGTGGCGGAACTCAACGCCGCGCTTTTTTTCTTTACCAGAGAGAAAATGAAAATATTAAATATTTCATTTCCTCTTTCTCACAACAGTCACATACACGTACATAAAAAATAAATATATATACTTAAAAAATATAAATATGCATTAAAACCCATAAATACATTACGTAAAATTCATATTTTATGTATTTTTTTTTAATAAATATTCTCTAATGGTAAAATACAAGAAAATTTAAATTGTTGAAATTATGTAGTTCTTATAAAAATTATTGATTTTAAAGATGTTCAGAAGGTTAAGAAAATATAATTAATATTAATGTTACATTTATTTATATTACAATTTTTTGTTGTTCGAAATGTTATGTTGTAATGTAGATATTTGTTCATAATATTTGACAGTTGTGTAGACTAATTATAATTATAAATATTCATATAACTTTTTAAGGTTGGTGATTGGAATCTCTGCGGTTTGCCGACCGACGAGCTGTCGGTACAGAACGGTATCATAGTGACTAAGGCGGCGCGCTTCCCCCTGCTCATCGACCCGCAGACGCAAGGGAAAATTTGGATAAAAAATATGGAAAAGTTTAATGATCTCATCGTGACTACGCTGAATCATAAATATTTCAGGTTTCCTGTTCGTTTCATAAGAGTTTGGACTTTTGTTGTTATTTTATGACATGTTTAAAGATTGAGTAATGTTCTAACATCCTACTACTTTATAAATTCATATCAGTACTTTAGTCTTTAAAAAGCAAGGAATAGTTTTTATAAAGTTCCCTTATAAAAAATTTAATATATTTTATTGTATCAGTAATTTGTTAAAGTATATAAAAAATAATAAGTAAATTAATTGTACAGGAATCACGTAGAGGACTGTGTGTCGTTAGGGAGGCCGATGTTAATAGAGGACGTTGCAGAAGAACTAGATCCAGCTTTAGACAATATTTTAGAAAAGAATTACATTAAGATAGGATCTTCATATAAAGTATGTTTTGTCGTTTTTTAATTATCTTTCAAATATAAATGCTTTTTTTCCACAAAGCCTAGTTCTGCATACACTCTATATAGAGGTTGATGTACCAGTCGTATACGACTACTTCAGTTTTGCAAGTAAAACTCTACCCTAAAGTTTGGCGTTATTTTAATTAAATTATAAAAATATAATAAATTACTAAAATAAAATGTACGCTTTAAGGTAAAATTAGGTGATAAAGAGATAGACGTGACTGCGGGACATAAAATTTATATAACAACGAAATTACCCAACCCGGCGTACACGCCCGAGATATCTGCACGTACTTCGATCATTGATTTTACTGTTACAATGCAAGGTATAAATTATTAATTGATGTTATTTTATCAACTAGTGTCGTCACTGTGATGGGAAACTGGTATATACGTCAGAAAGGGTATAATAGTATCCCTAGATTCCTAGTAATCAGACATTTTGTAAATATTTTTATGTGCCTGGGTAAATTTATTAAATTAATGCCCTATACTTGCCTGAAGAAAGTATTTTTTTGAACACCTTATCTCTCACGTGTACCAATAGAAATATGGTTTTTCCTATTCAAAATAATAGAGATACTAGAAGACCATAATGTCCAAGGATGTTTTTTCGTATAAAAATATTCTGAATGACATTGTCGTTATGTATATACAAGTAAAATATTTTATTATAATTGCGTAAAACAGGTCTAGAAGATCAATTGCTAGGACGTGTGATATTGACTGAGAAAGCGGAAATGGAGGCAGAACGAACGCAATTGATAATGGACGTCACGGCAAACAGACGTAAAATGCAAGAATTGGAAGAAAATTTGTTGCATAAATTAACTACAATACAGGGGTCGCTAGTTGAAGACGTGACTCTGATCCAAGTGCTTAATATTACTAAGGCTACTGCTACTGAAGTATGTATTCAATTATAAAAATACTGTTTATTTTCTTACTTCAGCTTGACACTGTAGCCCGTGGCAATATGCTACGACCTTTATATTCATCATTCATACATGGTGTTGATTCATTAATAAGACTATAAAACCATTACAACAATAAAATTCGAAAAAATTGAATTCGAATGTATAAGGATTTTTTTTAAATAGCAAGTGTTACTACTTAGTTCTTAAAAAATATAAAAAAAATTGTAGCTATGAAGGAATTGTAACTTGAAAAATATCCAGTGTTTGTAATATTTATTAACTCATTAATTTTTTTTTTGAAATAAATATTTATTGGTACTATTGTTCTTCTATTCCTTTTGTATGTATGTTAAAATATTACAAAAATATATTTAAATCTCAATATATCTAATTTATCTTAAGGTGAAAGAAAAATTAGATGGTGCAAAGGAGACGGAGCAAAAAATAAACATAGCTCGCGAGGAGTTCCGTCCGGTCGCAACGCGCGGCTCCGTGCTGTACTTCCTCATATGCAACATGTCGCTCGTCTGCAACATGTACCAGACGTCGCTGGCGCAGTTCCTCGAGAGATTCGATATATCTATGGATCGGTCCCCGCCGAGCCCTATCACGTTTAAGCGAATCGCATTTATTATTGAATATTTGGTACGTATTATTTAAATTATTTATCTTAATATCAGCGGTTCGGTCACCGTGTGTGGTAAGAGATGTAGGGGGAGAATTCGGTTAACCTTCGAAAACACAGTATCAAAGATACTGGAGGAAGGACACGTAAAATGTATGAGGACCCCCCCAGAGGGCATGAACGAAGAGGTTGATTATAGTGAACGAGGCGAAAGAGGTATGTAGAGACTGTAGCGTTTGGCGCTCTGACTTTCTCTCTCGATTGAAATATCCTGATTTTACAAGAGTAATACCTCTATTTCTAAATTAATTATTAAGGTTTGTAAAATTAATTTTATGCTATTCATTTAAATATACGTTTTTAATCACCTATCGTAATATCAATAATATTTTTTTTAGACATATGATGTATGGAAATACATTAGTCGAGGATTTTATGAAAAACACAAGTATCTTTTCACAGTATTATTAACTCTTAAAATAGATTTACAAAAGGAATTCGTATCGTACGACGAATTCCAGACATTTATTAAAGGTAATTTTTTTCTATTTTTAACCTTAGGTGTTTAGACAATATGTACAAAAATACCGTATTCATGTTATTTAATTTAAGGTGGTGCTGCTTTGGATTTGAATGCATGTCCCCCGAAGCCATTTAAATGGCTAACTGATATGTCTTGGTTAAATTTAGTTCAATTGTCTGGTTTGAGACAGTTCACCAATATATTAGATCAAGTGTCAAATAATGAGAAAGGCTGGAAAAACTGGTAATGTACTAGTAGTATTGCCATATATATGATTAACTTTTTTTTTAGAAAATGTTTAATTTAAATTTACCAAATTCTATTATTATTGTTCAAATTATCTTAGCATAACTAAGATTTAGTTTTTTTTTAAATTTGAGAAATCATACCTAGAGCTCGAAAAATGAGCCATTTTAAGCCGTGATTAAAAAATATATATATCCAGATATTTGAAGATGATCAACTCTTTTCTAGTTGCATGTTTACGTTTTAAAGCTTTTTGAGTCGGGAATTTTTTATGGTTTTTTTATTGTCGGTTCTTTCTGACCTTGCTAGGGATAAACGTGCGTGTAACTAATGAAAAATAAAGAGTATTTTCGATTAATCTATATTTGAATTAAGTGACTATATTCAAATATAAATAAACGCTTCAAAGGTTCGACAAGGAAGCTCCTGAAGACGAGCCGTTACCGGATGGCTATCACACGCTTGATGTTTTTAGAAAACTTTTGGTGGTTCGATCGTGGTGTCCCGATCGTGCGTTAGCACAGAGTTTGTAAGAAAATTATATTTTTACTTCAAAAAATTATAACAAATTAAATATTTGTTATCTAAATATAACCTATAATCTACGTTTATAAAAATATTTATGTATAAGATACTATTTTTATTTATGTATGACCATTTTTTTTATCTTACCACTGTACCCACCTAATACAATTTTCTACATTTCTTACAGAAAATATGTTATACACTCAATGGGATCAAAGTTTTCTGAAGCTGTAATTGTAAATTATGAGGTAAAATTAATAATTTAAAACAATGCTAAGCTTATATAGTATGTATTATGTATAATCTTAATTCAATAATTATTCGTTTAAAGCAAATGGTGCTAGAATCACGTCCATTAGTTCCCTTAATTGGTTTTCTTTCGATGGGGTCGGATCCGACGCCGTCGATCGAGCAAACTGCCAAGAGGTTGGAATGTCTTTGTTCTTCGATATCAATGGGGCAGGGGCAGGAAGTCCACGCGAGGAAATTGATTGACCGCGCATTGACAGAGGTACTTTAAAGTGGAATCTATATTCATATTAAGGCATCGTTGCGCAGCGGCCAGCAAGTGTGTCGGTCGTGAGTTCGATACCCGGGTACTCTCGGTCGAATGAATTATTTTCATTTCTTCATTCTGGCTTTTCGTCTTGAAAATTGGAAACGGAATAAATGCTTAAAAAAACTATACTTATATTTTCCATTATTTTATATATAATAAGTATATTTAATGAAACACAACTAATATGCCAACAAAAATTTCATTTTGCTTGGTCTCTTTTATTTAGCATCTATTGTATATTATTGGGAGTATAGAAGGGAAGTTATTACTGACATCAATTTGCAGGGTTTATGGGTGTTATTACAAAATTGCCATTTAGGTTTAGAATACATGATCGAAGTTATGGAGCAATTTGGTGAATTGGAAAAAGATCCAGAGAAGATTCACGAGACATTTAGGTAAATGTAACATTTAAGATTATGATATTTATATGATCAACTTTGAAATATTAAATTATGTTTACAATGTTGCTTTTGTTGCATTTCAGACTGTGGATTACGACTGAAGTTCACGAAAAATTCCCAATAACTCTTTTACAAATGTCAATAAAATACACTTGTGAACCTCCGTCAGGTACGTGTAGCACTGTGATACGATTCGAAAAAAATATTGAAAATACTATTTTTAAAAAAATTTCTATCTTCTGTTTGCAAAAAAACTTAAATGAGACGTGTTATTCGGTGTTCCCCCTCAGTTCATTTTGATATATATATATAAGCAGTAAGCTGGCGATATTTTTACTTTATTTGCCCACCTTATTTTCTCTGACATATTAAAGGTGTGAAAGCTGGTTTGATGAGGACGTACGATTCTATGAGCCAGGACTTCTTAGATTACAGTGATAGTCCATTTTACTTGCCCCTTATTTACACGATCTCGTTCCTGCACACTGTGGTACAAGAGCGACGTAAGTTTGGTCCCCTGGGATGGAACATTCCTTACGAATTCAACTCGGCTGATTGGTTGGCATCTTGCATGTTTGTTCAGAACCACTTGGATGTATTAGAGCCTGGTCAGTTAGTCAGCTGGACTACAGTACGGTAAGTCTTGTTTTTTATATATTAATTAGCACTCTGTACCTCGCATATACCAGGATGTGCCTAGAATTAAGACATTTTTTTTCCCACCCTCCGATGAGATATTACTTGTTCGGAGGTGGAACTTAACGCCGCGCTATTAGACTTTTATCAGATCAAGAAAATGAAAATAGTTTATTCTCCCGAGTTAGAATTGTACTTATGATGCGTTTAGTTTGTGATAGTTACAGCAGAATTTTTTCTTTACAAGTTGATAAACTTAGGTAGGTTATCAATATATCATTTAAGTAGTATTTTTGTAATTTCAATAAATAGTAATTGTATTATTTAAAAAATATATATTATTCGTGTCAGATATATGGTGTCTGCAGTGCAATACGGCGGTAGAGTGACTGACGATTACGATAACCGTTTACTTGAAACGTTCTGCAAAGTATGGTTAACGGAGCAGTTGTTCTCTGATGAATTCCAATTTTATAAGGGCTATGGTATTATGAAGTTTAAGAATATTCCCGAGTATATCGAGGAAATCGAAAAAATGAAAACTACTGATCCACCGCAAGCCTACGGTTTACACACGAATGCTGATATTACGTTAGTTTATATTTTTGTTATAAACTATGACAGTAGTATTGTGGTATACTGTTTAGGTATGACGTATACTGATACGAAGCGAATTAAGCCAGAGATGGTTTTTACAAATATGGTTTCAACAAATTTACGAGTGCTGATTTACACAACAACGGTACGGTTTTTGTAGATTTTAGACTAAGAAAAGTTTCACCATTATTTTATAACTACTTATTTATAAATTTATATGGCATTAAAGCCATTTATTTATAATGTTATTTGAATTATTGTAAAGAAAACAAATTATAATTTTAGTTATCAAAGAAATAAGACACAAGAATTACTCGACACAATATTATCAATTCAACCTAAAGAGTCTAGTTCTGGCGGTGGAGAAACCCGTGAAGCATCTGTGTATAGACAGAGCAAAGAGATGCTGGAGAAAGTGCCACCTAACTTCGATCCCCATGAAGTTAAAGAAAGGTAAATAATAAAAATTTTTAAATCTTTGAAATTTTTTGATAAAAACATTATTTTGATATGGATGGACATATTAAATTTCATATATATTAAAAGGGGCTGTCCTCCCCACACAAATATCGCCACTTCTTTACAGCTAGATTTTACATACTCAAGCGACCTTTTGCTCGTTTATGCCACGAAAATAATTGATTAAAATTAGGCCATAATTTCTTTTTAAAGATTACGACACTACGGGATATTGAATTCCATGGTGATATTCTTGAGACAGGAAATTGACAGAATGCAGAAAGTAATATCGTTAGTGAGAACTACGCTTAAAGATTTACTGCTCGCTATAGACGGAACAATTATCATGAACGAGGTATTTTAATTGCACTCTTCATCACATTAAGTATGAGTTTACGTTTCATTTTTAGCGTTTATGTTTTGCGCGGTATATTTTTCGCGGTAAAATTTTACACTAATGTTGTAATTTAAACGTATTTTTTTTTATATTAAATATCTCACCTCATTTTTTTAACAAAAAAAAATGAACTAAAAATATTTGTTAGATTTTTTTGTTACATTTATAATTCAATATAGGCACTTCGAGATTCTCTAGACAGTATATACGATGCGAAAGTGCCCGCCATATGGCAGAGGGGGTCATGGTCATCATCCACTCTCGGCTTCTGGTTCACTGAGTTTTTGGAGCGTAACATACAGTTCTCGTCGTGGTGCTTCCAAGCGCGCCCATACTCATTTTGGATGACTGGCTTTTTTAATCCGCAAGGTTAATTGTTAATCAAATAATTGAACGCTGGGATTTTCACTTGTGGGCAATATTTTATGAGAAGTGGAAATATTTTTCTCTAAAAAGTTGCAGTTAGATAGTACATAAGGGGTTACCTTACGAGAGTATAAATATGCGGTATGATTATTTTGTACGTCTGCAAAATTTGTTATTTTATACAATATAATGAAATTTGTATTTTTTAAGTGATTCCCATACAAGTTTATTCATCGTATTTAAATGTGAATATTCAAATGAAATTTGGGTTTAATGGGCTAGAGCCTGTTTCATTTAATTTATATGCAACTATTTTGTAAAAAATAAAAATTCAGTTTTTGCTGAAGTGTATGTGAAGTGTGTGAATGAAGTGTGAATAATTTTTTTTTCATAAATATAAATTTAAGGATTTTTAACGGCTATGCGGCAAGAAGTGACTAGAGCTCATAAAGGTTGGGCGTTAGATATGGTATCTCTACATAACGATGTTACAAAATCTACTTATGAGGAAGTGAAGGCTCCTCCGCCGGTAACTCCTTTTAATTTGTTATTATGATATGTCAAATATATTAGTACCTGTAATTGTGATTTTAATTTATCAATTAAAATATAAAAATAACTCTTTTTTTTATCTCTATTAAAAAGTAAACATGTCACATATCCAGGAGGGTGTTTTCGTTCATGGCTTGTTCCTCGACGGCGCTGGTTGGGATCGACGCAATCAAAGACTGAGCGAGTCTATATTGAAAGTGTTATATACAGCCCTACCTGTGGTACATATTTATGCTATCAATTCTACAGCGCCTAAAGATCCTAAGCTTTACCAAGTAAGTGGAACTGTGACCCTGTGTTTCCTTTATAGTAATCACAAAACAAATAGTAATTATTGATTAATATTTGTGTATGCAAAAAATGGTGTAATATGGCGCATCTACATATTAAAGTTGAAAAAATACATTACATATTAATTTGGTTAGGTTAGAGAACTAACCTAACTTAAGAACTTAAATTATATAGATAATATTTAATTTCTTTGGCAAATCATAAGAGCAAGTGCAGGTGCATTAATGTTTTTTTAAACTGTGATGATGTATCAGTACTTGTACTCTGTACTACATTTATCTGGCTTTCACTTGAAAGTAATAGGGCTTGAAGTATTCTTGAAGTATTATATAGTTAATTTTTAACTTTCATTTTAGTGCCCTGTGTATAAAAAACCGTGTCGCACAGACCTAACTTTCATTACTCCTCTCTGGTTGCCCACACTTAAGAATCCCGATCACTGGATATTGCGAGGAGTTGCAATTTTATGCGACATTAAATAATTAATATTGACAAGAAAATTAGTTTTCGTAACGGTTGGTGTGCAGGAGATTTCGTAATGACGGTAATAAATAAGGTGTCTTCGTTGTCCCTCCAGCGTCATATTATGATAATAACAGCTATTAAAGTGTATATTTTATAATTATAATTATTATATTTATATGTAGCTTTTATTTTAGATTATCAAATGTTGTAATAAAAAACCTTTGTACTTATAAATGTTTTTATTTTCAACTAAAGATGTGGAAGCATTTGGAGATACCTTAATAATTTATTTACAAATATTATAACTAACATTTTATCAATACTGATTTTGGGTTGTCTTAATTATAATATTTTAATTTCGATCGCTTTTGGATGGTATCAGTTCAATTTGTAATATTCGCATCTCATAAACATGTAATGTTACTCAGTTTTCTCAATTTTGAATATAAAACGATAATTGACCTTTTAAACAGTTTTAAATGGACGGAGTACATTCGCTGTCACTTGAGGGCAACTTGTAATACAGTAGTATAGAGTGCGCAGATTGATTTAAATAACACCCACATTATGACTAACCTTTGGTAGTGAATATAGGTACAAAGAATTGTCATAGAATATCGAATTATCAGTCTATTTAATATTAGGTTTAAAGTCATTTTTTCTGTTATTATTATTATAATTATAATAGAAGATATAAATTAGTGTGAATATATTTAGCACCTAATGGAATACGTACAATTACAGCGAGTAACGAGATCTAGAATTCCTAACGGGATATTATAATTATCATATAAGTAATATAATATCTAACACGAGAGCTTACAAGTTGATACTACATACAGTCTTATTATATTCACATTATAAAATATTTATTCACATTTCACATATAATATCGACACATGACTGCATAATATGTATTCTATTGAATGAGAGTAGGAAGCGTGGCGCGTTATATACAATAACAATAATAATATTATATTTTAATAAAGCTGACAAAATGTGTAACAAATACTTAGCAATTTTATTTTTCTAATAATAAGCTTTAAGTAAGTTAGCAAGGATTACTTTACTTCATTCAGTACCACGTACTCGTCGTACCTTTAAATATTTTACGTATTCCTAAATAGTAATAAATGTTGTAGCCTTTGGCCAAATTGTAAAGTAAAATGTTAAAAGTTATTGCACTTGATGAAAACATGTTAAACTGTCTTTGGGCGCATCTAGCATTAATCTCTTCTGGTGTCACCGCGAAAATTGCCGAGAGGTTCCACGGATCTTGACCTTGGAGCTCTAAAAAATACAATAAAATTTATTATTCACGGAACAATATTCAAAATATTCTTTACAATACTGTTTAATAATTTTACCTTCTTCTTGAAAGCGTCAATTCTATTTTCCCTTCTTTAACTTGCTTAAACAACGATATCGCGCCTGCGTGGCTCAGTCCACGCGTCGGTACGTTGTTAACAGACAAGATCTCGTCACCTTCAAATTAAATATTTTTTGTATAAAATATTAGAAAAAATTAGTCAAGTCAAATATATAATATAAGTATAATAATGAAATTGATTGCAGTTATATATATATATATTATATTTATATATTAATAAATTTACCTTCATAGATAGTTCCCTTATCAGCAGCTTGACCGTTTGGAAAGACTGTCTTAACAAATATTCCCATTTGGCCTTTTGGAGAATCTGTTCCTCCTACAATGCTGAATCCAAGACTTTTGTGACCAGATCCTTTCCAAAATTCAGCTCTGTGCAATGTGTTATGAGAAATATGTATATTTTCTGCGCTGGTGTTGTATTCTTGGTGCCGTGATACATGTGCTCCATAGTTTGGCGAACATCTTTGTGACCCAACTCTATTAAAAAATCTACTGCGACTATTGTTGCACCTTAGTTGCTCTGGTATACTTTCAAATGACCTATTTTGATATAGCCTTTGTGCATTCTTTATGTAGTGGGAAGTGTTTTCTTTAATATCATTTGAAGCGTTATCGTTACAAATCGGTACACCAAGTGTTGGTGGCGGCCTAGAATTGTGAAGTGATATCGGCCTATAGTTATTGTTATTTGAGTGTCTCAATGTTGGAGAAGCTCTCATTGAAATTTCTATATTTGTGATATTTTGAAGAGATGGATGAGACTGTGTATAGCAGTTTCGTTCTAATAACTTTTCGTCGTCACTTTTTTGATTTGATAACAATAGACTATTGTTCACCTGCACTCCAACTTCACATTTGTTGTTTGATTCCATTATTTCATTGTAATGTTCATTCATAGTTCTTAAATTTGGATTATATGACGGATCTTCACTTGGAAAATGAGTTTCAATTACGATTTGACTTGATGTTGATGGTTTATGTATAGTTTGTGGTATTATATCAGGCGGATTACTAGACACAGATTGCATTTGATTTTGTTCACAAGGCTGATTATTAATAATACGACTTAATATTATGGGAGATATTTCGTCATGTGCCATAACCAGATCTACTTGATATCTTTGGAACAACGCACCTTCTTCAAAAGTTGCTTCAGTGGAACAAGAATTGACAATATGCTGGACGTCTCTCAGAGACGACAGCCCTCTTAAAACTTTTCCATTCACATTTACTATTTCATCACCTATTCGAAGCCTTCCATCTCTATGAGCTATGCCATCAAAATCAAGTTTTACCACAATATAGCGAATTTCGTAATTAGTACCACTGTCGTTTTCATAATCTACTCTATGCTGCGCTAGATATACTCCGAGGCTTTCATCTAATCGAGTTTTTAATAATCTGATTTTTCTAAACCGTTTCGTGCAAGGTCCTCTGCCAAGTATGTCTGTTTCTTGAATCTGATGATTGTTAAAATCTTCAGACATATTTACACTTTCACTGAGATTAGGTGTAGAAGAATGATCAACAGAAAGTAATTGGGATTGTAATAATTTAATTTTTCTAGTTTGAACACGTTCGTCTAACATAATTGTTTTATAAATGTACGGACTTTTTTTATTGATAGTTTTCTTGGGAAGTGGAGGTGGCTTAGCGTCATTATAGTCTATCGTAATAAATTGACTTACTTCACTGCTTTTGTATCTGTTAACATCTTTGTGTTCATTTTCATATTCATAACATGAATTTTTATCTAAAGGAAATAATGCACAAGGAGTGGAACTCCTTCTCATTGGTACTTGAACTTTATTTCCACTAACTTTGTGATTCAAACTTAATTGCCGTGAAAATGTACTCTGACTCAATTCACCATTTACAGTATTTGATGTAGTTTTTGTGTTATACAAATAGACTGGTGGAGAATGATTAGTATGCTCATCTGTCGGTCTACCATCACTGTCATAGCCAGATTCATTAGAGCTTACATAATTGCTCAACCGGTGGGCTTGGAGGACTTCTTGATGTATACTCTGGGTTGAAGATGCAAGATCATTCTTTAAATCCTGTGAAGAACCTAGCGCTGTCCGATATTCATATACTGGCAAACTATTTCTATTTCTTGGTGTTAACATTGGATCAAAATCAAAAGGTGCTTTTTGAGATATCATAGAAGATCTTCTAGGTACATCATCAATACGGCGACATTGGTAAGGGTTGAGGTCGTTTTCATTTATGCTTCTCATTGAACTTCTTGCGAAATCGTAATTGTTACGTAGACCTCCGTTCATTAGAATATTGTCTTCATGGACGGAAATATTGTCACTACTCTGGTATCTCTCTTCGGATCTAGAATTAGGTAAAAATATTCTATCTCTCCTTAATTTTGGAGATTTGCGATCTATCCTTTCTGAAAAGCTTTGCCTGACCGATATAGGCCTGTGTTGAGAAGCCATGCTGTTTTCTTCAGGTAAGACCGATAATTTTGATCGTAAAAAAGCATACGGGAAATTTGGTTTTTTACATGATCCTGTATTTTGTGAACTGTCTAATTTATTGGGTATATTATCACAACTTATGGCTTTTGTTGATGAATTGCTTAGATTTTCGTCCGCCAAAAGATTATGCTTCTGTTTTGATGGAGAAATTTTATTTTCGGCACTTGTACTTTGTAAGTCTATATCATCAGAAGGATCATCAGCTTTTACATACGTAGACAAATGTGATGTAGAACAACTACGGTATAGAGAAGGACCATTAGACACTGAATAATTATCTTGAGTTTTTGGTGCATTAAGAGATTGTGTTTTAGAATTATTTAACATTCCAGTAGAACCCATTCGATGGAAGAAAGACTTAAATGGACTAGGCGACCTATCTCTTGAGCCACTTCTGATGGAATCAGAGTCGTTATCTTTTTTCACAGAGGAAGAATCGGAACTGCTTCTTCCCATTTTCCAATTTTGTTTTCCATTTTTCTTATACTGTCCCGTAACAATTGTTAAATTTTCATCGTTTAAGTTCTCGTTTTTTGTAGTTTCTTCGGAAACTTCTTTAGATTCATTTTTTTTCAACATATCTAATTTTTTTCCCATGCGGCGACCCCATGTTGCAAACACTGTAAGAAAATTTTCTTAATGTTAAATATTACTCAATATCATCCTCATTATTATCATTATGTTAAAAAAATAATAGTCACCTTTTTTCATATCATTGACATCATCCTCCATGACCATGGCGGGGAGTGCAGTGACGAGCGTGTAGCTGTGGGGGGTGTTCGCGGCGAGGTCCCCGAGCGGCGCGGCCTGCGGCCCGGTCACTTCCCTGCGCTTCGCACCGCGGAAGAGGCGCATGGTGACCGATCACGCGACCATTGCGCTTGTACTGCACACCCTGCTCTGTAAATAAAAATAGTTAAATAAATTAAAATATTATAGCGTGGCCTTTACCTGTCCATAAAGAGCAACATTGTGTCGTGAGAAAAGAAGGGAGAATACTTTTATAATATCATTATAAATGAAGTTTTGTACTTAAGTACTATAATTTTATCATATTTACTTAATTTGTATAAATAGCACTAAATGTAAGTATAAAATGAAAAAAGAAAATCAAAGAATCAAGAAATAAAGAATCAAAAATCAAGAAATTCGAAAAAAATATTGATTTTCGTTATCTTTACAGATGTTATAGAAATTACAAAATTTTAAATCCCTAAATAGATTAAATAATAATTGATAATGTATGTAACATAATGGATTAAATCCGATTCGATCCTTTAAGCAATGGAGAGCGCACAAATCTACTTTGCTTTAGTAACTTATGTTAAACTTCGCAGTACATTCGCATCTATTATTTACACGCAATATATATATGCTATATGCAAATACAACTCCACACTTGTTATTTAGACGACTATTATCATTAATAATTATATTAAGTGGTATAGTTGAATAATTTTAAAATAATACTATAAATTTCTTATACGGCCTCAAACCGTCGTAGCGCTGTGGCACAAGGTGTGTCTGTAACGCGACTATTGTGGGTTCGATTCCCAGTCGGGGAAGTGAAATATTTATTTACGTTTATATTTCCATTTTCTTCGCTCTGGTGTCGAGTCAAAGCGCGGCGTTGAGTTCTGCCACTCAACACGCAATGCCTCCAGAAATCGGCAGAAAGTGGAGAAGGTACCCTCTACCTATCCTGTTGTGTGCGGGATAAGCTGAAGTTCATTCTTTTATTTGTTGAAACGTACTTCACTTTGTAAATACAACAAAAGCTAATGTTAATTATACCAGTTAGTCGACACAAACTCATGGTGAGATTATTCTTAATCTGGGTAGTATGTGTCTTTGTATTTATAAAATCTTATGAAACATTTAACTCGAGTCGTTTATTTTTATTATTAAACGAATGTAATGTTTTTCATGAGCTAGATATGTAACTGTTCAGTATCGTACAACGGTAACGTCGTAGGACGCCACTCGCACGAATCTATCATTAGGTGCTTCTGTTTGACGGACACACTTAACTGCCATAATTAACTGAGATGAGATAGTTATGTCGTAACTATTCATTTAAGCGTATTCATCATACGTTTATGACTCACCGTGGGTATCAATAGCGGTTGGACAAGTTGGCCGGAAACGCAGGCGGCTTCTAAGCGCCAGTGTTTTTTTAATTATCCACTGTGTTGCAAGTTTAAATAGTTTCGTTATTATTTATTACTAGGGAATGTATTTTTCTTTAGTGATTTTTTTTTTTCATTACATTTATATTTTTTTATATACAATCAATTAGAATGGTAATTAAACGTATCTGGTAATTAGAAACTGAAGGTATATACGTCATCTCCAACACGCATCTTAGCTCAATATAATAATATCACCTAGAACAATTTGTTAATTAATATAATTAATTGCTAACTGGAACTAATTGGTAACCATGCGGTGAATTATTATCATTAATTATATGGTTTATACAATGTCTAATATGATATAGTGAAAACTTTTACATAATACGATATCTTTCTCAAACTAAATGTTTTAAGCTGTTAGTCCTAGTATTTCCAGCAAACTATGTGCCTTATAATAGCTGTTAATTTTACTCGTTAGAAATTATATAAATATGTAGGTACATAAATTTTGTTAGTACGGTGATCACGTCCGTGGCACGACGAGGCGAGTGTATGAACAGTTACAGTAAAATTATAGTGATGATGAAAACTGCATTACTGAACTATATTCTAAATGCGTCAACGCCGACGGTCCGCGCTGGTAATTGCATAAGAGACGCACGCTCTGACAGACCCGACGAATCCTACACGCTTAAGATTCCTAGATTACTGTAGGTACACTTAAGGTTCCTTTGTGCGAATGGAAATACCGTGCACGCCATCATTCCGAAACTCGATTTGTTTACGTACTAGGTAATTATGTTCATCTTAACGGCGCCAGCGCAACGTGTGCTCGGCTTTATGCTCGAAGTAGGCAGCGGCAGTATAGATAGTGGACTTAGAAATCTCATTTGGGTTTATGCAAAGCTAATATTATGGTCAGGTGACCGCTGTCAATGTTCATATAAATTATGTATTATTGTTTTAGTTTTACAGTGTTATATACATAGAGTTATATAGTTATATGCGTCGACTGCTATCTGAATCTATATCAACCATCTTGTTTTTTTCGCTACAACTGGTTTGGTTAGTCTGTTTTTTACAATTTTTTTTTACATTATGTATGTAAATGTAATACAAAAACAAGGAAGTAGTTATAAATTTTGCAATAAACAAATCGTTGTTAATGAATAAGAAAATACACCATAAGAAGATTTATATACATTTGTGTATTGGTGTATAATTGGATACGTTCTCTACTGGCGCTTGCTAACTTATGTTTGTAGTGTGTTAGTGTCTAGGTATGAGTATTAAGTGGTTAGTGTTAGTGGCGCGTTTGACGGGCATTGACATCGAGCTGCGAGCCAGGTGTGTGGCGAGCGCACGCACTGCTAGCTGCTTCAGCTACTGCTAGCGAAATGCTCTTTTCTTAAACAATTGGATTGTATTGGAAATGTAACTTTTGATATTGATTTAACTAATTTTGTTGAATGTATGTTTTGATAATATTTTCATATGTTTTCGGTGCCATTGTGTTGCAGCTTAGAAGTTTATGAATTACGTACTCGTTGGTATTCAAAAATTTTTCTCCTCAGTCAAAAAAAAAACAACGGTTATCAAAGTATCTTAACAAGAGCTGCGTGACGATTATAAAAGTTGTAAATTTGTTTGCCTACATCTGTATGAAAGTTATGAAACAATCAGTAGAAGCATCGTTTAAGTAATAAGTAAGTACTTTATATTCATAAATAAACATTGCTGTAGTTTTTTGTTACGTTTGTTTCACAAAAGCGATCCACCTCTTTCCAAATCGCAGTATACGCGTGTTATACTTCAGCGCACCACAAACTTCAATGTGGTGTAGACATTGTAAGTACGTAGCCTATAAATACAGTGGCGTGACTCACCTCATACCAGGAATGCTCATGGAGCAGACGGACAGCGGCGGCGTGTGCAGGCGACGCTCGACTGAAAAACCAAATAAAAACAACTTTCAATGACGTATTGTTTATATATCGTGTTAGTGCTATTACACTAACGAACTGATTACTTTCACAAGCCCTTCGCAATACATTTGAATAATTATTGTATGAAGAGAATTTTGTACAAAAGTATATAATATATTAGGATAAACAGGAGACTAGTGTTAAAGCACTCTATTCTCCACTTTTCGCCGAATTTGTGGAGCCATTGATTATTGAGTGACCGAACTCAACGCCGCGCATTGCCTCGACATCAGAGCAAAGATATACATAACATTGTGTTAATTTAATTTAATCACCTCATAAATAAAAAAATATAGCCATATAAAATTATATTGTAATAAGAACACGACAGTAATCCAGATTAGTAAATAAATAATGGTGTAGTTCAAGCGGGCGAAGCCAGGAGCGGGTGTATCATAATTTTAGCTAATATATTATATATAATACCAGTATACATAAAGTTTTATATAGAGTATACATATGATTTATATAATTTATTACCCTCTAGTTTGATAATAATTTTTATAACTTTTATTAATTTCTATCTAGCCTATTTTCAGATCTTCTCACATGTCTCTAATATTAAATAATAACGGTATGTAATAATGGCATATAATACAAATTAGAATATTACAGAGTTCGGCCTCTGCCTACCTTGTTGTCTACGAGATACAGCGTGAAGCTGATTTTTTTATAATATATATACCCGATAGTCGCAAAATATAAAAAAAAAATTCTTAAATCAGCACAATCATTAGCAGAATAGAGTTTAGCGATTATATAACCATCATAACACTGGTGGCGTGAAGGGATCGGAAATATAAAAATTCCATCACGTAGAGAATTTATCGCCATCTACAGAGGACAATACAAACGCCGGTAAAAGAGCTTCTAATGGCAACAAATGAAGTTTCAAACCTATTCATCTAGCGTGACGAGCAAACGCGATTTATTTATTTATTTGTTGGATTTTATTGTATTTAGAAGGTATTAATTGTTAATATTGTTTACTTTACACGCTTTTGACGCTTGTAAGCTTTAGTTTTATGTAAAAGTAATCTATACTATAGTAGTACTATACATAGAAGATATATGAGAAAAAATTCTGTCTGTTTATTTTTTTTACCAGCTTTAGGCTTCCAGCAGGGTAGGAACTAGAAAACCTAGTGTTAAGACAATCCCCCCCACTTTTTGCCGAATTCGAGACAATGCGTGTTGAGTCGCAGAACGCCGCGCTTTGCCTCGACACCCGAACGAAGAAATGGAAATCGAATGAATGGGGATCGAACCCACAATCCCAGTCGGTTTTAGAGTCACACTTTTTTTTTTTTTTATGTGTCCCTTCCACACGTACTTTAGTCGCCTCTTACGACACCGACAGTACCAGGGTGATCCTATTCTAAGCCGGGACCACACGGCTGACTTTACCAGAGCGAAGAAATGAAAACATAAATAAATATTTTTATTGTATTGTAGTATATATATAGTAGTATATATATTTATAGTATTGTAGTATATATATTGTAGTATATGTATAGTAGTGTATTTAGTGTATTGTATTTAGATTGTGCAGCACAATTTGTACCACTGCGCCACGACCAGCCTCTATCCCTACTTTGTTCCGTGCACCACGTCTGGCTTCACTTGTGTGTGTGTGCACGCTAAAACATGTAAAGGCTAAACCGCTTTAAACAAAATTCACTATTATATATTTGCAAACATCCCTTATCCCTTTGTCTAGTAATAAGTATATAGAAATATAAATATTACTACAATATAATTCTTATTTAATTTACTGAAATTGCAGCTTTTATTGTATAGATAGTGTCTTTAAAATTATATTGTTACAAGAAAACAATTTAGAGAATATAATATAAGGATTTTCAGCATTGTGCGTTATGTACCTTCTAATTATTTTTATACCTTTTATTCATTTCTATCATTAGATAGAATTAGATTACTTTATGTAGATCTACTAGCATATATCTAATAGTAAATAATAATTTTATGTTATTGTATTTATTGCTAATATTATTTGCAATATAATATAAATAAGAACGTTATAGTAATATACTTTGAATGTTACGCAAAAAGATGTCAATTTATCATCGATATCTATGCAACAACAGGTAATCCACTAACATTCAACGTTTACAAAAATACATAATATTTTTGTTTTATTATAATAGTAGAATAATACAGTATTAATAAAGTATTATACACGATGGAAAAAACAAAACTAATTATTAACTAAAATAGTAATAATTAAAAATATAAATTATAATAATCATATATAATATTAATATATAAAAGGAAGTTTTCATCTTTCTAAATTACCAACAGATTTCGTAAAATAATTAGTTTTTTTACAATTAAGCAACTATTACAAGGAAGGAGTA
Organism: Heliconius aoede; assembly: GCA_037355905.1. Taxonomy (NCBI): domain Eukaryota; kingdom Metazoa; phylum Arthropoda; class Insecta; order Lepidoptera; family Nymphalidae; genus Heliconius; species Heliconius aoede. The sequence goes on from JBAIZZ010000156.1 coordinate 2,419,337, forward strand.
ATTGTATGTATAGAGTATTGATATGGCATTTATTTGTAGGAGAGTTGTGTGTAAAATCTGTTTTTATCGATTTTTGGCGTATTGTATAATTTTGTAATTTTAAAATTCCAAATACATATATTTGTAGCACTAAAAATAGAGGTTATTAGAATAGAATTTGAAGTTAGAATTAGCTAACAACAAAGCAATGTGAATAATTTCTGTATGTACGTATGTATACATACATATTATTTCAATATTAAGAGCGACGAAGTCCTGTGATAAGCGAGATTATCGGAAGATCTCGCGAGAGATTGCTCGCTTTAGTATGACAGGCACGCTGGAAATGAACCGTGATTACACTGGCCCGTTTACTTAGAAGAAAAATGGCTCAGACGGCCTTTATAGAAGAATGCGATGCGAATTATAAGAGATTAATTTTAACTAGTTTTGTTTTATTCGAATGCTCGGTTTATAAATGGAAAATATTTCTTAGGTACCTCATTATATTGTGAAATTTATTTGTCGGGTTTCTTGATAGCCTTTCATTTTTTTTGTTGCTTTATAAATAATATTTACTGAGAAACAGGTAAAAAATTTCGGTGGTATTATTTTTAACCTTGGTCTGTATCGGTCACTTGAGTTCACACCTTTTGTTTTTTCTGCACATTAATATGTTTTATACGCTATACTGACACGAATAAACCATCTCTATATCTAAGCTAACGACCTGTCGTAGAATATATTAAAAATAAAGTTTCTGAGTATGTATATATTTTTTTTCACCTTTATTTTTGTGCCGAATTTTTAACGTTTAAGTGTAACTCTACGCTTTATCTTGGTATCAGCATAATGAAATTAAAATAATATTAAAAAATAATTCACTCCGTTGAATGCGAATCGAACTCCCATCCATCACGATCACGTTATTTTCCACAACGTAATAATATTTTTTCTTAACGAAATTTAATATTAAAATTTCGCTAATAAAATATGGTTACTTCAACAATCTTTACATATTATATTCTATATTACACATCGTTACTTATGAATGATAAAATTTAAATTTTATTCTTTCACTTTGGTATCTATATTAGGATCCCGTGCTCGTGTACACACTTACGCAGTCTTATTACCACTGGTAAGAAGAAAGCTGTCTCATATTAAAGCAGCGACTCTCGTAGTTATTACAAAGGCAATTTGTCCTGGGTTCTGTTAAGCGTACAATTTATATGAGTGTAGGCGGGCGGCCGGCGCACGCGCATCGTGGGCGAATTCCCATTCAAAAGAAATGTTCCTTGCAAGTGTCTTCACCTACGCATAGATGTGGCTTTAATATTTAATTAAATAGACAAAGTAGAGAAGCTATTGTTACTATTTTATGGGATGAATATAAAAAAATTAAATAATTTATATTCGTTATCACAGCATATTATGAAGTAAATAATTGAAATTATTACAAAATAAAAATATCGATACTCCGTCGTTCCTAGCTGCAGTCCCAATTAAATCCTTACGTGGTTCAATGCACCTCTACATTGATTAGATATCATTACACGTGGCATCGGAAGTTAAGTGACTCCTCCCAGTGCAACGGAGGTAAATCAAACGCGTCAAGCTTTAATTGCTAGTAATAAAACAAATACCATGCCGGCCGCGCTCGAAACGATATCTCGGACTATTTCCTGCCACGAAATTGTATTTTAACCGCATTATGTTTTTTTTTAACTGATGACGGCGAGACAAGAAGGGGTAATGAATTTAACAGCTTGTGCAGGTGCTTACATTTGTTTTTCTGTAAATACATTGAATATCAAGCACTTGAGGTCAGTCGTGGCGCATCCCAACTCGAGGACATAAAATATTTTATATTTTAATTGCTTCGCTCTAATGTTGAGACAAAGCGCGTTGAGTTTTGCCTCTAAACACGCGATGCGCCCAGAATTCAGCGGGAAATGGAGAACTAAGTGTCTTAACACTACGTTACCTCTACCTAACCTGCTATATACGGGTGACAGCGTGAAGCTGACAATAAGTTATCATATAACATGCACAAAGAGACATGTATTACTTTTTCTAATGTTTATTATAACTTACATAGTGACAGCAGAATGAAAATGCAATTTACTTTTACAATGCCAGTGGATCGGATTACGATATGCTCGTATGATACTCATCCGGAACTCGTGTTGGTGATTAGTTTCACGTGTGGAGAAGAATCCAGCGATCATGACAATTATCTTCAGCATTTGTCACGCTTCACGGTCACGGAACCAATGTGTTCTTCTATTAAACCCTTTTTAATTTGTCTTAGATTTTAGATTGTCACGTCATATTTTGTTATATAAATAACGAGAATAATATTTTATATATAATATAAAACAATTTTCGCCAGAGTCCATTCCACACGCGCCAGAGAAATTATTTCCAACAAAATGGAAATCATTTCGATTATGATTTTTTCTAGAGACTTAATAAAAACACGTCTTAAATTTAGTGAAATATTATTTGATAATAATATTAGGCTGACTATTCGCAAGTATGCCAAGTGGGTAACTAATTTTAATTAGTAATAATTTGTGTTTCATTTTTAAAATTAATTAAATGGTGTTATCGGAACCCTTACGCTTGAAATAATGTATTAAGGGAGTTTACAATTTTTATGTATAATTTTAAATTTAGTTCAACGTGTTTAATGACGACCCTCATTGCGCAGGAGCCCAGTGCGCAACTATATATTTATTTATATATTATAAACGAGACAGTTGTAGGTTCGATTCCCACTCGAGGGAATGAAATATTTTATATATTCATTTCTTCACTCTAACAACAAGGCAAAGCGCGGCGTTGAACTCCACCTCTCAACACGCGATGCCTCAAAATGCGCCGGAGGAAGTGTCTCAATGGGAAACTGAGTAATGATAATTGAAGGACCAGCGTGATAATTGTTTCTATGAAATCTACGTCCGCCGTAACATGTCCAGAAAGAAGCGGCAGAACTACGTTACCTAAAAGTTGCGTGATTCTTCGGTAATAACAACTGGCATCGAGTGAAAGCTGTTACTCGATCTACGTAATAGAGACAAAAAAGCGATCCTCGGTCAGCGACATCCAATACAAGATCATTTTTCATAAGTTAAATCGAATATTTAATTAACTCTAAGTATTTTAAGTTAAACCAGTCCGCTTCCGGAGTTACGCTATACCAGTCCAATGTTAAAAAATTGTTTCATTTCGATAACGTTCTAAAGATACTTTTATATGTTTCTACATTATACAAAGCAATTAAAATTTAATTTAAGATAGCATAATGAATTCGATATTACATATATATGCTTTTAACATGTATCGGGTGACTTATGAATATTAAAGTACACATTTGTAAATTGATATTTAGCATGTAAAAAGTATCTACCTCCCACTAAGTTAAAAAGTAGAATGTAAGGAGGTTTCTGTTTTAAACCATTTTGTTTGCAGTGTAATTACTTCAAGCAAGAGGCGCGCGCTTCTGTAGAATAATTTACGCCAATCTATTAAAGTTCCTACTTTAAGAAACGGATATATTTAATGTAAATAAAAATTTTGATAATAATTTCGTTTCCTGCGATTTTAACACTTTTTAGCTTAATATATTTTAATAAGAATATACAATTTAGGAAACCCAACGTTTCGAACACTTTGTTAAGATTAAAGAAATTCATAACATTATTGATTTTGATATTATTACTATTAGCTTCGTAGTAGTATAAAATAACGAATTCTATGTCCATGAATATGGAAATTGAAAACTGGTTGAAGGTAAATAAGTAATTTTAGTAATAACAGAAAAGAGTAGAAAGATATGCAACAAAGTAAGAGTTGCAATAACAAACGTAAACAGTTCCATTCGATAAATATGTCCAATCAGACATTTATTGTATAAATTTATATATAACATAATATTTTAATTTAAATAATATTTTATAATATTTCTACCTTTTATATTATATCAAAGTACATATAGCGCTATTTTTAAGGTTTAATTTATTTTTCACACTTTTTGATAAACAGATATAACCCTACGTGTTCTGTTTTCCATCTACATAGTGATATAACTTTAATTTTTCTATTTTATAAATAGGATTCACATCAATAGTAATGTTGTTTAAAGAGGTATAATACAAACTACAAATGTTGGCGTCTTTTTCAATTGCTTCATGGTTTATGTATACATATATGATCAAAATTCTTTTTAAATTCTTTTAAAGGACGTATTCTTGATATGATTATTCAAAAATATTTCAAATGCGAGTATACATTCATGATTTTCATCGTTTTGCAAATTAAAATTAATTACGCACCGATTCACAGGATAAGATATGAATATGAATAACCTTACTAAGTTTTCAAATGCAAATATTATATCTACTGTAAACACGAATGTACAACCCGTTTAAAGTGGCAGTTATTATTGCTTGGTTCAATTGAATAGATATTACAAATATACGTAAATAGAAAATCAAAAATTCTCAGCTCAGCTTTCGATTATACATCGCCCAATTATTTTTTTTTCACACTGTACAGAGTAGGCAGAGGAAGGGAGGAACCTAGTGTTAAGACACTTCATTCCCCATTTTCCGTCGATTTAGAGGTATTGCGTGTTGAGTGGCGAAACTCAATTCCGAGCGTTGCTTGTTACCAGAGCGAAGAAATGAACACTAATAAATAATAATTCATTTCCCCTAGTGGGTATCGAACCCACAACCATCGCGCTTATAGTCAAGTACAAGCTTATGCTACTGTGTCACGACGATGTCAAATTTTATTAATATTAACAGAATAAGTTAATTTCATCGGATAATGAAATAAAATGAAATATCAAGAATGTTAGCCAGGCTACAACGACCGCGTTGAAGTAGTGACCGGATTATTTCGTGCTGGCCGGGCATCCAGGTCGCATATGCGCACATGCGTCCGCGCACAGTGGCTATCGCGGACGCTCTTGATGTGCTCCGTTTTGCGCAGGAAACTATTTTTGCACAAATTTGCAATTATTCTTAATATAACGTTTATCTTATTAGGTTTAATTAAATGCTATTATTAAGCGTTTTCTTTTTTTTCCAAGATAATATTATAGTAGGTAAAAGAGTTTTGTTTTTTCTTTATAAGTAGCGTTGCAGAGCTATCGGAAATTGCATCGACAAAAAAAATATTTACTATAACATCCAGATGTCATATAACGGAACATTAGGTGTATCATTATTTTATATCATTAGGCTTCCGTCAGTAGTTACATATAAAAAGCCTCGTCGCGTCGACACTTGAGACACTCGGTAGGATAATCACGGCCGTAGTTTATTATAAAGTCTAGTCAGCCAAAGTCGTTAGGAGTTCTTCGATAAACGTATAACGCGATAGTTCTGATAATAATAATTATAATTTCATACCAGTAACATATTTATCAAGAAGTCTAACACGATAACATTGTTTCTGAGCTTCACCAGTTTATCCCTTACATAGCAGGCAGAGGGAACCTGGGGATCTAGTGTTAAGACACTCTGTTCCCATTAAAGCACTTCCGTTCATCACTTTCCGCCTAATTTTGGAGGTGTTGCGTGTTGAGTGGCGGAACTCAACACCGCGGTTTGCCTCAATACCATTACAACTTTAAACTTTACTCTCCAAAAGAATTATATTTCTTTCAAAAAACTGTTATCGTACATTATTTCCGAAAGTATTAAATATTATATATCATTTAGAAGTATTAAATTCACAATTATAATTTAATATACTTATCTTCCGAGTTACATTGTCGTAGGTAAAACTGAATAAGAAGAGCTTTTACTAAAATAAGCTTATTTCGAACACAGCTGCACGTCCCCCTTTGGTAACTCTTTTAATGTTTGCGTTTGTGTATAAAAATACGTATTTTTGATGCTCAGCTTTTAGCGGATATGTCTTTTCTCTCTTCTCATTTCACACTTTTAGTAATGGTCTCACAAACTTCCTACATATACGAATGGTTTTCGTAAAAAGCACACGTTGAATCGTATTATTTAAGTCAAGTGACAGTAAAACGGAGTCGTGCGTAGCCTTTATCTCGACGAGGAAATATAAAATCAATGTCAATGTGAAAATATTGTGTGATTATTTACTATTTACTGTACAGCTTTACGAGAGCACGGCGAAGTTGATATTTTGTTGCGAACTTTGCGACATTTACATTATTTTATAGATATATTTTAATTTATGTGTTCTAGTACATTTATTTTACTTTAATTTGTATTAATTAATGATTTCTGATAATTATTTATTTATGGATAGGGTTGGTTTAAGTGTTTTTATGTTTTTGTTTTATTTTTTTTTAATATCAAAATACCCTTTTATTGTATTGTAAAAATATCAGATTTATTCATTCATTGAAATTATATTAACGAGAACATATTTGTATAATCAATCAATGTAAATATGCAAATTATTATCAACGAGCAGTACTTACTAGTAAGCTTGCAATGTGACGTAATCAAAACAAAAAAAATCGTAAACAATAATCCAATAAGTGTTCACGTTCACAGAGTAAGTCACAACACTACGCGGGACACTGGCGCGACGGTACGCACCGTACACGTACAGATCGATCCCAATGCGGGACTGTTTTGATAAGGGCCGCGACAGAGGGAGACCTCGGTGCGTGCCTCACGACTGGCGGCTGCCGACTGTCGACCGTCGACCGTCGACCGACTACCGAGAACCGATACGAAAGAAATCTACTACATTTCTCGAGAGCGCGAGTACTACAACCAGAGTTGTGACTAAATTTCGGCTGCAGCCCACAGCGTGCTTCCATTATATCACATTGCTGATAAACAGTCGCGTTCGACAAGTGCACCCATTCATTTGTTTCCTTTCTATTAGTCCGCTCTCTCGATATAGACCACTTTGAATCGCGGCGCGGTGTGGTATTGAAGACAGATATTTTGATGCTAGGTTATTAATAGGTGAACTTTCAGAGTATCATAACCGTACATTAGTTAGAGTGCTACGTTCTTACAATGTAATGTAAATACATAATAACACGATCTACATTTTTTTGCCCATATCAGCAATTATAGGCAATTTTAACTAAACCATTGGAAAGCGTATAAAATCGTCAGTAAGTGGCGTTGTTTTGTTGTTAATGCTCTACTAAATCTTTTAAATCATCATCCTTCTAATATATATTTAACATATATAGTTTAATTTATTACTAACTTGGCTAAGTATGAGAGATGCCTTTAACAGTGTTAAATAAAAGGTGAGATTTTTACATTCATGCTTTATCTCGTATATGGCAGGGTAGATAGAACGAGTTTAGATTCAAGATTATCATTTTGAGAGGTGCGATTCACCAGAGCGGGGAAAATAATATAATTAATTTCCACGACTGGAGATCGACTCCGGAACTTGTATGTTTGCAGTCAGATGCAGTCCATGGTGCCACGGTTGTTATTAATGTAATAAAATGAAAAATTTGAAATAAAATTAATATTTAATGACATTATTTTTTTTTTTTGGATTCGCATAGGACCGACCGACTTGTTCACATTAACATTAAGGATGAGTATATAAAATATATTATATAATAATGTAGTATGAAAGCTATTAGCTAATTTGAGATAAAAAGAAAATAATAATTCTAATTCCCAAATCATTGTATGATTGATATTATTTTTTAAAATTTACTGTGTCGTATAATAAATTGTAAATTTCTAAGTTTTGTCTAAGTGAAGTTTTATATCAAGAGTTATTCCGTAATATATTCAATTTATGATTAAAATAACATAATATTTTGATTACGACTATAAGAGATTTTTTAATCTTGGTGGAAAAAGTAACTTCATGTACAGTAACACTAACAAACTGTTTGTATTGTTTATGTTATTGGGTATTATTTGTAATTTGAAGTATTTTAAAACAATTTCCAAACGAGAATACGGATATGAATTCATCTAAACGCCCGTCTTAGTCATTATTTAAGTTTAGAGATCATAGAATGTCATGTATATTCTATGATCTCTAAAATTTTAACTGACTGCCACATATGAAAAACATTATTATACATACATATAATAAAAAAAATACTATAAGTCATATAATAATAAGTAATATTTATAATAGTTGAAATAATAATTTGAAAATTCAAGTGATATAATTATAAAAAACTTTTGATACATAATTAAACGATATCAAGTCGGCCTTCAAATAAATTTTCAAAGAAGTTGCACGTTCCCTTACAAAATCACGTGTTGAATACAATTATGACGATACAATATCGGTATCGCTATAAAATATTTTATTAATATGTTATTTTATGTTTTCGATTGTAATTTTTTATGTTGCTAAAATTTTACATCCATTTTTTTTATGATTTTTTATATTTATCTGATCATTTCACTACAAAACTGCGATACTGTTAACTTTTATTATAAAATAATTGCGCGATACTGTACGCATAACGGTTGTTGAACAAATCGGTTAGTTGCCTAACTAATTTTTGTAGTATTAGCTGTTGTGTGCTATTTCGATCTAACGATGTTCTATTTTAACAGTGATATACTTAAATATATTATTCAGGTTGTGTCAATTATGAAATTGTCATTGGACTAGAAAACTTTTATGAATATATATTTTTTCATATAATAATATATAAAAAAAATATATTAATATATCATATATATGTGTGAAACACACATGCAAATGAGATGTCTAGCCTTGTTTTATTTATATGTATTCTATTTTACTCTACTTACACTAACCATGAATGGTACATAACATTTAAAATAACAGTGTAACTAAAATACTAACTTACTGATAAATTTAATTGATATCTAATAGGAATATATTATATTACAGAAGAAATTCTAATTTCTAATTGGTGTTGTTATGCTGATAGCCAAATCACGCGTGACATACGAAAGAGTTAATTTTTCATTGTTTCTACGCGTTTATGAGGCGAGTAGATAGTTCAATGTACGGACTACTCACTAGACGAATTATGTTTCAGACGATCTCGCCGTCTGTGAAAGAAGATACGAAGATAATTATTTTTTACCGGATTATTATATTACATACAGCAAATTTTGAATGTTTTAGATATATGCAAGTGAGTTTATCTAACGAAATTTTGGCATTAAAATGGCTCTAACTAGAAAATGTATATACTAAAGTATATTAGTATAAAATTTAATACTATATTATAAAAGGTCAGGTTATTTTAATTATTTGTAATATTTATAAGTAAGTGTACAACAATTATGAAGGTTGTGAATGGAATGATGCACATCTCTCAAGGTTTTTTCTGCACACCAAATAAATATAAGGAGGCACATAAATAAAAAAAAAGACACGCTAAAAAAAGAGAACGCTACATGCCACGATAGATAGATGTAGAGTTTCCAGATATCATACTCTATTTGTCCTATTACGATAGCAATTATTTATAATTACTTAAATAACAACTTCATAGCAGTGTAACATTTAATACTTAATATATTATTATGATGTATAAAATGCAATTTTCACTATATATTTCATACATGTACGTGCTAATCAAACCGTTAAACGTCACGCCATATGACTCCAAATATATGACAAAAAAAAACGTTGAAGATATTGAAATGATACACAGATGATATGAGTTGCAAGATTTTCTTTTAAACATTGAAGATTTCATTATAAAGAGTATTTAACACAGTGTGCAACGCCGCAGCCGAGTTAACCTTGCCCCGGTATGTCGGTATATGGTAATATACTTGGAAATACGAAAGGTTTCCTACGTCATGTACGATTTAATCAGATTGCGATTATTTGTATTTGTGGGTCGCATGCGTCGACCATATAATAATCATCATATTTACAACAATCTGGTATAGTGTGACGTTTACTTGGTGTCATAAATGTGTCATTTATGAACTTTTTATCATAAATTAACAATGATCGAAAAACCATCGTGGCAATCGGGCACAAGCGTGAGCCCGAACGCGATGGTTGTATGTTCGATTCCTACTCGGGGGAATGAATTTATTAATGTTTTCATTTCATCTCTCTGGTGCCAAGGCAAAAAGCGTGGTGTTTACTTCCGCCACTCAACTCAAAGTAGGGAACGGAGTGTTTTAACACTATGTTTAAAAAAAATCATTAATCGTAGTTGGTTTACCACATTAAAAAATTTAAATCAATATACCAATTAGTGAGTACTTCAGTAGATTTTATAATTATTGCTTCCAGTCTAGTTAGGAGCAAAATTTTAATGTTATTCATATATCTTAAGCTAAAGAAGAGTGTTTTAAAACGATAGTGAAATAAACATAATATACGTTTACGAGACACATTAAATGATACACAAGTGTAAGACAGGCCGGAAATTAAACCATACATTCTAATGTCAACGTAAGTATATCGAAGACGTATGAGCTAATTTACATCCGAGTAATGACTAATGACTATTGCAGATGAAGAATGTTATAATAACACCAAAAAGAGATGATTACTTTCGCAAAGAGAAGAGAAGAAAAAATCAGCTTCACGCGGTGTCACGCTTACAGCAGGGTAGGCAGAGGGAACTTAGTGCTAAGACACTCCGTTCTCTATTTTCTGCCGACTTTTTCGAAGTATTGCAAATTCGAGCTTTTCGCCTTATTGCCAGAGAGAAGAAATTAAAATATTATTAAACAATAATTCCCCCGAGTCGGGATCAAACCCACTTTAAAGTCACACCTTTGTGCCCGATAGTCTTAAATACGTTTTTTTTAATTGCAATATAATGTAATATAAATACTGGCAGTGCCAGGCGCAGGTTGCTTCATAGTTACCACGAGCCAGTTTGTGCGTTCAAACAAAAACAAACTAGTCCCAATTATCGGTCTAATTTTATATTAAAGTAAATAAAATGACATGAATTGTTATCATTTGTAATGTCATAACTTATCTTACTTGTTTAACTTATGTAAAATAATAACTGTCAACTTAATCCAGATGTAAAAAGTTTTCGAGTGGCGCATCAAAAGTAGCACCATTTTCCAAAAACAACCACCTAAAATGCGGTTATTTTTGGAAAATAGTATTGATATTTTATTTCAGTATCTTCATATATGACAAACTTACAAATACACAAATAAAAAAAATAATAACTCTCTTTTTATTTTTCTTATAATATTCTGAATTATCTCATGTTTAAAAGACATAATCTAATAAAAGTAATTTAATGTAACTATATTAGAAAATATTTTAATACGCACTAAAATCGCTTAATATTTAGGATTCCCTACGTTAAAAGGAAAAAATTGAACCCCTCGCGTTGTTGTTTTTTTATCATTATTTATCTTGCGATTGCGTGGAGGTATCAAGCTTAATATCGAACATTCAATTACGAATAGAAAGCTACAATTATGAAATTAGTCAAAAATTGTAAACTTCCAGATCAAATAAAGGAAAAATTATACGACGATATTTATTATTAATATTACACATTATAAACAAGGAAACCAGATAGCGAGGCGAGCAAGAACTTCAAATTAGTGTTGTTATAATAGGAGGTATTCAACTAAACATATTATGAAGGAAACACATTAGAAAGTGTATTATAGATGTTAGTTGTGAAAGGTTACATCCTATAATTTATTGCTTTTTTGCTAAAGTTACTTCCTTTTTGTATAATGATATTTATAATATTACATAAGTTATTTATATTTTATATAAATTATATTTAATTATATGTATCACTATATTATATTCAATTATATTATGATTTTGAATATTTTTGGGAATCTATTTAAAAATATTTTATTATGTACTAGTTAAAGTAAAATATTATTAAAGTAAAATATATTATTATAAAAAAATATTTTTTTCGGCAGAGGTTAGTCGTGGCATAGTGGCACAACCGTGTGCTTATAAACGTGAAGCGAAGGTTGTGGATTCGATTCCGACTTCGGGAAATGAAACAAATATTTTCTTCGCTCTGGTTTCGAGCACGCAATGTCTCCAGAATTCGACGGAAAATGGCAAAGAGAGTGTTTTAACTTTTTAATTCTGCCTACTCTGCCACATGCGTGAAGCTGAAAAAAATGCTTTTTCGATAAATATATTTACCTAAATATTATTAACATATAAGTATAACTTTTATTGCTACATGTTAAGCAATTTCTCAATTACACATTAAATATTTTATAATATCAATAAAAAACATGTAAAACAGGCTACGTACGCCCTTGTTCTGTACATCGTAATATTATATATTACGTGCGCAACCAGTGAAGATATTACACAAACTAGGAACTGATCTTCTCAAATATCAAGATAACGATATCATTTTTGTACTATTTATTTACTTACATAAGTTTGATTATAAAACTATCGAGTTATTACGCATAAGATTTCCATTTAGATTTTATTAGCTGACATAACGAATTATGTCTTAATGACTTTGCAATATTATTAGCACGCGAGCCGCGTAAACAAACGCGAGGAGAACACTCCTCACAAGTAGTGAGATAAAGAATGTGAGGCGAATGCAACGACTGTACTGCGGTGGACGTCGTTTTGTATGGACTAGTCACTAGGCGATTAACTTAATACGTTATAAAATCCTCTTATTAACGAAGTTCGATTCTTGTTTTTCCGATATATATTTTTTTCTAGCTTCACACTTTGTCCCGCATGTTACAGGGTTGGCGAAGGGAGTCTAGTGTTAGGACACTCTGCTCCCTACTTTCCGCCGAATTCTGAGGCATTGCGTGTCGAGTGTCGAAACTCAACGTCACGCTTTGTCTTGACACCAGAGCGGAGAAATGAAAATATTGAATATTTCATTTCTTCGAGTGGTAATCGAACCTACAATATATCACGTTCACAGTCACACGCCTCTGCCCCTGCGAAACGACTATGTTAATTGTTTTGAAAAACTAGTTTATTAAAGTATTTAGAACTTAAGTTATGTATTTTATAATTAATATCACAACTTGCCATACGATATGAAAAAGTAGCAAAAATGCAGGCTTTTTACAAGTAATACTACTAATACTGCTTATGGGTGCCTACTCGTCGTGGGAACACAATAAAAGGAGAGCAAACGAATACAAAAAACAAATAATTATTTAGTGAGCTATATATGTATGGCCGGGGCCACCTGCCTGCTTACTTATAGCTGTCCGTCAAAAAACTAGAGTTTACATGCGGGAATTTTCGTCCCACAATTAACCGACTGAAAAATGTCACTCTGCATCCTCCGATGTAATTGCAAATACACACCTGTTTTAAAATAATAAGTAAAAAAAGTAATACGATTCTTGAAAACTACGCTGTTATTATGAAATAATATTTTTTTCATACTAATAGCCTCTCCTTATTAAAAAAAAAGTTAGTCAAGTAAGGCACATTAAATTTTTCAGTCATTGCATGTTGAGAGGCAGTAACTTAACGTTCTTCTTTATCTACCGGAATTTGGAAATGGAAGTCATTTTAATATCTTCTTTCGTCCGATTTGGAATCGAACTGATAACCAGCGTGTCAAACTCAAACGCCATCCTAATGCGCAATCATGGATTGTAAAAATAATTTTATAAAAGCAGAATTACTTTTATTTTTCTATATTCTCACGTTTGCTGTTAACAAAGATGGTGATCGTGGCTGACTTTGACAAATCGTAAACTGAATAAAACGCGACGTCGTTCGTAGCATCTCTGTTTTGTACCAGTTATAGTTATAAAGAGCACGTCGATTTCGAAGCTATTCATTGACGGCGGTGGACAGTATCTCGTTTATCGTTGTAATGTGACAGATTAAAACTAATGGAGGCGAATCAGTTCGAAAATAGCACTTGTTTATGTCATGCATCTTTAGACTCTTTAGAAAATGTTCTTGCTATTTACTATACTCATTCTCCGCTTATATTATAAAAGTACTGAGTGAAATATCTGGCTTTTATTGAGTTTTATTTGGTTATAGTCTTTTTGGCGTCACGCTGCTTCCCGCAGGCAGAGGGAAACTAGGGAATGAGTGTTAAGATATTCGATTTCCATTAAGACACTCCTGGTTCTCATTTTCCGTCGAATTCTAGAGGTGTGTTGCGTGTTGAGAGGCGCAAGTTACCCTGTTCAGGTCATTGATGAAATTTTTTTTCATAGTGTTTGAATTGCGATATAGGCTTTATTACCACCAGTTCCAACTAACGATTAAATTTTATATGTGAATCACAATTTTAGTAATAACTATTATTAAAGTGCTATAAGTAGGTGTTGTGTGGGCGGTTATTAATATTTCCATGATTTTTATGTGTCACTTTTTGCCACTAACTATAGCAATGTAAACCCACGAAAATTATAAAGAAGACGATCGACCTACTTGCAGTGTTGCAGAACAAAGCGATATTGTCACTTGTTAATTAGGCCACGACGATACAATTTGTTTTGATGACGCGTTTCATTCCTGTTTGCTTGTGTGGCAATTATTCTTATATGAGTATTATGATAATATGATAACAATATATTGTTCAAGGACTTTGAATTCAAATATGTAACCGAGTATGAGTCATTAAGACCTCTGTTGAGGCGTAGGTACAGACAGTATGGGAATATGATGTTATTTTAGACGAAACATAGTTATGGAAGCGTGAAATTTTGTTAAAATGAAATAACTGAACCAAATCGAACAGAGATAAGATTAGAATCTGATAGATATGTTCAAAGTTTAGGTCATTCGCTTACAAAAAAGATGTTTTGTAAGATCTTTTAATAAAACCCACATTTTTTTTCAGTTTTGATACAACGCTGTATGCTTTTTAATATTTTTTTTTATCATTTGTATAATTATATAGCTAAAACTTCCATAACATATTGCAAACGCCAACATAAACCAACTAAATACTATTCTCCAATCTTATTCAATTCATTATACGTTCTAAGCGAGTTCTACCATAAAAGCCTACAATCCATCAGTCCTTTTGCCGTCTCGAACTTGACAGGCTGACATTGAAGTGCTGCTCGCGTCCTGTCGCTCACGTAACGCGTCCCAAAATGGTTCGCGTGTGCGCAGGAAGGGCCACTGACTCAACGACCTCATACCTCATACCTCATAGCCTCATACTCGGTGCACTCACCGCGCACCTTTCACGATAATGAATAGAACTATGATGCAACGTGTTTATTGATTACCATATATCGACAGTCGGTGCTGTGCCATACTTGGTGTGGATATAATATAACAGGTGCGCTTATATTGGCAACGCAATTATAATGTACATAATTGTACTTAAATACTAAAGCCGTTAGAATGAAATCGCTGTATTGGGAATAATTCATAAGTCTATTAACTAAAAGTATTTATTATTAATACTTTTGTTCTTGAAGTCCAGTTCCACCAGTAGGGTTTCAGATTTAATCCTATTTGCTTTGCAGAATAATCTTAATGTCTAGAATATAATAATACATATTATGTGATATCACAGACACAGTAGTTATTATTAATAATATTTAATGTTAAGATAAGATTATTATTTAATGTTAGACCAAAATAGATGTGTGTCGTGTTTACAAATATACAATGACAGTACGTAGTTTATTGCTCTCATCTTGATCGTTGACACTGTATTCATCGCCGCGGCGCCTCGTTCGGACTTTCTACAGCAATGATTCTCTCCAATTAACGGAATAATTGGCAGACGCTGGGCGGAGTGTGCAGACAGAGATGTAAAATGGGCTCTTCAAGTATCTTAGCACGCGACACACTTGTTTTTCCTCTTGTTACGAATCAAGCGACATTAGCACGTCTCTGCTGTCATAACCATGAATGTAGGTAGTAAAAGCCATACATACATTGATAACGTTCATAACAATAGTATTTTCAGTATTTCGAAAGTGAACAATGAATTCGTGTATCTTTTATTTTTATTGTAAACAATGTCGATGTCGTTTTTTTATTGCTTTATAACAGGTTTAATATAACGTTCTGTTATATTATTTATTTATTTATTTTATTTATTTATTTTATTTATTTATTAACAGGTGTAATTAGTTACAGATATTATGACATAGTCAAACGAGATTACAAATCAACATAGGAACCCTTACACCCCGTTCATAAGATTGGGTTACTCAGTCCACCCGCTCTGTGTCCAGGATAAAGGATTATTAATTGTAGTAATTGACTTACGTATGTAAATAAATTATTTTTTTATTGATATGGCATTACAATTGACAAATAAAAAAAATGTGTTTGGGCGTTAATCTTATTTTTCGATTTCATTTGACCTCTAATGATCGTTTAGCAGATGCTGTGGGAGTACTATAGGTGGGATGGGAATGACCTTACATCCAAGTAAATTTAAATAAGCAATTGCTATGCTTATAGGCAAGAAGAGAAAGAACTATTTTGATAAGTTATAAAATACTTAATAGTTTACTTATTCATAATAACTGTAATATGCCGTCAATATATTTTACTCTGTCACAGTGTTGTATTCAAATAGTTCACTTACTTTTATAGAAAACGTAATAAAAATTATAAATATAATCGAAACTTATTTAACTTTAGTAAAGGAACGTCCTTTTGAACCTCACAATAAAATATTTTAAAATTATAATGATTTTTTTATATATGAGATATAGCCTAAAAACTATAATTTGTTATGCTTAAGGAGCGAGAAATATAACCGTTAGCTACATTCAGTTCAGTATTGTAAGATTTTTAATTTCATAGTATAATTTAATTTGATATATGCGCATGCGTTACTCTAGTACACATTCTGGCAAGTACTCGTAGCGTTAACACATTACAAATATGTACACGTTGCATTATAATTTAGTGAAGAACACTGCTTTCGCTTATTTATATGCTCGTGGCGCAGCGGAATAAGCACTGCACGCTACTTTCAAGGGCGCACTAGTGGTTTGTACTGTCTGCAACAAAATGTTAAGTAATTATTTTTTTTTTTGCTGTATACCTCTTATAGAATAGGCGTAGGATGCATAGTGTTAAGACACTCTGCTCCTCACTTTCCGAGTTCTGGGGGCATTGCTTGTTCAATGATGAAAGTCACGCCTCGTAATGAGAATACTGAATTTCTTATATCCTCGAGTGGGAATCGAACTTCCAAAATATTTCGTTTACAGTCACACGTTTGATTACAGAAAAAAAAAATTATATTATATATTGTTATGTTACATTGCAGCTTTTATTATGATTAGAATGAAAGTAAATGTTACTGTTATCGTATTATTTTCGTGTTTCAATCCGTATTCGACCCTCGTACCCTCTTAATGGTATAAAAATACTATCACATTTATTTTCAGGCAAACATTTTATTCTATTGTGATGCCAACATCAGTAGGCCGATACAAAAAAGGTTCTATCTCATTAAGTTACTGAATACAAAAATGCTCTTTCCACGCATAAACGAATTCTTATGACCGAAGAGGATTTAATTGGTCATTATATAGGATTATAATGTAATTATATTGAAATAGGCGGCAATTAGAAAGAGCACAAGTTATGTAGGCAAATGTGGTTTGAGTGACTTTGCATTTGCCGTTGAATTCTTTAGAAAATCACATAACTTGTGGTTTTTAATGATGATCTTCCGTTGAGTGCTGCTTTACGGTACGCAATGGATTTTTCCGCAGATGCCTGAGTACTCTCATACGTAGTAGACCTGCCTGCATACGAAAAAAATATAAAGCATTTACTCTTTTTTAATATCCTTTTCCTGCAGTTAAATATGATGTGAGTGGGTTTTTATTTAATTTGCTCTTCTCTTTTAATGCCTGACCTGGGACAGCTGCAACTACGTATTTGATAGAAGGTAGTCGATTTTCCATAGGCAGTGGGCCATATTATTTATTTAGAAGTCCTCGGTCTATCGCTCTTCGAGCGAGTGGGCTGTGGAATGTTATAGTTTCCTGAACAGGTCACTGAACGCTATTTGGCAATCTTGTTGAATAAATGTTACAATAAAATATTATTTAAAATATGACCAAAGCTAAAAAAACCTTACGAATATTTCAAAAAGGTAACTGAAAGTTACGTGACTTTTTGATACCGCGAGAAAATTAAGAAGATATTGATAAGATTTATGTGGTGTTAAATTATGTAGGTCAAGGTAAAAAAAAAATTCTACTCAATCGGATAACAAACGTCACCTCACACCATTAAATGATTTTGAAAAAATGTCTCTCGAAATGGATTTTGAATTCGCAACCATCGTATAAGATCAGTCAAATAAGTCGACGTTCATTTCCGCCACTCAACACGCAATTCTGCAAATATTTTGGTGGAAAGTGGAGAACGGAATATCACACACTAAGTTCCCTCTGCCTATCCTGCTATATGTGGGATACAGCGTGAAGCTAACAAAAAATATATATTTTTATAAAAAAACAACTATCTCGTATACAAAGAAATGTTCATACATACATATTATTTAAATATATAATTTATTTATGACGTGGGTGAAGTAATATGTGTTTTAATCAGTAATTAGACGCGCGATCGGTCAGACGGTATGCGGATATATGCGCAACCGCGGCAATCGGTACATTGTGCGCTATGCCTCGTCCTTCGAGGTCGTTACTTGTAGGGCGACCGCAGTCCGCAACCCCCGCGTATACACTACAACTATTATAATAACTCTAGGAAGTGAAATGTTTATTTACGTTTATATTTCAATTTCTTCGCTGCGGTGCAGAGTCAAAGCGCAGCGTTGAATTCTGCCAATCAACACGCAATGCCGCCATAATTCGGCAGAAAGTAGGAGTGTCTTAACATTTTCCCTCTGCTTATCCCGCTGTGTGCGGGACACAGCGTGAACTGTTCTTTTAATTTTTTTTAATTATAATAACAATTGACGCCTAACCAACTATAATAAAATATTATGCTGTGATAGATCAGTTATACAATTATGTAGGTATTTAGAAAATATTAATTTCACACATACTATTAACAATAACATTGTCGTTGAGCTAAAACCTTGTAATGCACATATATTATATTAAGAGGTACTAGTTCAGCAATATTTATCCTTAACGCTTAATTACTCTACAGGTGCTAAATAAATTGTTATGTTAATCTGTTCATGCATAAACCATGGAACTACTTTACACTCGTAGCCGAGCTGTTTTGACACTAGTGATACAAATATGTATATTATGTATCTTAAAAATAAATCAAATCTACTTAATGCTGTATCCCGGAGGGAGAATCTAGTGTTATGACACTCTGTTTCCCACTTTCCGCCAAATTCTGAAGGCATTATGTGTTGAGTGGCGGAACATAACGCTGCGCTTAGCGTCCATTCAAGAGGATAAAAATAAACATATAAATATAATATAAATTTATATAAATATAATATATTGATGTATCTTTAAAGTATTAAATAACAAACGTGATCAAACGTATGACGTTTCCGTCGTAACTAATGCTTTGATGTTTTATTTTTTTTCTTGTTTGTCAGTTTTATTTAAATTGTTTTTATAAGACTTTTTGTTTAATTAATAAAAAACGTTGCCGGCTTTTTGATTGGCTATAGACTCTGCATAACATATAAAATTTGCGATACAAATCGTGTCGATTTTTTTGACCAAGTACACCCAAAAGAAACATCAATGTGAATTATTTGAAGAAAAAAAATTTTTTTTTTTTCAGACAATTAGACCTAATACGTAGTCTTCAATGTTTTCTACAGTAAATACTCAGGAGTCAGCGTGGATCTATAAACGTTGAAGTTTTTATGCGACAAGACTCCTGTTGAGTATATGTAGTCTTATACGGGTTAGGTTTCTTATTGCTAGTGGCAGTGGCTACCGAGAATTCTTAACAGGTATTGTTTATCAAGAACGTAAAGCACGGACTACGGTCACACCGCTCCTATTACCACTCGTTTGCAACTGTTTACTTTCAAGAATCATTTATTCAAATAGATAATTTTTATTACTAATGCTTATATTTTTTTATATTGTAACTTATAAAATAAACGTAAGTTCAATTTTTTTCACCTCACATTTTACATTTAGCTACAGAGAACTTCAAAATAGTGACGTGACAAAAATCGTCACAGTGACAGTAGATTGCGTTTATTATGTGAATTACGCACTGATGACGATGAAGCAACTGTCTGTGAGACGCAGGTAATGGCGGCTTGAAATTACTTTTGGACTAGGGCCGAGCACATCCGCAATCAGAAGTAATTGGTCATTCACTTGGACTTCGGACAATCTCACGACTTATGAGAGGCGATGCTTCCGATCCCGGTCTGTATCACCTATTGTGTATTATTTTACTAGCAATCATTATTTTTTTTTTAACTTAACGCTTTATCCCACACATAGCAGTGGGTTAGTACCCAACAAATAAATTTTAGAGGCATTGTGTGTTGAGTGGCGGAACTCAACGCCGTACTTTGCTTCATTATAAAGAAATGCAAATATTAAATATTTAATAATGTCGCATGCTTACGCGTTTGTTTATATTAATTTCAATATTTATAAAAAGCTTAATTTCAAACTTGATCTTACAATGTATAGTTTTTTAACTAGATTGCTACGCTGTTGTTGTTCGAGCATGGTTGACATTTTCACCCGGCTTTAGCTATGTCTCCATGAGAATTATATTTATTATATTTTTTTTTCGGAGAATATTAATTAAAAGTGAACATTAAATTTGATACAACATATTCACAATTGATAAAGATTAATTAAAATTATTTATCCTTTAAAATAACAATATTTTCAATTCTTAAAGCCAATTAAAACTTTAATTCACTGTGTGAGCGGATACTGTGCTTACCGCAAAACCACGATATCGATAGTAAAAATATCGAATCAATTAACACGGACATATTTTCCCATTGGATTAGTGAGGTATAATGAATACTAGAGAATTATTTTCAGAAGACTGCGCTATGTACGTCTAAAAACGTCATTCTTTAATAATAACCGCAATGATACTGTAAAATTGGACATATAAATATATTTAAGGCCGTCGTGGCGCAGCGGCACAAGGGTGTGACTGTAACGCGACGCGAAATTGAAATATTAATTTACGTATATATTTCCATTTGTTCGCTCTGGTTTCGAGGCAAAGGGAGGAGTTGATTTCTGCCACTCAACACGCAAGGCCTCCAGACTTCGACAGAAAGTAGGGAACGGCGTGTCTTAACAATAGATTCCCTCTGTCTATCCTGTTGTGTGCGGGATACAGCGTGAAGCTGGTGATAAATATATTTTTTTGCGTTACACTGTATCCGGCAGTCAACACATGTGCATACAGGGTAGGCATAGTGATTTTACACCGAGTTCTGGAGGCTTGTTTGTTGAGTGGCGAAACTCAACACCGCGCTTTGCCTTGATAAAATGGAAATAATATATATTTCATTTTCCTCAAGTGGGAATGGAATCCACAGCCTGTCGCTTTTATATTCATTTTACCCCTACACTATTTGTAACAATCATAGTATCCATATAAGTCCTTTGCATA